>JAQFVV010000023.1:7841609-8326609 GCA_028023455.1 Epiperipatus broadwayi | reverse complement strand
ATATAGTCACTGAGATGTATTGGTGGATGCCTTTATATTCTGGCTTTTTCAAATCTTGAATATTTTCATCAGCAAATCTTATGACTTTTTCAATAGACTGACATCTTCACCAGCAAATATTGTCTTTAAATTTTGAAGACTCTTCACTTGTAGCTGGTGATCATTAGTTAACTGATCTCTTTGTGTTGCTGTCCATCTACAGTTTGAATAACCACTGTCTGCAATCATTTTATTTAATCACCAGTTCTGTAACTCATTTGTTAGTTCCACTATACATATAACAGAATAGGTGCCTATATTTTTATTAGGACAATTAGATCTAAGAACCGATAGATTGTTACTGAGAGCCCTGTTGAATGGTAGTTCAACAAAATTTTGACAGTAACTGTGCTTGGCATAAAATGCTATTATAATAGCATCTATCCTACTAGACTCAAAGGCTAGAGCTCTCAATTGAGAATAGGTGCACTATCTGGAGACCAAGAGTTGTGATTCCACAATATGGCTGACACCAAGTGCTTAAGATCTTACATAATAGAAACCCAAGAATTGTCAGAATGAAAATATTAGAATTTACATTTGGCATAGACAGTGATATTGATGCTAAGATCTATCACTACTGACATTGTAAGATGAACCAAATGCCAGCAAAGAAAGAAACTAGTTAGTAGCCTTAACCTGAAGGTCACTGTACCAGAATATAGGTTGGCCATACCATCCCATGGAGTGGCAAATTCTTAGTTGTTGATTCATATTCCAAGTAACTGGAGTTTGCACAGCAACTATTGAGGCTCTAAGGAGGCTATTTGCTACCAATGGCCTGCCTAAAAGTATAGAGTCTGCCAATAGCATTCAACTAGTGTTCATCCTGCCATTTCACCCTGAAAACACGCACTTAGAGTTAATTCAAAGGATTAAAAATAATTGAAAGGTCTAACACAGGTAGCTGGAACACCTGTCTTTCCAGAATGCTACAATGCAGCATTCTACACCAAGCACAATTACTGGGACCACGTGATAGATGATGATATCACTTTTGGATGCTGCTGGCCAAACATGTAGGTCAGTCTAGAACTATAAGCTTTGCTGATCTTTTTTTATGGCATACAAGTCAAAATGCGAGCAATTTAATTATATGGGATTCGTATTTCTCGTCTGATTCAATTTTAAAAGTAAATCACTACGACTTGGATAAAATACATAATGTATCTATAACATGTACATTTTGTATATTCTTCTCAAGTCCTTTTATAAATTTTAATATTCAGTTTTAAAAATAACTTTGCTAATATATATATATTTAAATCAGATATTGATATGCTCATCTACTCAGAATGTTTTTTCAAAACATTGCATTCTCTTAGCAGATCATTAATTAACAATTATATCTCAAAAAAAAAAAAAACCCAGTTTATTCTAATGCCTTTTGTTAACTGCGGTTTTCATAAAATCTAATTTCAAACTTAAAAGAAAAAAAATTAACATAAATTACTCCCAGTAATTTCTTATTATTATCAAAAAAAATCTTTGATTTTTTATATTTAATATTTGCAGCTTCGCCTGACAAAACATATATTTACAAATCACCGACCTTTGTTTTCTAGAAAGATTATCCGTTTGCTTTCTATCAGAACGGTCATTTTTCATTTCTATTTAAATAATGTTGCAAAAGTATTAAAAATTAGATTTTAATGATTCGCTATTTCGTTTCATTTTATTGAAATTAAAACGTTATTTAAATTTACAAAAAATATATAGATTTGAGCATACATACTTTTTATTAATTATCCAAACACATATCTATTTACTTTACATTTTATTTATTTAATGCAGTGATATTTTCCTAATGTTTGGCTATTCCTAACGTAAATCAACCAGCATTTATCAATGATCATCAAAATATATATGTAAGCAGCAACATTTTTTTAATGCATCTTATAGATAAAAGTTATTGAAAGACTAATGATATTTTCATTTTTTTTTTTTAATTAGAGTTAACAGAAAATATAATTAAGCACATACATCAACAATATTTGTATTATTCTGACATCTGAGAATGAAATAGCTAATTAAAGAGTTCTACTTTTAGTATATAGATGTAAAACTAATACGAGTGCTGTTGTGGACGAAATGATTGTTTGTTTATTCAGCTCTAATTGGTTGCTTGGTTACATTTTGACTGGATTCTAATATTAAAAAAAACCCACATGGAAATGTCATTAAATTGTTAATAATTTTAGATACACACATGGACAAACGATTCTGTAATGGATTGATAATAGTTAAAAATGATATATATGCAATGATAAAAAGTAAAATATCCTTCACTTGACTAAAGGACAAAAGCCTTCCCAACAAACCCTTATAAAGACATAAACCAATAGAACAGTGTTGTGTTTGCAAACTTTATGTAGATTAATTAATAGGATATATATTTGATACACAAAGCAATAGATTTTCAAAACACATTTAGATTATATAATAATATAATTATACTTCCGGCTATAAGTTTATGGTTTTATGCCTTATTTTAGAAAAAAGTATTGTGAATATAAAGAAAGCAGATCTTATATTTTTAGAGCTGGTGATATTATTCAAATATTAAACTTGAAAATTCAAATTTTTTTTAAACAAATCATCATCTTGTCAATTTTTATAGATTTGGAATTATTTAACTAATGTAAATTATTAACAACAATATGTAATTAAATTCAAAATGAGCCATCAATAAATTGCAGAGTGATGGCTGCTTTATTAAACCAAAAAAAAATATAGTCATCTATAGATGATTCTATATGAGAACTCACTCAGGTACCAAGATGGTTATTAGATATTGGCAGGGAAAGACATATATTAAACACCACCTGCTGCAAATTGATTGAGTGACCACTGTTACTATCTGTTACATGATTCAGAACCCTCCTGCAAAGACTGGAATCCAGTTTAGAAGTATTTAACTATCATCTGCCATCATTCCACCATCATTTTGAGTTTACTATGAGCAGGACTATCTGAACCTATAATTCCTCTTATACTTTGTGGGTTAACCATGGTGAGGATGTAATCATTGGTGAAATAAAACTAACATATCTCATGATGATATAAAGCCAGCTCATATTCCCTGTCAGTTGATGAACAAATCGGTGAATTCTGCTTCAAAATTAAAAAGTGATATCCTTTTTTCAGTTAGTATCTTCTTAGCATTTATTATAGCAGTTAACAAATGTTTCTCTTTCAACTGATTCAATAACTGATAATTGTAAGTGATGCGTACTAAATATATTAGGACTAATGAAAATATATTTTGCCTTGATATATTGATATATATATCATCACATAAAGTGCTCCAAAACTAAGTTTATGCTTTTTCCATGCATTTTTTTATAACCATTGTTATCATTTTTTAAATGTGTTATATTGAAATTGCACTAATCAAACTAACATTCAAATTATTTTTGTATTTTTTACATAATCTAAAAGTTAATATCTAACACTGGTGTAGATCTTCCAAGACAAATCTTTATTATCTTTAACTTTGATAATGAATAATTTAAGGTTTTAATTCTTTCCAAATTCAATTTTTGTATTACTGACTTGTCTATGGTTGAATGAAACTGGAGATGGAATTTGATGAACTATATGTCTAATTTTGTCTAATAATTTGATGCATAGAAGAGGATCAAAAAACTTTTTTTTTACTGAACTATCATTCTTTTTAGATGGCATTACATTTTATTATAACTATAACATATAGAATAATTTCTGCATGAGTTCCTCTTATAAAAAATACTGCCATTTTATTATTATAGTATTAACTGTTTAAAATGTTATTTAATTCTGCAGACAATGACACTCTAATTTTATACCAGAATTTATTTTGATTTTTTGAAAAATATTCTGAGGTTATGTAGAAGTCCTTTGTTATACTACCTCTCAAAGTCAAATGTTTGGTATATTTGTCAAAAATTTCTAAACTTTAGAGTTTTAATAAATTTTTAACACATAATGTCTTAAAAAAAATCAAGAGAAAATATTAGGGGCTATATGTAATATATAGGAGAGAAAGTGAGAGAGAAAGGAAAAGAGACAAGATATTAAAAATGGATATGTATATAAAATTAAATGATGATTGAGAATCTAGATAAATTGTGTTGAAGTGATAAGCAATGGAAATGACAATGATCAAGTAATATCACTCAATCATAATACTCTATCAAATTATCTACATTCTGGCAGAGAACTTAACATACATATTCACAAGTATAATTTATCTATGTATATATATTAAGAAAAAACAATAACAGAAAATTATACCAAGGATGATCAACTACTATAGCAAGGTCATGAGTCGCTTTTGCTATTCTATCTGCCTTCTGTAGAGAGTATACATGCATACTTATATTTATATAATCTATTTATTTATCTATGTATCTTCAAGTTGTCTATAAAATCAGTTATATCCAATTTAAATTTCCGAAATCAATAGCTCACTTAGAAATTTGATATAAGCTTTAGTTATTAATGTAGAAAACCATCAAACAAAGTTAGAATTAAATTTCTTTCTCTTAAAAATTAAGGTGTTAAAATTTTCCTAGTCGTTTTCCATTACCAGTAAAATATTCTCAGCAATCTTTTCATGGATAGGAAATTATATCTTTAGTTTGAACTATTTATACAACACGGCGAAAATGTAATGTAAAGAATTCTTTCAAGTAAAAATATTTTTCTTGAAAAGCTACTCTTTGTCAATTTTGTTAACGCTAAAATTTCCGTATCAAATTTGAAATCGTTATTCACTAAACGAGATGCTCTTTAAAATTGTTTATGATTTTATTATGTTCAAGAAGAATAAGCAAAAATCAATTTATTTATTTACTAATTAATAATAGTAATAAAGTGTAATATTAAATATAATTTAATAAAATCAATTCTGCATTATCTGACAAGTTTATCTTTGTAATTTTTTAGTTGGCCTAAAGAGGGCAGTCTTTTCTAATTATTGAAATTAATACATCTCTAAAATACATTTTCATATAGATATAGATTGGTGTTAGCTTGCTACATGTATAAACTAGCCTTCAATACCGAACAAAATTAGATTTAAAAAAATAATAATTTAAGATTTGACAAAAAAAAAAAGCTAGGGAACTAAATAAATCTGTACAACCTGTAGTTTGAAGAGTCGTAATGCACTTTATAGTGGTGAATAATAACGAGAGAAATTGATTGGTCTATTTTTTAAAATACAAAGAAAGAAACAGATCTGTGAGAAAGCTTTAAGTGAAAATTATTGAACAATTAATCCAACTCACAGGCAACTTTAAATATATATATAGTTTAAACTAGTAAAAACCGAATATTTTTATAATTATAAATTGTGAAGATTATTGTTTTTGTTTTGTTTACAACCATGAAATACAGGTAAAAGATAAAACAGACTTTTTAAAAAAAGTTCATTGCAAGGCAAAAACTTCCCTCACAGAGAAACAGTGAAAGAAACGATTGGCCAATTTCTTTGCAGCTTTGCAGTGAGATTTTGAGCAATTTTCCATCCTTATTTTCATCTTCTAACTAAAGGAAGCTAGATATCCATTAATGGATCACTGTTGGAAGGTTAGCTAGGATGGCTACAGAAAAGAATTTCATTTGACCTGGATTTGAACCCCAGATGAATTACTTGTGCATTATAAAACCCTTTTAAAATAAAGTGTGTAGGTGAATATTAACTCCATTATGAAAGCATTTCTATGTTGAGTTTTGACTAGTTCTTTATATTTTCTAAATTCAAAATTGCAGTACTACATTTATATATAGCATATAAAATATCTGAAGGCTTATACAAATCATTTGATTTCTATCTAACACATATCATTTGCAAAATTGTTTTTTATAATCTATACCATCCATTAGGAGTTAATTCTTTATAACATATGTGGAAAAAGACAGCAGGTTTAATAGTTTTAAACCAATAAACATCAAATGAACACTATTTTTTATGCTTGCTTATAACTGTTATTAAAGCAGGCAAAAACTCATTATACATATTACCACACAGCAAGCTAGAGTAATCAATGGATGCCAGAAGGTTTGTGCATAAAATTCCCATCTAGTGCCTACTCATCCAATATCCCTAGACTAGTTTCTGGCATGTGGCCTTCTGGCAACCATTGATTACTCTAGCTTGCTGTGTGGCAATATGTATAGTGAGTTTTTGCAGGTTTAATAGTTTATGAATTACTTTAATTTATAAATCACTTTGTTTTTGCAAATATAAAAAAATAAGAAACAAGTTGTCTAAAGGCATGAGAATTTTATAATTTATTGTAAATTGTATATCAGTATTCTGATCGTCAATTTTAGATTTCAAACATTACTTCCATTTTGGAAATCAGTTTTTAAACATTATAACTTATAAGTTTTATTTTACTACTGGCAAGTTCTACATTTACACACACACACACACACACACACACACACACACACATATATATATATGTATGTACACACACACATATATAAAGCTAGCTTAAAAGTTGGGAAAATAACTTTTGCTACAAAAATAGCTCTGAGATTTTAAAATATGATATACAAGAAATAATCTGGGATTTGTGGTTTCACTTAATTAAAATATATGATTACCTGAATTTTTTGCAATAGTGTACCTTTACTTATATCTAAAAACTATTGGTGTAATTATAATGGGTATAAGCATATGTAAGACAATATTTACGTCCATAAAAATATAAAGATTTATATTATGGAAAATCTTTAAGTAAGTAATAAGTCAAATAAAAATTATAAATCTCAATAAATATGTTACAGTAGTTTTCAAATAAATTGTTATACTTTTTTAAACCTTAGAATCAAAAATAACATTTTAAAAATGTTGAATAAAATGTTTTTTTTTTTAAATAAAAAAAGTAAGATTTTAACAGTTTTAATTTTAATAATATACAGATGAACAAAGTAATATTTATGGTGTAAGAAAAGTACAGCATTAAGTGTTCTTCACCATCAAACCAGAGAGATTCCTCCATCATTAAATCAATGAAGATTAATGTATTGTGAAAACCCAAAGGATTTGATCCAAGATTGCACCTCATATGCTTATACATAAATACAATTCTGAATTAAGTGGCAGTAATTAATAAAGTAGCTGAAAGTATATTAATTTTAAAAACTATATATAAAATTATTTATTTTAACTTTTGTAAACAATTTGACAACTTAAGCATAGTTATCAGATAATCTGTTTCCTGTGGGGGTGAGTCTGACTTTTTTTAGTAATGTGCCACTCATTATAGGTGATCTTGACAAATATGTATCATCTATAATCAAAGAGCTATTTAAATTATCTTAAGTGGTTTCAGATAATTTTTCATAGTTATCTTAAATAGACTTGTTTTTTTTTTTTTTTGTGATATGTAAAAACAACTTCCATCAATACTAAATATCTGGAAGATATGTTTATATTTTTGAAGTTTTATGAATTACCTTGTAAATTTCTGTTTTATTACATTGACTGCTGAGAAACACATTCAATGCATCATATTTTTAAATCATTAAATACAATTTCTTTCCCACACATATATTCCCATGGAATATATATATATATATATCATAAACTAAGGAATATAAAAACAATCCACTGTATTATTTTTTTTTTTTGAATGAGAATATTTATCACAATAACAATTAATGTTTCAGCCAAACTTGGCCATCTTTAGAATTAATTATGGTAAAATATTTTACTATTAAATGAAAAGGTTTTGTTATATGCTTTGACAAATTAATAAATAATAGTTAATTCTGAAGATGATCCAAAGAACTTGGCAAAAGAATGAAATTGTTACAAATAAATATTTCCATTCAAAGAAAAAAGAAATATAGCAGTTTATGTATTTATAATTTGTGGTAAACATAATAGGAGGCAACTTTTCTAATACAATTCAATTTTTAATAGTATAACACAGGTAGTACATAGCACAATATTTCAAGTAAATATCTTCTCTTTTCTTTAGGTATTTCTGGTTGGTCAATAACTATAGTAACATAGGAAATGAAGCAGAGATCTTCAGATTTGTGGATTGTGAATTTAAGGTTATTTATTATGGTGCTCCTAATTTCTGAAAAGCAATGGTATACATTTTTTTTATATACTTATCTATGAAGGTGCTCTTAATATCTCCAATATTTTTTGAGGGAAAGGTTAATGAATAGTTTTCAAATATTGTGGAATATCACATTAGTTTAATTTGGCTTATGACATTATTTGCTATTGTAATGTGAGGGCTTCTTTAAATTTTTGTACTTTTTCCTCTCTGCCAGGTATTCTTGCTTTTTCACAATCAAAAATATGTTCATTGGTATATGCATAGTTTGCTAATTTAGATATACATTTCCCCTCTCTCTAATTATCAGTTTATGCTCTTTTAATATTTTTCAATGAGATGTTTGGTTTCACTGATAAATATCCTTCTATATCCGCACGATATTTTATAGATTCAGTCTTTTAGTATTTCAAATTTAGATTTTGTAAAGGTTGGCAGTCCTCATAATGTACTATGGTTTGGAAATCTACACTGATGTTACATTGAGTGCAGAATGTTTTAGTTTGCTTTTTATTATTCATAAACATGAATAATTCCTATAATTGTTTTTTCTTTTGATGTTTTTTTTTTGAGTGATCTATTTAAGCTTTTCTTAATATCATACATTGGATATTCACTGACTTCTAAATAAATTTCTTTTGCTTTGCTTTATAATGATAGGTTTGTACAATTCAATTGATAATTTATAACTCAAGCACACAATAGATTGAAGTCTTGATTTCAGCACAGTGATCAAAGTTGGCTTATATATAGATAAGCTCTAAGCACAAGTGTACACTTATGCTTTTCAAACTGATGCTTATAAGTGAGTGCATGTAAATTCATAAATGCACATAGCTGGAAGTTTGTTCCTTTTTTATAATATTACGTGGGCAGTCTATGCTATATAAATAATAGACTTTATTACAGTAAATTCCAACTTATATTTTATGTTTTGTCATGATTGAATGTATAAGTATTTTTGTGAATAAGTGCATTTTTGTAGACCATTGTTTTTATTTTCCTACAAGGAAGTATTGTCATTCATGCTCTCAAATCAAAATGCTTTAGATTCACCTATATATTTAAAAAGTAGATTGAAGATAAGAGTGACCACTCTTGTCTTTTAAAAATGTTAATCTTGTGTTAAAGATTTGTAGAGGTCCTTACTATCAAAGTTCAGATGCATAGTCTTAAGGTGATAGCCTTATATTTTTTTTTTATATATATATATATATATATATATATTATATATATATATATATATATATATATATATATATATATATATATATATATATACTACTTAAAGACAATATGTATCTGGTCTATGTTCAGATGGTTTGTAATGGTGCTTTACCATATAGTTATACTATAAATATATTGTGAAGCCAGAGTTTAGATAAAAATGAAAGTAAAATTTATGGCATTGGTTTTCTAGTTCTTCCTTATAAATGTTGTTGACAAAGATCATAGTTGTAAAACTATAGCCATCCCTTGATTTTTCTGGAAGGATTCTATGTTGTACTGAAAGTATGTTGTTATTATGAAAAATATTGAGTTCTATTATATTATCAATATAATAAATTGTTTGGTTTGTAAGTTATTATCCTCTTTTAATCTTTTCCTTGCAATAGAGAATACTTTATTTAACAGATACTGAAATTTCAATTCTGGAAAAAGATTAAACTGTGCCATGACACCATTCCATATTCCTTTATTAGATCTAATGGCAGTGATGGAAGAAGTCACTAAAAAACTATTTATAGAAGACACAGCAGAATTACACTGGAGGATAATAAAAAACTTGAGAAACATGAGCAACCTAAATCAAACATTGTATGTGTTGAAAGATAAGTTATTAAATGTTTAAAACAACACAAGATCATTCTTTCTGTCTACAAAGACAATGCTACAGTTATATTTCCCTGATTCTTAATAAAGTGTATTGACATCATAGTTATTCAAACTTCCATATCTTTATGGTCTCCCTAAAATCCACGATCTCCTAAAATTCATAAAGATCATGTTACATTAAAAACTACTGTTAGCTCTAGAAATTGTCAGTAATGGTAAATATTGTGGAATAAATCAAGAATAGAAACTTTAATGTGGAAAGTTTATTCATAAAAATACTCCATGATAAACAATATTTGTTGTAATGAAAACATTAAATGAAGATAATAGTATACAAACCAAAACAATGAAAACTTTTTAGCATTCTGAATTAGAATAACACACTTTCTATATAACACAGAATTCTACTAACGAAATCAAGGATGACTTTACCTGTATAGTCCCTGATCAACAAAAAACATTGATGTAAATACTCCACATTTCAATCTAAAGTCTGTCATTATGTAGCAGAGCAAAAAAGTTTGTTCAGAAACTAGTGATTAAAAAATTGCTACATAGAAAAAATTTTCAAAAGCAATTATTATTCAACAGGTGGCATTAGTAAGCCTTAAATAGATAACAAAAAACATTAAAAAACAATTATAGTTGATCTTCACATTAATTTGCTTTCACTATATTTGTTGTCTTTATGTGGGATAAATGTAAGCAAGTCCTATCACATATCTGAAACTGAGAAAAGTGTAACTTAGATAAAGTATAGTATAGTAGTCCTCCTATTTCAAAAAATAAACCTAAATAGTAATTTAAAAATTCTTAAATTTACACAGCATATACAGTATGTAAATACATACATCTACAAATGTTTAAAGTGCATATTTTACATAGGTTTTTGATTATTTGCATCACAGTTTAATCAAATATCATGGATATGGAAACTATTATAGATACATTTTTACAAAATGACAACTCCTGTATTTGTAGTCTATTTAAACAAACAAAAAAAAACAGTCATGAATTCACAGAACAAAGACTGTTTTTGTTTAAATATATCAGGTTGGCCAAATAAACTAGATTGTGTACCAGTCTCACATACATAGATGTCAAACGAGTTTAATAATGACTATACAATATGTGATATTGACAGTTTTATGTACTGTATAAATATTAACTTCATCTGAAAATTTATGATGGTGGCACTTTACTTGTAATTATTTGTTGGAGTATTTCCATCATCCTAAATTAATAGCCGAATGACACAGAAAAAATTCAAACTTTATCCAAAACCCTCAAATACATTCAATATTAGCAATATTATTTGTGTGCTACTTACTAACAGCTAAATGCACTGGAAAAGCCCAAGTAAAGCCTGAATTCGTCTGAAGACACCCAACAATTAATTCTAGATGATGAACATGTAAAGTCATTTAATAATTAATAGTATAATCACAGTTAAAGATAAAATAGATCACCAACTCATATATTATTATACTATTATCAGTGGACATTCAATCATCTGAGAAAGTACAAAATACTTGTTTGGCACCTTATTGCTAATTTTAAAGCAGAAAATGAAATGAAAAATTCAAGAAAAGCACAAGTGGCAAACATACTTATATTACCATTGGCAGTTGCTTAAGACCATGAATTTTAAATTGATGGTCTGGTACTCATTAAACATTATTTTATACATAAATGTAAGTATAAATTGCAAACACACACACACCTACACTTGTAAAATGTAGTTTACTTGAGCTTCATCATATACAAAAACTCAATAATCAAATATGATTATATAAAATATGAAAAAAATAAAAGACTGATATATATTGGCTTTAGGTAATGAACCTCCAATACACAAAACAAAGTTTTACTTCTAGTTTATAACTTATATAACGGTGCATTTTCTCATTTCACCAGCTCAAAATGTTTTTCCATTTTTCAATATTAACAAAATAAATTACTGAACTATTATACATTTTTATAACACAATTCATTTTTTTAAACACCATGCTGATATAATTAGCTATCATAAAAGATGAGATTATAAATGCACTGAAAATTTATTTTATGAAAGCAATTCAGCATTTGGATCAGGCTGCACACAGATATATTCTTCCTTAAATGTATCACCTTCTTTCCAACAACTGGATTTACAAGTATAAATGAATACCATCCCAAATTCAGGTGGGATACCTTCTATATTTGGTAATCTTAAATAATTAGCTAAGGCAGGCATGATCTGTAACTCATAAATGCAAGGAGAGTCATAATATTGGCAATAAGGTATTTGCATCAGATCAGAAGATGGCTGACGAAGATAGAGTGGAACTCCATTCCGACTGTATCTTACAATTTGTTCAGGACAGATAGATATTCTTTTAAAAAGTTTATAAAATACTGTATCTTCATGACTAGCATTGTCCTTTTCATATGTTTCTTTACTGCTTATTCCAAAATCATTTGTCTTGCATTCCAATTGTGCAGTTGCATTATAGCATTGTAATAAATCCTGAACATGAGAAGAATTACTTTCCATACTCAGCATAGTTTCTTCAAATGCATTAATGTAAAACAAATTAAAGCATTCTGTTTGTTCTGAAAGACTTGGATCACTTTCTAAAGAAAACTCAGATTGCATTTTATTTTCAGGAGGTGAATCATCTACAAAGTCATTACATCCTTCACTACTTGAATCACTTTCGGGTATATCCACTGGGTTACCTCAACTGGTGATTGTTGAGTTTCAGATAGTAACAAATTATCTAATTGGTTCAATTCATCTACATAGTCAGTAGTTCAACAAGCAAAATTTGGAGTTGAAACTTTAACATCAGGATCAAGTTCTCCCCACGAGTCCAGATCTTGGCACCAAGTGTCCATAACTAGAGGTGTTTCAAATCCAGATGGTGGTACTAATGGAAAGTGAGTTTTGGAATCAGTAGTATGGTATGTGAGTCAGATGATGTATGTTGGCTTAACCCAGTTCGAATACTAGGCGAAGGTACCTCGGGGCCACTCATACATGAGATATTAAATCAAGAATACTATGACCCCTGCCCTCTTCGTCTATTCTCGAGACTAACCCACGAACCAACAACACTATCTGAGACACGCATAGATATTCCTCAACCGGGCCACAAAGCTTAGCATCAGCGGGAGACATGGATGGGAACACCTACGGAGCTAAATAGTTAGTTAAATGTGTGTAAAAATACTAAGAAATATGTGTGTTTTGCGTGCCTGGATCATTGAAAAGTAAAAATAAAGCATTTAATATACAATTAAGAAACTCAAGCTTTTTATAGTTAAATCATATGTTTAATTAATGACTTTAATAATATGACTAATGATATAATGGCCTCCGCTATTCCCCTAAATTAATGAAAACTAATTAGACAATAAAAACAGATTAATATGTTTGCGGTCCAAATCTTTTATTCCCAATTTTATTAAAATAGTCAACTTGAATCTCCTCGATCAAATACAATAGTAAAAATCTTTCGCAAAGCATTTCTAATTGCTTTGCGCTAAAAACAGAGTTTAAAAATTATTTAAAATGTATATAGCTAAATCTGATATACGTTATAAGCTAATGGCGGACAAAAGAGGCGCTATTGAGGAGTTCAAGTTAGCAAACAAAGGAAACTTTACACGTATGGAATTTAAAAACATAAACAAAATTGGAAAGAGATTTTTAAATGAACAATTAACTATTAAACTTAACCGCAATGCAATACCAAATATGTATACATTGGTAATGAAGAATAGCGAAGGAAAAAAGGTTAAATATAGATAGATGATCACACATATATATTTAAGACTAATCTAATAAGAACAATGGTTAAATTACATAATCGTTACATAAAACAATTCATAATATAATTCAATTAAGAAAGATATATAAAAAAAATAAAAAGGTAGAAAATAAATAGTTCAATGGAGGAGAGATAATGATTACCGTCCTTGTTCCTTGGTCATGTTCCATCGACGAGCGTAGTCTGATCCGTCCATCGATAGCTATTTGTCCGGACAAGGAAGGTGGAAATAAGTAGCATGCTTTTACGAAAAGTCCTACAGACACAGCACAGAGTTCAGATGACTATGGAGTGGATATTAAGGCATTTTGATGGTATTTAGGAACCTCGGCGATAGGCAAAGCTATTTATTTGCCTAGCCGAGCATAGTAGAATCCATCAAACTTATATGATTTTTAGCTTGAGCAGGTTCAAACTTCTTCATGATTTGTAGACGATAATTGTAGACTTTTTGGAATAAAATCACAAACAAAATCTGACAGAGTTCTCCTAAGAGAAATCTGAATGCACCTTGCAATAGCAGATCTGAATGAAACTTGCAATAGCAAAATCTGAATGCCTTGCAATAGCAAAATCTTGAATCAACCTTGCAATAGCAAAATCTGATATGACTCTCCTCTTTTGTTCTCTCCCTTTTATAACTTTTTTCTCAGCTACCTTCTATTGTTTGTATGATCTTAGATCTTGATAAGCCCACCCACACTCTTTTGTTTCAAGGTAACACTTTCTAAAAATAAGCTTTTACTTAAAACTCCAAATTTATTTCTTTAAAGTTTGAATTTTTATTAATTAAAAAAAGAAGGAAAGAGAAGTCCATCTTTAATTAGCCTTGAATGGACTAATTAATTAAAACATACATTCTTTTAGAAAATGTTTGGCAGGCTTATCTCAAAATAAATCATACTAAATATTTTAACAAGATTTTACAAAAAAATATATTCTTATTTTTTTATAGTAAATAAGCATTTTATTTCAGCAGAATTTTGCATTAACTCATATATATATACGCTTGACGTATATATATGTTTGCCCAATAGGTTTTACAAGCAATTTTTATTAACAGAAATTTAATCTTTGACTGGGATTTATTTAACACGAAATTTAACTGTAAATACAACTTTAATAACATAATTAATTTTAGCTTTAATGCAAAACCCTGCTGATATTGGGCTATAAACTTAGTTCAGTCCTACAATGCTAACTAAATTTATAAGAAACAGTGAAGCATGGATCGTACTTCAGATCCATTGCTTCAGGTAAGTAAAATGACATGATTCTTCAATTACAGTATCTAACCTTTGACATCGTAATACTAGCCAACTTTGTTTATTATTAAAACATTTTCATTTAATGCAAGCAACAAATACAAAGTTCTATGATATGGAGAACCTTCAAGAGAACAATACAATTGCATGACCAGAAGAAGATGACTTTGGCAGTTTTTGCAAAGAAACTGTGGAATTTTATGACTCATCCATTCTGGATTACCTCCAATTTTATTTGTAGCCCAGTCAATATCAAATTTTTTGGATATTGGCTCATCATAAGTTCCAATAAGAACTAATGGCATTTTAACAAATAACTAAAGCTTTAAAAAAAGTTAGTGACGAGCTTTTAAAATAGCAGACCACCTGCTTTAAAGGTTTACTCAAAAGTACTAGGCCTAAATTAATTTGATTTAATTGTTTTTGGTTACTACTTACAGATTTTTCTTCAGCAGGTTAAATCACTTTTATATGCAATTATAGTTACTAAAAACTTATCAGGGATTATAGATAAATTAAAGAAATTTTGCAATCAGTATAATATCAGCCCTAACATACTATGAGAAATCATAATATCTATAAAACCTAAACTTAAAATGTTAAAAAACAAAAACTGCTTCTATTAAATGTGAAACGAAGTATATTAGTGAAACTAACCACCAATTCAAATGATTTATAAAACATGAACTAATAATTAGTCAAACAGATATATTCAAAGAAACAGACCATGCATATATCAATGAACATATGTTAGATTATGAAATGACAAAAATGCTGGACAGTGGGAATAAGTAATAAGAAATAAATAAAAAAACTACTCACATAATAATGGTAAAAATTCTATAAGTCAACCTAATGTGAAAATTCATAATGTTTGAAAAACACATTGCTCTTAAGAAAAAATGAAGAAATTAGAAGGATGCTCATAGATAAGTATATAAAATTTCTTATGATTGGGTCTTGTAACATAACAATCTCATGAGTCTAGAGGTTCATGATTTGATTCTCTAATATTATTATTTTTCAGGCCAGAAATTTCACCTGAAATGTTGAGTTATATATTTGATTTCAAAATTTAAATAAAGGTTGAATTTTTTAAAAGACATCCAACAATTAATAATAGATGACAGAAATAGTTCAACATGGAATAAAAAAATAAAATGCTTTGATTACAAATTTTTAGACAAGCAATATATACACAGACATTGAAGGGCCATTGAAAAGACTTACTTTCCAGAGGATGATGTAAAAAAAAAATTGTGCATAAACACATTAATAATTAGAATAATTAAAATAAATGAAATAATTAAACATATTTATAATAATCTAATTCAGAAAAAAAATAATGATACACTCTAACTGAATATATAAACAATATAAAGCAAAATATTTAAGTATTGAGTTCAAAGAACATTTAATTGCTTGGCAGACTTATTTGCTAGTTAATATATTTGAACTATAACAATTAATCGATCTTTAAATGATTTAGGCTAGTGATGGTGAACCTATGGTATGTTTGAATTTTTTATTGGCATGCCAACTATTTATATATCATAATTTTCTTCAATATTTTTTCGTTGCTAAAATCTGTGCTAATAAAAATTTACTGTAAACTAAAGGTAAAATAAATAAATATAATATTATATTAGAATTGAATTTACAATTGAACTCTGATTAGAAGCAATAAATTATATTTTAAGTCAAATAAAGTGGTACTGATATACTGTGGTATATTCTATAAATCTGTCAAATGATTCCAATAAAACTAGAAAGTAAACTCAATAAAATATTTTTTAACTCTTTGAAGTAAGTTTTTTCAAATCTAAAGTAAAAGTAATCAAATGGATTTCTGTCCTAATCTTTTTTTACCTAAATGTGTTGACACCATTCATTTTTTTAATGTAATAAAAATCAAGAACAAAGGAACGAAATGCATAATCAACACCATCCAATGACTTTTTTTTTTGCTTGAAGCTTTGCTTTAAAAGTGAAATGATATATCTTTTATGAAATTCTTAAAGCTCGTTTAAATTTACTTTTAAATAAATTTATTACCATTATATTAATATGACTAATGAAAATAAAAAGCAAAAATTATCAGGCAGTAGAGAATTTCAAAATTGGTGGACTGATGAGTATGGAATGATTAACAAAGACATCAGGGCCATATGTGTTTTATATTCTGAAACAGTTGTATTGAGAACATCGTGTCACTAAAATAGCATTATGAGACCAATCATAAATCACTCTGTGAAAAAAGTAAAGATGAACAAAAAGAATATATTATCTAAGTATTTAAAAATATAAATATTCAATCAACATCTATAATGAAATTTATCAAAAATCATTTAAATATAATTGTTGCTAGTTTTTTTAATTTCAAATGTAATTGCCAAACATGGGAAACCTTTTAATGATAAAGAATATATGAAAGAAGCTTGGATGAAATGTGCACCAGTTTTTTTTGAAGATTTTAAAAACAAAACAAAAATTATTCAGAGCATAAAAGATTTATTATTGGCTAGAAATACAGTTAAAAAGAATTCTGCAAATGGCTAACAACATAACTTATCAACAACAACAAAAAATATATAAAATATTCTAGTTTAAATTCTCTCTGTCTTGATGAAATTACTGACATAAATGGATCATCTCGTTTGGCTATTTTTATTCGTTATTGTGTTGGGAATAATATCAAAGAAGAATTGATCAGTTTAATCTCATTAGTAACAACAACAACAACAACAAAAAGAATGAATAATTGCAACATAAATGTTGCCAAAATTGTATTAGTAACTACAGATGGTGCTTGGAAAAAAAATAGTTTTCTCATTTTATTTACCAACCATATTGGACATTCAATTTTGGGTTTTCATTGCATTATACATCTGCATGTTTTATGCATGAAGGCCAGCTTTAAGCCATTGGATGATGTTAAGAACATTGTGACTAAGTTAATCAATTTTATATCTACACATCGAGTCAGATAAAGTCAGTATACTATGGTTTACTTATGTACAACAATGTCAGATGGTTAAGTTGAGAAGTTCTTCAAAGATTCATTGAATGTTTAAAAGAAATTAGATTGTTTTTACATAATGAGAAAATCATTAAAAAATAGAATGATTTAATGGATGTTGAATGGCTTTCAAAATTAATGTTTTTTACTGATGAGAAACTGCAAGGTTATAATAAGAAAATTGTGATCATGTTTGATTTGATCAAAGCATTTAAAGTTAAATTACAAATTTTCAACCCTGATGTTATTTCTTACACATTCAAATATTTTCCAAATCTAAAAAAGTTATTGACTGATTTAGAAGGCAAGACTCTTGTGCTGTCTCAATCGATAATTGATGCATTTTTTTAGACAATTTTTAGAAATGTCAAAAATTTATTTTATATCCAGACATAACATCAATGGATAGTCTCAAGTTTGAAATTTTTGAGTGGCTTAATTTGGAAGATATGGAAATGCAATCAATCGATTTTCAATCCACTTCTATATGGAAAAAGAAATTTGTTGACTTGAGAAATGAGTTAGAAACAATGGGAAATGATAGATTATTAGATATATGTAAAAAGAATGCGGAAGAGGAACTATTGCCTGCTTGGAATGCTATTCCTGAAACATTTAATAGTTTAAAAAAATTAGCAACCGCTATATTAACAATTTTTCCCTCTACATATACATGTGAATCATTGTTTTCAGAAATGAATTTAATTAAAGACAGTTCGCAAAATAGAATGACAGATGAATCTAGTTCAGCATGTACATAATTAAAAATGACAAAATATGAACCAGATATAAAATATTTGGTATCCAGTGTGTAATAACAAAAATCTCATTAAATAATATCTATTTATGTTGATTTTATAGGTTTATTTCCAAAATTTTGTTTTAATTACTATTAATTTTTTACTGCTACATTTTATTCAACTTGTGCTCTTCTAAATAAATATTGTTCACTTGTGTTAAGCTTATTTAGAAACTTTGTTTAATTATTATTGGAAGCGAACCCGGGCCAGCTGCATGGAAGGCAGTATGCTAACCAGAACGCTTGACAGTTATTATTGTTATTTTATTTTATAAACTTATAAAAAACTGCAAAAATTAGTTGTTTAAATAAATATTTTGATTTAATAACTGTATGGCACGCTAATCATTCAATAAATATTTTTTAGAAATTTTTGGCACGCACACATAAAAAGGTTGCGACCACAGATTTAGGTCAATTGTAAGAATATCATTAACAAGAATCGAAAAAAAAAAAAGTAAAAAAGAGTTAAAGATTCGCTGAATCATTTTTCAAACATTAAAAGTGAAACAAAATCTTGACACAGTGAAGTGATCAAACTATTCGCTGGAAAGTCAGTTGATTCCATTATATTTATGCAATAAAATAAATTCACTGAAAAATAAGAAAAACAGTTTATTGAAAAAATCGCACTTCAATTTCGAGAGTTTATTGATCAGTAAATAAATATTATGATATTCTGAGACAAATGAAGAAATAATAAAATTACTTTTCATAAATAAATTCTTTTGAGATTAATAAAAATTTTCACCACTTTGCAGGTATCAAGCTTCTTTCTGACTGTTCTTTGATAAACAACTTTTAAATAGCCGTTTCAGGGCAAACATTTCTTTAATGATAAAAAAAAAAATAAGGAAGAAGTAATTTATTAGGCTTGTCGGTTTGAATTGAAATTAATTTGTCTTTTTTGATCCTTAGCTTACATAATTTTATAACTATATTCTGTCCAATAACTGTATTGTTGCTAAGATTTTTTTTTAAGCTGGTTACGTAAAAAAATCCTAAATTTGATTTAGAAACAGAAATATTCCCAACATCTGGTTCAGATTTGATCAAGTGATAAGCATATGAGGCAGTTATGCTAATTATTACTTAAAAGTCATATATATTACACATAGATATACATAAGTATATAATTATGTCCTGATTGTAACTACTATGATGTTAAAAATACTAAAACATAGTTTAAATGTAAAATTTAGTATCATTTATTGTACCAAGTATATTTTCAAGGTGTTCACATCATATTCATGGTAAGTCTGCTAAGAATATTAATTTTTTGTTGATTTCAATGCTAGTGGATTTTTGGTATATTATATATTCATTTTGTGTAATGAACCATGCCTCTTTTATTTTATGTTTGCGATAGCTTATTTCTTCACACATAACTTTATTTAGCACTCGAATTATAATTATGGCCATGCTCTCTTTTATGATTATGAAAGCCAAAAGGATTAACAGTTTCAGACTTAATCTTATATTTTTTATTCATTAATGAATGTTGATTCATTCTAGTTTTAAGATTTCCCTGGTTTCAACATAATATACGTATGGGCAATCTTTTGTGCTGCAGTTTACAGGATAGACCACATTGGGTTGGTGCAATGTTAAAATTTTTTTCTTTGTGTTGCTAATACCACAATTATTATTTATGTCAATATGAATCAGATAGAAATAAAAGCACACAACATTGTGTGGCTGACTTGATAAAAGTAGGCTATTACAGAACACACATAAATATATAGAGAAATTCAAAACCAAAGTAGTTAATAAAATGACCAATTGTAGAAATAATAAAAGCTGAATTGCTCTACCATATTTATCACATATGGGTAACGAAATAGCACAAATATGCTCAGACAAATTTAATGTCAAATTCAGAACCACCATAAATTTAAACAAGCTTATTAATAACACAAAAGACAAAATTTTAACATTGTACTGATCCTATGTAATTTATACTGTAAACTGCAGCCAAAAAAATGTCCATATGTATATTATGGTAACACCAGAGTAAATATTAGAACTAAAATGACTCAACAGTTATTAATGTAAAAAAAATCTAAGATTATACCCAAAACCATTAATTCCTCTGTCTTTCATAATCATAAAAGACAGCATGGCCATAATTGTGATCCAACTGTTGTTAAAGTTATGTTAAAGAAAGAAATGATCACAAACATAAAATTAAAAAGATGTAATTAATTACACAAAATGAATATGTAATGAACCATAAAATAGCCTTCAAGTTAGCAAAAAATTAATATACTCAGCTGACTAATCATGAATATAATGCAGAAGTTTTGGAAGTATACTTGGTGCTAAATTTTGTATTTAAACTCTATTTTGGTATTTTTTACATTATAATATATATATATTGTAAGATGTAGTCTTACATCTCTCCAAAACCATTAAAAACACCCTTATCTAATTAAAACCTGATACTCATGATAAAAACATTCTCTACACATAATAGAAATCAAGTTATGTATATAATGAGAATGCAAATCAAATAAAACTTATTGCCAAAAGATGAAATTGGTCACAAGCACTGTAGCTAAGAAACAAATAGGTGTTTCTATAATTAAATGTTTAATTTTTTAAAATTAAACATTTAGTAAAGGTATAATAAATACATAATCTAAACTAAACTATCAAATGTAGACACTAATACTTAACATTGTCAAAAACCTCCTGTCGATTGTTGCTTAATTCACACACACTACAACAATACAAGGAAAGTATGATCAAGTTTAGATTCAAGCATGAAAATAAAGAAATACTTAAAGGAAATAAATAAATAAATAAATTTTTTATTGTTATTAATCTATCATATATATATATATATGAACTATACCTGCTGTTTGAAAACATCAAATTCACATCCAAATAAAACAACCTGTTTTGGTGATTAGCAAAAGATATAAACAAACAATCTTTTCCTTAAAAATCAGATCAAAAACTCTTATCCGCTAATCAACATGTACATTTTTTGAATGGAAAAATCGAACTTGCAGTTTGAACAGAAAAGTCTGTTGTTATCAAAGCAAAAGCATCAAACAAAAATAGCTCATAGGATACAGAGTAAAGCTAAATTAAAAACATATGAATCCAAAGCATCTTTAAGTTTAAGCTGGAGAGTATATCAACTCTAACTCAAAATATCTTACAGCAAATATCTTGCTTATCAATCAACTCAATAACTTTTATTAACTACATTGATAGAAACACATACAACCATGCATTGCTAAATGTGAAATTATATCGGGGAGAAAAAAGTCACCACCCATGAAACTGTAGCTGCCAAAACCCAATTTAATTCAACCTAGCATTTATTCATCAATGCTGTAAACAACATCAACATTACTATTTAGATTTGAAGTTGCAAACGCAACATCTCAAAGAAGGCCATATGAAGAAAGAAATTTTGATCACTATGATGGATGTAACACTTTAACCTCACTATTTGAAGCATGAAAAGAATTAATGAGGACAGTTATAATCTTCTTAGGACATTTTCCTTATGGTTTCTCAAGCGATCTTTAGATTGATGTCATATTTTTTTTATTTTATGTATAATTTTTTATTTATTTCTATCATTTACTATAGATTAAAGAAGGATGTAAACTATTAATACATTAGAAGAAGAAAAATAATTTTTAGCTTTATTTTTAAAGTGAAATGAAATATAAGTTCAGTTGTGAACTTACTTATGAGTAGATCTAATCATCACCAGGGAGAGATAAGATTTTACCCTATTATATATTAAATACCAACACTTGTACAGTGACACTGTCATTTGTTGTTGTTTTTGTTATTTATTTATTTATTTTTGGTTAATGATTAATTATCTCTAATGTGAATAGTAGAAGAGGAAATTCCATATCATCATCATGTTTTTGATTTGGACTTATCAATAAACTTATTAAAAATAATGAATCATGATTTTGATCAAGTTTAAATTAGCAAGCAAGTATAAACATAAATAACTTTTTTTTGTGTTAGTATTGATGTTGAATGAATACTTTTTGAAAAGAAACAGGGAGTGGCTTAATGATGTTAACTATAATAATCAATATTTATTTATATCTAAACAAATTATTTATCTTTGTTAAAACTTCATTGTTTAAATTATGTTAATTGCAAATAAATTTGTTAAACATATGATTTTAAATTAAAGACTGCCATTTTTGTTTTTTTCTATATTCAGTTATTAACTTGTCACACAGTTGCACATTATGA
The DNA here is from genome assembly GCA_028023455.1 of Epiperipatus broadwayi. NCBI lineage: Eukaryota > Metazoa > Onychophora > Udeonychophora > Euonychophora > Peripatidae > Epiperipatus > Epiperipatus broadwayi. The sequence continues at coordinate 8,303,522 of JAQFVV010000023.1, read as the reverse complement.
ATAGTGATATCGATATAACCTGAAGTAGAATATTAGGCATATTATCCCTAAGTTTGAATTCTGGGATTAATGGAAATTAAAGATGGAAAAAAGAGATGAGTATACAGATAGATTTTTGACACATGTTTTTAATATATCATCTCCCATGAATGAGATCAGAATGGACACGAGCCTATATATTTAGATATTCTAGTTAGGCTTTGTCATCCACTCTGATAGTCTATCAAGACTACTGTCATGTAAGGTCGGGATCCATTCCATTCCATATGGCATGTCTAGTCACAGGGCAAATGAATTTTATATTAATATCATGATTCGATAATCTCAATAACAAAAATAATAAAATCTAACCATCTTTCATTACAAAAAATTTTGTTGCAATGTGATAAACTGAACTTGAATAGTGAAAACTTACTAATGATTAAAATTACATAAAATAGTGAAGTCAACTGTTTAAAAGAACTAAATATTGAGATATAAAATAGTAAAGATGAAAAGTCAAATAAAATAACAGCTTAAGTAAAAACACAAATATTTTTTGATGTAAAATGTAGTTAGTGACAATGGATTTTACCATGATGTTTCACTTACAAGCGAGAGTTATAAAAGTTAAAAACTAAAATAAGAGTTAATAAAATAATTTAAACAAAGAAATAACAAAGTAGATGATTACTAGAAGCAAAGTAAAAATGATGTAATTGGAAACTATTAGCAAAAGAGAAAGTGAGATAGAGGTGAGATGGAGAATTCTCTTCTAGAAATTATAGAAACAGAACAAAACATTGGTATATCTGAGAGGACTATAGAAGAAATTGTTCAATCCCCAGAAATAATAAGACTTCAGAAAAACCAAGAAGAGGAAGCAAGAATAAACAATATATTGCTTAATCAAGTGATAATATTGTTACAGCAAATGTCTGCAAATATAAAAGATATATCTGAAAGAATGAAAGAACAGTGCTATATCTGAGTGCTTCTTCTTTTTAGAAATCAGTCAGTGAAAAATAAAATTAATATACAATTGTGTCATTGTATATATAATTATTTATTAATACAAATTAACGAATAATGAAAGGAGAGTATTAGTATACTTACATAAATTATAATTAAATGATGACAAAAACAAATTTTATGTTATTTTCTAGTGTTCAATTAACTTTTTTTTTTTTACTGCACTTGGAGTTGAGTATTTTACACAGTTTCACTTCTACTATTTACATTTTAGTGATCTTAGAAATAGTTTGTTCATTTATGGCTCCATTAACAGAAGCTTATTTTGTCTGCACTTTGCACTAGACTGTGCTGGGCTGTGAAGAAGAAAAACAACTAGGCTTTTTATAAGTCAGTTTATCATGCACAATTACAGGTACATAAATGTTATAGCAGCACTCTCTTTTATTTATTTCATAGAGTAAATAATGCACAACACATCTGTTTATTGGAGGAAAAAAAATACCTCTTTAAGTTCATTATCTCCTGCACAAACACTGCAGTCCTTCTCCCACTCTAGGAACAAATTGATTTATTCAACAAACATAATCTTTAAATGCAGTGATCGTCATATTCTAGAAATTGTTAGGGATTTTATTCCTATCTTTCAACTGTGGTATGAGTTGTTCTGGTTGTTGTTCACACATAACTTATCCCATTTTATCTGTCCTAGATTAATATCGGGTTCATTCACATGCTTTTTATTCATCGTCTTCAGGCAATATATTTAAATAAATATCTGTTATAGAATTTTCTTAGTGATAGAGAAGGTGATCAACATGTTTCCTGAATGTCTTGCCACTTTGTAAATTCACAAGATATATTTGCCTTGACAATATTTGTATTATAACACCAAGGATTTGTTTATGTTTTAGCAAGACATGTATCCAAATTTTTCAACCAGTAAGAATTTTGTAGCTTGAGAAATTTTTCTACCCTTAGCACTGAAAGGTAACAGCTGAGACAAATGTGTGTGAAAAGAGCAACATATTAATAACTCTGCTGGAGTTTTCCCAGTTGTCATATTAAGTGTAATATACATGACTTGTACTAAGGCTTCAGACAACAGCTGAGACAAATGTGTGTGAAAAGAGCAACACATTAATAACTCTGCTAGAGTCTTCCTAGTTGTTGTATCAGGTATAATATACATGGCTTGTATTAAGGTTTCAGACATGGTTTTATATTTAATTTTCATAAAGCATACTTTAGTTGTTGAACTGCTTGTTCTGCAATGCCAATACTTTCAGGATGATATGGAGATGTAAGAATACATTTTATTCCTCTATTTCCCAAGAAATCTATAAAAAATTTTGATGTAAAGCCAGTACATTATCGGTTACAATTAATTCAGAGTAGCCATTTGTAGCCAATAATTCATTTGAAATACTGATAGTACATTCAGCATTGGTATTTCTGACTAATATATACTCAGTCCAACATGAATAATCACCTATCAAAAAAGTATTAAATGTCCATTCAATGGACCAATGTGGTCTAAATGAATGCATGTCTAAGGAGAAGTAAGTTTTCCTCACATTTACAATTTATTTGGATTGAAGTTTGTCTAACTGTTGACAATAAGAACATCTTTTAACTAAGTTCTTGATATCATTAATCAAATTAGACCATCACACGTATGATCTAGCAAGCATCTTCATTCTTATGATTCCCAGATGCCCTTGATGAAATAGATTTAACCCATGAATTCTACCTTCAGTAGGAACAATCATATGATCATTGTTCAAAATACAGCCATTATAAACAGAGAGTTCATTTCTTGTACCCAAAACACTTTCTATTTAGTACTGCAAGGCATTTCTTTGGCCACCCATATTTTATCTACTGCATTAATTGAACATAACCTTTATCTCTCTTTGTCCAATCCACTATGACTATACTGTTTATTTTTTGAAATTCATTGCATCTATATAATTTATTTCTTTAATTAGAAATACCTTTTCCTTACTATTCAGTAACCTGGATAGAGCATCAGCATGTCCAATCTTATTTACCAGTTTATAGATCAATTGGAAATTGTAATGGGATAATATATTTACCGATCATTAACATACATTGGCTTGAATGATCGGGGATTTTTTCTCAGTCAAAAATTATCATTAGGAAGCAATTATCAGTGTAAACAATAAAACTCCACCCAATATACACCTGGGTCTCGTTTTATGTGGTAGATATGTTCCACAGAAAACCCACATTAAAAAAAATCACACAATTTACCTTGAAAAATGGGGGATAGGTGCTGTAATTTTCAGAATTCACATAAAAGCAAAGCAACAAAGAAAAATTACTTTAAAATTTGCATTAAAAAAATAAGCAAATAAAGTATGACTAATAAAAAATTTCAAATATTTGAAAAAAATTAAAACGAAACAAACTTTTTTTTACTTTTTTATTAATTACAGTATTTAATTTTACATTTTTCATACATATTTTAATCATTAACGCTAGTGTTCATTTGTAAACTGGTAAGAAATCAGATTCAATGTGATCTGATGAAATGCATTGTGGCTTCTCCTTAAATGAGGTAGAGAATTTCTCAGCAATTATGCCCAGAGAAACCAGTTAGCCATTTTATTTTTATTTGTGATGTGATGTACAACTAGTGCCACTTTCAGTCTTATGCTGTGTTAATGATTTTCTGTTTCTATATTGAAAAAATGAAATCGCAATCAAAACAAAAAGATTACACATTATCATTAGAAAGATTATTTTTAGTTTATAAAATCTTCATTTTTTATTTTAAAAATCTAAATGATTATTTATTTCTGTTATATATAACAAAATACGTTTTAAAATTTTAAATTTTTTGAATATTTATTGCGATATTCTTATATATAAGTATAAATATATTATTATTATTTACTCATTAGTATAAATAGGTTATTTATATAGAAGCTAAGTTCTAAATACAGCTTCAGGCCATATTCACATTAGCTGCAAATGTAACATATTTTTGAAAAAAAAAATATTTCAAGTCAAAATAAGTTATTAATAATTTAAATTTTTTGATATCTAATAAATATAGTGAAATACGAAAGATATTAAGAAGAAACACGAATCGCATAACTTCAAAATCGCATTAAAAAATCTGCATAAAATGAGACCCAGGTGTATATATTGGTGGAACTTCTTAACTACAAAAACCACTGCCAATGCCTCTTTATCTGTTTGTCTATAATTTTTTTCAGCAGAAATCACCTCTCTAGAGGCATAAGCAATCAGACATTTACTTTCATAGCAGGATGTAAAATCATAGCTCCAATGCCATATTCAGATGCATCAATAGTAATACTAACAACTAAATCACTTTGGTAATATAATAATAGTGCCTCTGAAATTAATACATTTTTTGCAGTTTTAAGCACCTTATCTTGTTCATTATTCCAAGACCAATGTTGTTGTTTTTAAGTAGTTGATACAATGGTTATAATAATGCAATTTTCCTTTCAGAAAGCTTTCATAAAAATTGAGAAGTCCTAGAAATACTTGCAGTTGTTTTATATTCTTAGACTTTTCTCCATTATTTATAGCTTTTATTTTGCCTGGGTCTGGATGGTGGTCATTAGCATTTATAATGCATCCAAGAAACTTAATTTCTCTCATGGACTATATACATTTATTAACATTTAATCTTGTCTTGGCTAGTGCAAGCTTTAAACAACCTAGATCTACTCGCTTTTCCAGCTCAGTTTCTGTCATGCTGATGATCAAAATGTCAATAAGATACAGAATTACACCATTTATGGATCTAAGTAACATATCCATTTTTTCCTGGAAGACATTTGGTGCAAGGAGAAAGAGCTAGTATCATTCAGCAGTGGAATATATTCAGAACTATATGAGGGAGAAACAGCAGTAATGGGTTCAAGATTTGGGTCTATTTGATGAGGTTTCTGAGAGGCTTTAAGTATCACAGAAGTGTATCTAATTTTTTTATTACTAGGGCTGGGGGAGGCAGCCAACTTGTCAGGAAGATCAAGCCCCCCAAGGGTGCCAAGACTGTCAGCACTGGAATAAGATTCAGCTGGATTAGACCAAGATTTAAAGTTACGGTTTTTCCTCTTACCTCGGGGAAGGGATGAAGGACCACAGGAATCAATCTCTGGGTCAGTGACAGAGGCCATAGATATGCCAACCTCCTCATCCAGAGAAGAGACATCTGCAGATTAGTCATCAACCGTTATCTTGATACGCCCAGTAGATAAGTCATTGGTAAATTGTTGAGCACTGGGACCAGGAATTGCCGCTGTGGAGGAAAAATGTGATTTAGGCCCAAACTCTTGGCAATTATCAATTCTACTATAGTTGTAATTAGAAGTGGGCATGTTAGAATGAGATTGGGGGGAAGTCTGCTCTTATAGGTACATGTATGATATTAATGGTGCATATCTCCACATTGGATGCATATGCGGTCTTGGCATTCCTTCATGATATGTCCTCTCTGTCAGTAATGAAAACATTGAGGAGGGACACCGTGGAGGATGATTGTAAGGGGACATTCATGATACTCAATCAATCCTGGTATAGACAAGGGAGAAATACCCTTAGTGAGGACAATTTTAAATATTGCCACATTGGTGAGCACGTGGGTTTGAGCATGAGGTACGAGTTTGTATTTTTTTTTGTTTCATTAAAATTTAAAATTCTTAACAATTTATGGATACTTTTTGATGAAATGTCTAAAATTGTTTTGATTTTAATACTTACTAATTGCACATATTATTATATGTATTAGTTGTTCAAAAGTTAAACAATGTAAAATAAATATTTCTTATGAAATTTTTTTTAACACAGAAGCAAAACTCTCCATACAGTAGCCAGTCAGTCCAAGCCAGAGTAATCAATAGATTCAGGAAGATTTGTGGATAAAATTCCTATCTAGTGCCTTTTCATCTAATATTCACAGTCTAGTTTCTAGCTTGTGGCTTTCATCAGTGAGGAGTCTTGTGATGAAAGCCACAAGCTAGAAACTAGTCTGGGATATTAGATGAGTAGGCACTAGAGAGGGATTTTATACACAAACCTTCCTGCATCTATTGATTTCCCGGGCTTTCACTGAGTGGCACTACTGTATGGAGAGTGGTTTCATTTTTTTAATTTTGGAAAACATTTGACATTTTATCTTCTGCTACACACCTTTTTTCCTACATTTTTTTTTTAAAAAAAAATTTGAAATCTGTAAAAATTTATTGGTACTTCAAAAATTGTTTTAGATTTTAGTATTTTCTAATCACAGGAAATATTATACATACTTAGTGTTCAAAATTCAACATCATAAAATAAATATGAACATAAATTAAAGTTTTCTTACAATTTCTTTTTTAACCTTTGAAATTTTATATTCTAACATCATATCTTTTAAAACATTCTTTCAGTGAAATTTGATATCTATAATAGTTAATTGGTACTCATTCTTTATGTTAGTTTAGGCAGTATTCTGCCATTATATATGAACATCTAAAACTCATGTAAACATTTTTGAAATTTTTTTAAAGCTAATTACAACATTAACATATTTTATTAGTCATTTATTACACTAGAGATAATCCAATAATGAATAATATTTCTGTAGTGTAATTTTCATTACATAATCCTCATGCAAGCTAGGAACTGGTTTCTATCTGCTTTTAACATCTTGTGGAGGGAGGTAATCATAAATATATGACCAAAGAGACATGAAAAAGATGTATAATCCTCAAGATGCACATTTCATGCTTAACCAACATTTACCAATTGGCCCAGACCACATATTTTTATCATTGTTCAGTACTGATGGCAAATTATTACACTTTAATTGACAAGTGTCATTACTTTGACACAAAACACTTAATGAAAGTATACTAATAGTCATTCATTAGACTAAGGATTATCCAATAATGAATAGTATTTCTGTAGTGCAATTTTCACTACACCACACTCAAGCAAGGCAGAGACTAATTTCTATCTTGTGTGAGTGTGGTGTAGTAAAAATTACACTACAGAAATATTTATTATTGGACAGTCTCTAGTCTAAAGAATGGGTAAAAAAAATTATACTTCTATTAAATGCTATGTCAAAGAGTTGTGAGGGTAGCAAATTCGACGCATCAATTAAACTACAGTAATTTGCTTCTCTCTCTCTCTCTCTCTCTCTCTCTCTCTCTCTCTCTCTCTATATATATATATATATATATATATATATATATATATATATATATATATATATATATATATATATATATATATATATATATATATATATATATATATATAAAATCAAAACTACCCAAATCCAAAATTAAACCAAACCAGCATAAAAATAATATTAAAACACAACCTAAGGTTTCACTGCTACAAGCAGACTTCTCAAGTGTAAAGAACTACAAAAACTATATTGTGTAGTTTTTGTAGTTCTTTACACTTGAGAAGTCTGCTTGTAGCAGTGAAACCTTAGGTTGTGTTTTAATATTATTTTTATGCTGGTCTGATTTAATTTTGGATTTGGGGTAGTTTTGATTTTATATTGACTAGTTTAGCTTTATGCTTGTAAGGTTTATTTATATATATATATATATTTTATATATATATATATATATATATATATATATATATATATATATATATATATATATATATATATATATATATATACAAAATTAATGTATATAAATTATATTCTTTAGAAGTCTTCCTATACCTTTGTAGTCTTATCAACTATATAACTTGAATAAGACAATTTGTAATGCTTGTTGAAAATGGTTTTAAGCATTGCAATATTATTAAAGGTTTAAAGAAATCAACACATAATAAAATTAAAAATAAAAATATCAAAATGAAAGGATTTCAATGCCATTTATATCAGATGAGCAGGTCAAGTTTATTAGGAAAATTTATAAGGTTTGTGTCTATTGCTTTTTCTCTACAAATAACATAAATAGATTGCTTAATAATTTAAAATTCAAAATTCAAAGTTTAATCAAAATTCTATTATATATAGATTGATAGTGGATGCGCTACAATACATTGGTGAATCAAGTGTACATTTGAGAAGAGAATAAAAGAAATATCTTTATATAATAGAATTCAAAAAGAGAATCAATATGGAACAGATGTAAATAAACCTTCATCATCTGTTATATTTGATCATAATAAATCTTGTCAATATGGATTTAAATTTGATTATAAAAATATGAAAATTATTCAAATTGAACGTTGTCATAATAAACGTAAAATAAAAGAGGCTATGTTGATTTCAAGAAATCGTCAAATGTTAATGAATCACCAGTCATCAAATGTTAAGATAACAGAATTGTGGGAAATCTGAATTGAACTATGGGTATTGTTAAGGGTTGTCTCGTTTTGATTATTCAACGTTATATAGTTGATAAAGACTACAAAGTGTATAGTCGAAAGTACTTCTAAAAGAATATAATTTATATAAATTGTACTGTATTTTGATATATATATTGATTTGTGTATTACATATATTGTGAAACGAATACAGATATCAAACTTTATTTATTACATATATATATATATATATATATATATCAAATAATGATAAAGATATGTCTAAGTGATTGTGGTCTGGGACAACTGATGAGTGCTGGTCTAACACAAAATGTAAATTTTGAGGATTATTCATCTTTTTCACATACATATGTTTATGATTAAATCACATAAGGTGTTAAAAGTAGATATTTTTTCTAATTCTTTACCTTGCATGATGGGTATGGTGTAATAAAAATTCCACAACAGAAAAATATTTGTAACAGTTTATAGATATTTTCAATGAAATATCTGAAGTTATTTTGATTTTAATATTTGCAAATTAGAGCCAAACTTTGTTTTTTTAACTTTCTATAAAATTAATTTTTTTATTTATTTTCCTCTGGACAAAATATTAAAAAATACATTATGGTATTTTTAATAAATTATCAATGATTTTTTTAATCATTTGGTTGTGTCAGTGTGGTTTCTCCTAGTGCCATAAATATTCTAGATTATCTACTAAAACAATATAATCTGTCTACCAATAGTGCATTTTGCAATAAAAATCAAATATGAAAATTCATGTCCTCAAGCAGGCTTTTTGATTAGGATAGAAAATTATTTTGTGGATCTTTAAAGTTGGAATTAAAAAATTTTTTTTTAAAAAAGATGTGATATGTTGGACTATTTCCATTCAACATTAGCTCATAGATGATGAAAATAGTTCAACTATCACATCTTATAACATATCATCACTACAAATCTTCAGACAAATAGATTTTTTAAAAGTTTTAAATGTAATGTTTTTTTTTATATAGCATAAATCAGTGTGATTAGAAGAAAAGATAAGAAAAGATAGAGTTGTAAATTTATAGAAGAATGGAAAGTTTGAAAAAGAATTTGCAATGTTGAAATTTTGAAATAACAAAAGATTATATGTGAAATTACAAAGAAAAGGCAAATTGAATTGGGTACAGTTTTAAATGCAGAAGAATGACAAAGAATATGTTAGAAATGTTTTTAAAAGAGAAAAGAGAAAGAGAGATAAAAAGTTGATCAATAATATAAAAGAAAGACATAGATGGGAGTGTTTAAAAGTTAGACCAGTTGTAATATTGGCTTGGAGAGAGTTGTGGAATTAAATGCAGGACATGCTTTTTTTGTAGGTAACTTATGATGATAATCTAATTAACATAAATAGATGAAAAATTAAAATGAGAACAATTTTAGTATAAACAGTGCATTTGTTATATATATATTATAATGCATCTCGCTTAAAAATTAGATACTTTTTATATCAATCTACATTAATCATTCATTTATTAACTGAAATTTACTTAGGTAAATCCAATCGGCTTCATTCTTTTAGAAATGAATAGTTAACCACATCCATCAAAATGAATGATTGTTACATCATTGTCCAAAATGTTAAATAAAATCTACTTGCCTGTCTATAATAATTGATATTTTAATCCAAACTATATATATATTTAAAATAATTTTTTTGAACAAATATAATGTTATAATAGCAAAGCTAATTACACTTAAAATTTATTAACAAAATTTGTTTATACCAGGTGAATGGATAATGAAATATTTAATATAAACTTCTTTTTTTCTTCACATTCTTACTGATGAAAGCAAAACAGTTGCTAAGAATAGAAATTAACAGTAATTCAATTCTTAATTTATCTGTCAAAATAAATTGACTAATTATCGCATTGTTGAATTCATTAAATATTTTTTACATATTTCTTTCTTATAAGCAAAACATCTCTTTCTTCGATAGGATTTAACATTTATTCATTGTAATCGTACTTTGATCTATATATAGGGGAAAAATAATAAAAAAATGAATTAGAAACAAAATGGATAAGTTGTCTTTTAGATCTAAAAAAAATTAAATAGGCTAATTAAAGTTCTATTTAGAAAGTTGATATAATTAAATAGGCTAGTTAAAGTTCTATTTAGAAAGTTGATATAGGCCAGACATTTTTATATTGAGAAATATACAATAATTGCACACTACCATTCCATCTATTATAATAATAGTTGAAATATGATTAATTCATATATATTTAGAAATAAATACTAATAAAGGATTAAATACCCGAGGAAACTTTTTGCATTAGTTATAATTTCCACTGGCTTGTAAATTGCATTCCAGATATATATCTGAACTCAAAACTTGAGCAATTAAATTAAGATTAGTACAGTTTAATAATAGATTGCTCTTTAATTATACGAATACTGTATAACCATGAATTTAATTACTTAATGAATGTAAATATTATTATTTTTTTTTAAAACTTAAATGCATATATTTTCATTATTTATAAGTTAAAATAATCTCTTTCTTATCTTTTCCTAGAAGAAATAACTTAATATTTATATATAATCAACTCTTAGTAGTTAATTTTTTTTAAATTCAACTCGCAATAAAACTCATTTCTTGATCTCAACTCATAAACAAATTAATCCATCCTATTTTATTTAGCAAAATGTTTAGAAACATATTTCCAGATGTCAAAATTAAAAAATCCATTTGACCAAATTAATAGAACTGCTGTGGTCAATCTCCCATTTCGATATTATTTTTTCACCTGGCCATACAATTATATAAAGTCTTACCCCCAAGCTTGTTTTTATATTTTAAATTATTTATTATGTTTTAGTCAATTTTGTAAATGGTTTTATTTTTTAAATTGAATTATATTTATATAATATAATTCATTTCAATAGTTAATCATTTGAAAAAAAGAATACAATATAGATGTAAGAGAGTCACTAGGACAAATGCTTTGGAGATGGTAAAGAATATTTCTGGTTTCTAATTTTATTTTGTTCAATTAATTGCATTGTCTAATATTAAATAAAAGCTGTTTAAAATGAAATATAATTTTTTTTTTGAAAAGCTATTTAAAATGAAATATAATTTTTTTTTTTTGATAAATTATCAAAAAAAAAATTATATTTCATTTTAAACAGCTTTTATTCCGCAAAGTGCGAATGTAAAAACACATAAGCTTAATGCTCCTTTAAGATTAATGTATGGATTTTACAAGGGCATATTATCAAAAGCGTTCAAAAATTTTAGTTAAGTGGATTTTAGATTTTGTTGGGTTTGGAAAATATACATTAAAATCGTCATTTGATTGTGTTACTGAACTTAGTAAAACAGCTATAATTAGAACTCCACCTAACTTTAATAGGTTAATAAATAATTCTAAGGAAATAATAAATAAGGAGGATAAAAGCAGTGTTGTATACTCTATTAGATGCCCACAAATAAATTATAGTGCAATATATGTTGTAGAAACCAAAACAAATATTAAATATCGCCTTCAACAACATAAATATATGTATAATAGAGCAAGAGAAGATGATAGTTTATTCAGCTTTTTATGTTAACCAAAATAATACAGGCCATATATGTAGTCCAAAAGATTTTACAATATTAATGCATGAAACACATGATAAAAAACGCAAGATTAAAAAATCATATCTTATACAAAATTCATCTTATGCTATGAATTCAAAATTAAACAGCTTTCAGATTAGTTGTTCCTGGCCAATACAATGAAATGTTAAATTCATCACCTAGGAGAAAGTAGATTTTTTTTTTTTTACACTGCCTTGATAAGGACTCGTAAGAGTTGAAAGTGCTTGGAAATATTATTTGTTATTATTTTATTTATTTATATTAAATTCTGTATTAACAATTGACACAAATTGTTATTTTATATTATATTTATATTATATACAGAAGTATTATTTATTTATTTATTTAAAGTAGATAGTTTATATTTTTGTATAATTGTCCACATCAGACTATAACAATTCATCCTTTTAATTATCACAAGTTTATTGTAAGCTATTTTTTCACAATTAAATTCTAATAAACATCACATGATCACCATTTCTTATACTTGCTTATAACTGTTATTAAAACAGGCAAAACTCACTACATATTGCCACACATAGCAAGCTAAAGTAATTATCAATGGATGCCAGAAGGCTTGTGCATAAAATCCTCATCTAGGGTTTACTCATTTAATATCCTCAGACTAGTTTCTGGCTTGTGGAATTCATCAGTGAAGAGTCTTGGATCTGAAAGCACTGCACTATATAAGCTAATGAGCCTGGATTGAAAATATTAAGGTCTTTTCAAATTAAGACTCATAGTTTTGTAGTTAAGTGAAGGCTTCTGGAGAGTTGCATTAGATCCTAAGATCTAGGTGCAGTGCTCTCAGATCCAAGGCTTCTCACTGATGAAGGTCACAAGCTAAAAACTGGGGATATTGTATGAATAGGCACTAGATGGGGATTTTATGCACAAGCATTTTGGCATCCATTGATTAGTCTAGCTTGCTGTGTGTGGCAATACATATAGTGAGTTTTGCCTATTTTAATTAAATTCAACACATTTAATATGTTTTCACATTTTAAAATATCAAAAATAAAAGTTTTTTTTTAAAAAAAATTTAAAAACATATGTCATTTATTCCATAGATGATTCTATAATAAAATTAATCTTACATTCATGATTTTCTATGCAAATTAAAATTTTTGCTTATATTTTAAAATATTAAAATATAAAAAATATTTTCATCATCTTTATCATTTTCAACTAATAGTGGTCTAAATTACAGATTTTCCACTTCATAGTTTCTTTTTTACATATCCTTTCTGAAAATTTCTTTATATCATTCATCCATTTAGTATTCTTGTCATTTTTATATCTTAATTTGGGTTTAGAACTTCACTTATATTTTTATTATTAACGTTACCAGAGCATATTCAATCTAACTCTATTTTAAAGCTTTTAATTTATTCTAAAATGACACTAGACACCTATTTGTTCTTCTATATGTTTTACTTTTGATAAATTTTTATTAATTCCAACCCACATCTTACTATATTTATCTATTTGTTGAAATTTTTGGATTTTTTTAAATAAATGCCCAAATCTTAAACTGATAACTAAATTAAGATAGAATATATTCATTAAAACCTTTTGAGACAGGTAAGAAAATTTTACTTCAATATTAATCTTTTTGCTCTCCCAGACATTACAAAATGTTTTTATTTATTTCAAAAAATCATGATTGTTGTGCAAATTATAAAGCACTGTAATAATATTATCATAAATGATAATGACCTCCAGTTTTTTATAACATAAAAATTCCCATAATGCTTCTGTTGAAGTTTTATTTTAAAAAATCTGAAGTCAGTATGTTTTGAAGAGTCAGCTTAGATCTAAGGTACACTGTTATTATTTGTCTTGGAAGACAATGCTTTCTGGACATTTATTTTTTTCTGATCTCATTTTCACATAAAGATTTTGGTATAAATAAAATGTTTTTTTTTTGCTTATTTATAAAATATTTTGGATTATTTTTAAACACTAATTGGTAAATTATTATTTAAAATAAAGAAACACACATGTACATTTTCAATTTATATATTGATATTTTATTTTTAGAAATACAAGTTAATAAACTTGATTGTAAAATAAACAATGAAATCTACAGTGCATGTAACTTCACTATCTGCCAGAATTGATACCATGTTAAAACCTTTTTAAATACCTAATGCAGAACTCATATATCTGTCATAAATCTAACTTAATTATATTAAAAAAAAATCATTCATTTTTTAAAAGAATATTTACCCTAACATGATTAATGATGTGTGTAGTAAATTGATTGAATTCCAAGTCCATTTTTTACTTAAAAATATCAAATGTGATTTTTTATATTATTATTTGTTTATAAAATAAAATAATATAAAAAAATCAAGTCCAATGTATTGAGTTATAGAATAAAATAAAAAATTTAAAAAGTAGTGAAGGTTGAGCATTTTCAAAAGCTCTCACCAGATGGGATAAAATAAAATGTTGAATTGTTAGCCAGTTAAGTTATTAATACTATTTAAAATTTTTAATAATATATTTTTACCAAAGCATTTAATTTTTTTAATTCTAGGATTACTTTTTACAATTTTTTTCTAATAATTAAAGCATGGCATTTTTAGTTGTTAATTTCCAATGCATTATTATCAAAATGTCATTGAATATTAGTTTTTTTTTATCTTTAGATCTCTACCTTATTACTACTATCATATAAATGTTTTTAACACCTATGAAGCATTATATCAACAAATTAAAAATCCTTCTCCTTTTTCTTTTCAAAAACTTTATTTTTTAATATCAATACTGATCATATATATATAAAACTCCAATGTTTCATCTGTTTTTATCTTCATACAGTAAATCAAAGTGACCTAAGTAATTATTAATTTTTTTCAGTTTGCTTCTCATTTTAACCCAAAATTTCTGTAGAATGATTTGGAGAAATAAAACCACTCTTTTATCATTCTAAAAAAATGTTAATCTTTCTAATTTCTATTACTGGATTTAAAAAATATTCTTTAAAATTTAATTATATATTTATCTGGAATTTTGTTATAATATTAAAAAGTTTAATTACTAGTAGAAAACTGACAATCAATTGCTTTTTCATAATCTTAAAACCAAATTCAAAGAACATTATATTTTTAATACTTAAATATAATTTACTACGCTACTACTAACTTTTAAATCTGACTTGTTCTTTTATCAATCATTTGTATTATCATTTACAAATGTCAAGTATATATGTTTAAATTCATTTAACGACTTAGGTTTGAAGTAAAAGAGGACTTCCTTTTACTTCAATAAACCTCAACAAAAGAGGTATTATAGGTTAATAGAGAAAGCCTCAAGGATTGTCAATTAGTAGTAATTGATAGTTACCTAGCAAAATCAAAATCTAAAGTTATCTCTGTTTACATGTATATAATATCCTTATGTTTATTCTTTATAATAATAACAATTCATGAAAATATTTAATTCAACATATATATATTGTGACCTTTAATTCTTCCTGTGAAATTGCAGGTTAAGTGTTGTAGCAAAATATTTAAAAAAATATTTTTTTTTTTTTACATAGTTTATTTTTTTATGAGATAAAAGTTATTGCATCGATAGTAATTAAACTGCATTCATAATTTATTAGTCACGTTATAGCTACTATTCTACAATAATATTGACTAGAAAAAAATCTCATGTAAATGTGCTTTAATGATTTTTAAACTTCTTAATTCAAATTTATGATTATTAGTACTTAGTCTTTGCTTAACTGTTGTATCCTTTTATTAAATTAAAATGTTATAAAATAACTTTAAAATAGGTTTAAAATTCAGAAAAGATCTTAAGTATTTAAGCTAGTTATAAATAAAGTGTGTAATCTAATTTTTAGTAGTGTAATTAATGCATTTAGAGTGCACTGTTTATAATAGTATTATAATCTAGTTTTTATTTTAGAAAATCTTAAAATTTATCTAATTAAGAAACTTGTTATCTTTAAATCAATAGTTAACCCAGGTATTTAAATTATTATTCCTAGACAAAGAATTAAATAATAGTATGTGTGACTGCATGACTGTAATTTGTTAATTATTTAAAAAATACTTCTTTATTGGAAATTTAATGTTTAAAGTTAATTTAAGTGTCTAATTTTTAATTGCATCTATTTTTAAAAGATACAGTATAAATTCAAAAATGTTCTGAGAATTTAAAAGAAAGAATAAAATGTATTTTTATTTTATATTAATATAATCAAATTTTAATTATTAAATAATCGGTTAAATATTTGATTTAAAAAAGGTGGTGTAATAAGTATTTCTGTCTGAAATTTTCCAGAGTATTTAAATTAAAGTTATTTTTGGAATCTGTAATTAGACAATTAAAAAATCTTAAACTTTGAGTTAAATAAGTCGTCTGGAATGAATATTTCAGTTGTCAATCACCCAATCAATTTCTATCACATAAGTTACTCTATAAAAGTTTGGTTTGTTAAACTGATACACACACATCTGATTTTTATTTCATGCTTTCAAGTTGTAGCTTTTTATAACCAATTATTATTTTCTGATTTAAATGAAAGATGCATTGCTAAAATAATTATCTATTCGGATATTCTTTTAACCTAGACTTTTAACGCTTCAAATTATTTCAACATCACTATACACTAAACACCACACGATCACCATATTAAGACAGTTGTATGCATCGTAAGAACTTTTATTAATTCAAATTTAATTGTTTAATTATATTCAAGCTTTCTTTTAAAAAGGATGGTTTTTAAATTAATTACTAGAACTTTTAAACTATTTTTTTTTTTTTTATTAATTCTGAAAATAAAGTATCTGTTATTTTAAAAAAAAAAACTTTAAAAATAATGTTTATTTGAATATTGAATATCGCTATCATTTTCCAGAGTGTTCTCTTTTGGATTAATTTAATATTATTATTGAATTTGAACTTTTATCCAGAATGGAAGAACCCAGCAAATGATAAAAGAATTCAAAAATTTTAATTATTAACACATAAATATTTATTAATAGTCATTAACAAGTTATTCATCTAGTTATTTTATGAATGCCCTTTTTTAATGCATAATCATATTAGAATTATTTCAAAAGATGAAGACATTTGTTACTTCATTTGATACATGCTATATTTTAAAAAATATAAACTATCGGTATCTACTATAAATTATATTATTAATGAAAAGATATTATTCATGCATTTTTCTATAAATGAAGTTTGTTTTGCTGAATGTTATACTGAAAATATTTGTTTTATTTGAGGTGAAATTATGCTTTAAAAGAAAAATATAACTGGAATTTGACTTAATGCTTATTTAATCTGAGTTCCATTGATATAAGATTTATAATTATTAGGTATGTTATATTATTTATGAAATATTATTTTTATTTATTATTGTCATTTTTGCAAGAACTTGCTCTTTATCTGTAGACATATTTCATGAATGCATGCTTTATAAAAATGCTATTGTTTTTACAGTGTTTAAAAAGAATGAAGTAATATTTTCAATGTGTTTGCTCCAAGTTATAAAAATATGTTTGATTTTCAAAAGGTATATTTTAATTTATTACCACACTCTATTTGCTTCTGGGAAATATTGCTTTAAAATTTCCTTATCATGCTTCATTTAGAATATTTACTCGTCATTTGTATTAATAGGAAAATTATAAGCTATGCTCTTCAAGGAAATATTAATCTTATTTATCCAATGTAAGTAAAGTATTATCAATGAAAGTTCTATCATTATTTATCTTAGTTTTATCATGAATCATTTAGAAATTATGGACATATTAGCAACAATACATCTTCTAGATGAAAGTAGTGAAATTATCATATATGATAATCCAATTTTATAAATTAAATACAAGATCTAGTCATCTCTCTAATATCAAACCATCCACTATTTTTACACTTAAAAAGAACTATACTCATCTTACTGTAATTACTGTTGTCATCTTTATGAGAAAGACAAAATTCAAATTATGAGTAAACATTCCACTTAAATTTTTAATGTTAATTATTATAAAAAATTATTAAAATAATTCCAATATTAGTAAAGAATTTTAACTGTAAAAAATGAAAGTAGTACATGGTTTCAATTATTATCAATCCACAATGAGACAAAAAAATTACATTTAAGCTTAAATTCTATTTCTATGTTCCTCCTTTATTATATTCATCCATGTGATTTATTTCTCTTTATACATATATATTTACAATTTTCTGCTTTTTTTAAAATTAAAATATTGAATTATGTTTTAATATTTTACATGGTTCTTACTATTAAAATCCCTAGGTTATGATCTCTTCAGAATTTTAATCATACACATTCCTATAATTAAATCAATAAATCAAAAACAGTAAGAATATCAAAGTCAAATATATGTTATTACTCCCACAAAATTTAATTTTTTATAAATTATAAACAAGCAATTTCATGTGTCATAGCATCGGCCAGGAAGCGAACCCGCTAACCTGGGACAACTGCTTGTAAGGCAGCTCTTATTAGCAATTTTCATTTGCTTTTAGACATTCTTTTAATTCTATCTTAATTTTAGTAATAAAATAAAAATAAATTATTAATCTTATTTAAAATATTTTAACTGTTTAATTTTTCAGAACATGTTGAATTGCTAATTTTTTTGTTCAATTCATTTTGGTATTTTTGGAGCAGTACCATTTTTTAATTACTTAGAGAGTACTTTTCATAGAAGACTTTGAAATAAAATGCTGAAGAATAAAAATAATACAAATAATAAATTACAAACAGATTGCAATATTTAGGTAACAAAAAACCTAATAATTTAAAAACATAAATAAAAAATAATATTATAGCTATACAATAAAATAATTGAATTTGTAAAAAATTATAAAGAAGGAGTCATTAAAGAATTTGTTTATATAAATAAATATGATTCTTGTTTTAATAATATTGACAGATTTATAAAAAGATAATAGAAGTACTATAAATTATCAAAAGAGGGCACTATTCCAAAAATGTCAAAATGAATTTAATAAAAAGGATAATAATTGAATATGTTTTATAAAATTAAGCAGCTAAAATATTTTGAAATATTTCATACTGAACTAAATAGAAATGCATAATAACATGGAAAATTGATAAAAAGAATGGTAATAGAAAATTATTTCTTTATAATATATAGAAAACCAAAAGAGTGATGCGTTTGGTAATGATAATGAAAATCTGATATTCTCACTATTTTTAATTTGTTTGTTTAATTAAAGAAGTCAAAAACATGGGTAATTTAATATTAAAAACCATATATAAAATACAGTGCTTTAATAATAAATATAAGAAAAATAGAAATTTGCTTAAAAAAATTATTGATAAAATAATATATATATTCAGATATTTTTAGTCATACATTTAAAGTGGTATATAGGTGCTAAAATATATTATATGCATGGAAAAAAGAAAGCGGAGTTAAATTATAATATGAAATGTATTAATCTAATAAAATTTGAAATTTATATATGATGCAATAATCTCTCTCTCTAGCCCAGCCATACTCAACCTTTTTCTTTCCTGGGCCACTTATATTTGTGTGCTACATCAAGTGGGCCACAACATGCTATATAAGCGATCAACAACCAATTGGTGTCACATGAAAAAATATCGGATTTCTCAATTCATGCATGCCACAGGTTGTAGATCACTTTACTATATCATAGAATTAACATATTAATAAACACAACCACTTTTATTTGATATAAACATTTATTTAAATATCAATGTGATTTTTGATATTGACATAAACTTTTAACAATTTTAGATAAATCTGGTTTATAAGTGCTACACTATTCTTAATATATCATCAAAGTGTGAATCAGTAAGTCAGTTTCTATATACATTCTTCACATATTTTCAAATAAGATGATTCACAAAGATATATCGATGTGAAGAATGTGAGCAACATTTGTCCACACTTTTTGATAGGTTTATATTTTTCAGGCACTAATTTCCAAAATTCCATACAAATTTGAAGCCATTTTTAAAGAAAAACTTTAAAAATGGCTCCAAATTTGTGTCATTTTTGAATTCAACAAATTCGTCAAATAGCTTAACATAATCTTGTCCAAATGCAGTTAATTGTGTAATAGTTGCTAATTTTAAGTACCAGGAATTTTCTATAAAAAAGAGTCAATTCTGAATATTTCTTAAATCTTGAAATCTACTTTTAAATTCTTTCAATAAGGTAGCTAAATAATTTGAAATAATTAAATAGGTTTCTGAGGAAATGTCAATACCATTTTGCTTAGCATTTGTCAATATTAGAAAATGATGTAGTATTTGGTTAAGTATCTCATGATAGTAAATATTTAGTTTTTCTTCAAATGCAAATACTTTATTTGCCATTTGTGAAATAATTTTTTCACCTTGCAAACTAATATTAAGATCACAAAGTTTTTCTGTGATGTCACATAAAAAAGCTAAAAGACACTACCATCCATCACTGTCAAGCTCATTAGAAACTTTATTGCTTTTTTGTAAGAATGAAATAATTTCATGATGTAATAATAAAAAGTGATCCAAAACTTTACCTCTGCTTATCCATCACACTGAAGTATGCAAATGTACATCACCATAATTACTATTTATATTTTCCAGAAGATTTTTTAATTTTCTTTGGTTCAATTCTTGGATTTAAATATAATTCACAATGTTTATGATGGTTTTCATCACAGCATCTACTTCTTTAATGGATATATGTGCCCCCAAGTTTTCTTGGTGAATTAAACAATGAAATGATAAGAGATTTGTTAAATTGTATTTTTTTTTTTGTAATAGGAAAACAAATCCCTTTTCAGATCCAATCATTGAAGGACATCCATCAGTGCACATGGAAAACAATTTTTTTATTCAATATTATTCTTCTCCAGAAAAGTACAAATACTATTGAGAAAATCACTACCTCTAGTTTGATCCTTCATAGGAAGAAATTTCAAAAAATCTTCCTAAATTGAAATCTGTTCCACACAGTATTTGATGAAAATAACACATGGTGATGTTGCTGAAATGTCAATGCTAGAATCAACAGCCAAACTAAAATATTTGCAGTTTTTAAAATCTATTATAATATCAAAAATATGTTTTGCAATATTTTCAATATGTCTAATGCAGGTAAAATCTGAAAGTTGTAATTTCTTAATTTATATAATATTTGATTTTTATTATTAAATTTATCAAATAATATATTTGAAGCATTTTTTACAACTTCAGCATCTGTAAATGGTTTCATATTTCGGCCAAGTATATAACAAATTTCATATGATGCTCGTGTCACCACTGCTTCTTGTGAGATTGCCACTGACATAATATTTTGTTGTTGTTGCAATGATTTCTTGAAGAAAGCTATTTTTTCACTTCTTATTAAAGACCCATAAATAAAAGTGTCATTAAACAATTTATGTTTTATGGTATAATAATGATCAATGTTATATTTTTTTAATGCGACACTTTCTCGACAAATCTAACATGTTGCTGAACCTTTGTTATTTAACACAACAAAACATTCCTCTTCCCAGTTGTCTTGAAATATTCTATTTTTAGCCGATAATTTTCATTTGTTTCTTGAAGACATCATTATGGTGTTTAAATTATAGTTTGATATAAAATACTATGCGTATGTGTTTATACTAATTCATGTATAAAACTGTCATGTCACACCTTGCCTTCAAAAACACGGACTATTGGCAGAATAAATTAAAGTTTCAAACTTCTGATTTGTCAATTATAGAATCTGTGGTAAATATATTTGTCTTTTTAAAATTATATTTGTTTTAGTTTACTATCTAATATGCAAATTTATAATATGTCAGATTACAAAAAGTTTTCTAAAAAATAAATTTATATTTATAATAATCTAAAGCAATCAAATTAAAATAAACACTTATCATCCAATTATAAATTCCAGCCATAATTTATTGAATTCCTTATCAATATGTTTTAGTATAAAAGGGTACTTGTGTACTATTCCTGCAATGAAGAGAAGATAGGTGGCATTTTCACACATGTAATCTTGCAATTGAAAGAAAATAAACCCTGCGATATATATTGAAAAATGTGTGAAAATGTGAATCTCTTTTGCAAAACCTGCTTTGATTGATGTTATTTTGCTTTATTTATATTTATCAGTTTAATTTTTTCAAAATATACTTGGATTGCTGTTATTTTAGCTTCTTTATATTTGACAATTGACGAAAACTTGGCTATTATTTCTGCAATGAAGAAAAGATAGGAAGCCTTTTCACATGATCTTGCAATTGAAAGAAAATAAACCCTGTGGCGATGTTATATTGAAAAACATATCAAAAAGGTGATTCTCTTTATAATGGCTTACTAGTTTTATGAAGTAGGATAAGAATTCATTTGATATGTTTGTTTACATGCTTTAATATTCGTATTGAATTCTTTAAATTTTTTATTTCAATTTGATTTGTAGAAGATTTTAAATATTCATAGAAAATATATGAAATATAATATTAAAATGTCTTTCATGTAATTCCCAAAAGTCGATAATATTTTTACAAAATGTTTTAAAAAGTTCAGCAGTCTATGAGACCGAAAAAAAAAGTTTACTTTTATTTTACATCTATAGTATCTATTTTTAAAACTAGAATTATTTATAAAAAAACAAGATTCTTTTTTCTTCTTACTTTTCCTGTTTGTTAACCAATTTGATAATTTTGGCTCCCCCCCCCCCCCGAGTAAAAATTAGGCCGGATATTACTTCTCTAGTAAATACCAAATGAATTTTAAAACTATTTAGAACAGATCACAAAAATCCTATCTGCAAATATTGCAAATTGAATAGAAAACTTGAATTTGATTATTGTGTACTCAATCTGGGGTTCAAATCCAGGACAGTTAATTATATCAGTACGATCTTTAAGCCAATCTGGCTAGTATTTTTAACTGCAATAAATAAGGAAGAAAAACAACAAGCTCTCCCCCCCCCCCATTTGTTAGTTGCAAAAACTTTTTTTTCCCAAAATCTGCTTTGATTGCAGTTATTTTGTGTTCCTTAGATTTGACAATAGATGAAAGCCTTTTTTCACCAAGGAAAAATCAACAAGGCCGAATTCTTTCTCAAAAGTGGATGTTTGGTAATATGTGCAGAGAGATCATGGCAGTTAAAGATCAGACTACGGCAGTGACACTTAGAATTTAGTAGATCCAGAAATTGTGCTTCATAGTGCAAAGACTATGAGTCTTGGTAAAAGAAGCAGCAGCATGGGAGTTACATCAACCCAACACTTGCCAAATTTATGTGGTGTTGTTTGCATAAAAACGACCACACATTTTTCTCTAGACTCAATGACATATAAAACAATTTTTTCCGCCTGCATGAAGAAAAGTTTTACAATTGATATATGTTTATTGTTGCGAATTATTTGTTTTGTGTATTTACAAAAAAAGGGTAGGTTTCTTAAAATTTTGGTTATTCAATTTTTTGCACCTGCATGAAAAGCAGTAATAAAAGATTTATAATTTATATATTGGTTTGAATTATTTGTTTGTTTTTTAAATCAAAAAACTGTTGGAAGGAACATTTGTGTCAATTTTCTGTGGTCAAATGAAAATCAATTTGTTTGTTTGAACGTGATTAATTACTGTTATTTATTACAGTGTAAGTAGCATATATGTATATTTTATGTATTTTTGTAAATATTATTTAATAAAATTATAATTTAATGATTGTTTTATGCATCTGTAAAGTACTATTTGGGAGTTTATTCAGTACTTTTGATTCAATCTATTTTCAGGCCGAGAACAAGTAGTTTTTAAGATAGATAAAAAAAAAATGTTTGCATGTTCATGTAAACTTGTCAATAACTTTGTAAAACTTGCAAAAAGTGTACCCATTTTTGGTATGTGTTTTTAAAAAAACTATTTTTACACATTTTTTGAAATTGATTGAATTAAGTGTCAAAGCTTTGTCATCTGCTTATATGTAGATTTCATAGAAGTACATGTATATCTCATATAATATTTATTTTTTGGTCCTTTTAAAAAAATATTGTGTACTATTCCTGAAATGGAGAAAAGATAAGAGGGATTTTTACATTCGTATCAATGCATTGATAACTTTGTAATGTTTGATAACTTTGTAAATGGTTGCCAAAATAACAACATTAAAAAGTTACCAGTGTATTGATATGAATGTGAAAAGTCCTCCCATCTTCTCTTCATTGCCGGAATAGTACACAAGGACCTGTAAAAGTAAATATTTTTGGTTAAAAATCTGAAAAACAAACAAGTGGATAAAAAAGTTTATAGAATTATGTTTTCATTTCCAAATTCAAAATGTAGAAATACAACTGTCATAGTCATGGATTGACTCTCCCTTGCAGAGAAAAAAAGACATAACCAATCAGAAGCTTGAAAAGATGGATTTATATCATTGTTATACTGAAGGTGCTAAAATCTGTGAAATAATGGTAAAGGTAGTGGGTTGAGAGTGAGTACAAGGCATATATGAAGATATTCAATCACTTCTGGTGTAGACTTGGCAGGTTCTTCAGGTCTGTGACATCAAACAAAACATGACAGATAATATTATTAGTGCATCAATAAAAACAAATCAATTGCACATAATTATTCATTAATTAAAAAAAAATATTGCTGAATCTGTTAACCATCAGTCTATTGCTGGGCCACACATGAAAGTTTGGTGGGTCTTATGCTCTGCAGGCTGCAGGTTGAGTATGGCTGTTCTAACCTAATAACTGATTAATAATAATGAATAATATATTTATGTAATGAAGTTGATTTGTCAAATAAATACATAAAAAAAAAACAGTACTAGGAATAATTATACTTCTAATCTTAGATGCAGATTTTAATTTTTTTTAAATTAAAAATTAATTAAAATTTTTACTATTTACATGATCAATTTTTAATTAATCATGCAATTCTCTTCACTTATGTTATATAAATATTTAAAAAAAATTAACAATCATTTTTATACTTCAGATATATTATTGTAGACATCAAAATAAAATACATATCTTTCAATATGAATTTTCATCAAAACAAATATCTTCATGCTACCTTAATGATTTTGTGCTTTAAACAATATGCTTAAAGTGGAAGAGCATATAATTGTAGCTTTAATATATATATAATGTGATGATCGCACATACTGCGATCACACATGTATATATTTAATATTAAACAATATTAAATATTGTAGATTTCTGTTCGAAATAGAAAAAAAAACAAATAAATAGAAGAATTAAACCAATGAAGAAAGATAATGTCATAATTAATGACCGTAATGAAATAAAAGAGAGGGAAATGGAATCAAACAAGATTCTTATCTTTTACCCTCCAAAGTTGATATTTTGAAAAATATAAGAAGTAAAGTTAGAAAAATATTGAAATTGTATATTTGGTTTAAAATCAAAAGTAAGAAAGAAAATCTAAATGAAATAGGAACATAACAAATGATTTATAAAAGAAAAAAAAGTAAAAATTAAGGAGTTTAAATAAGATTAGAAATAGAATTTAAAATGTAACAAAAGATAAGGATCTATTCTAGAAAAGTACACATTTGGACGAAAAAATGAAATGCATGTGTTAAAGTATGCGTAAAGAGAGCAATGTTTAATGCATGTCAAATGAAAATAATTTTATAAAGAAAAAATAAAAAAATAAAATAAATAATAAATAAATGTAAAATATTGCTACAGAGATTGTATGAAAAAAGTAAATTTGTATAAATTGTTGAAGGCATTTTAAAGTGAAAGGTGTGAAAGGAAAGCTACAAACAAAGAGATCCAGATAATGAAAGAATTTGGAAAAGGACATTAATAAATTAATTCAAAAAGAGAGTTCACATAGACTTCGAGGAGGACATTGCTCTGATAAGAAGCAGATTAGAATATAATAGAAAGCAGACATGAAAATTTGAATTTGAAACAGGAAACCAGAAAGCTGAGTAAAAGGACCTTGACATAGAAGACTGAATGCTGTATGAACATGAAAATAAACTACAACATAAGTGAAGCTTCAAGGATGTGTGGCTAAGGGCCATCATGATTGCTGGTCAATTCAGACCCACCGTGCTCATACGGTCACCTTTGCCATGTAACAACTGCCAGTGTATCGCCTGCCTGATGATCTACCTGCCATGCCCTTGATGTCCTAGTATGGAGATATCACTATGGATATAAGAAGAAATTCCACAAACCAAATCCAAGACTAATAGCGGCCATCTCTGCTAAAGAAGTGGAGGAATTCCACATGATGGTCAGCAGAACCTTAACTCATGTCGGAGATGAAGAAAAAACCTAGGTAATTTACATAACACACCTATATAGAACACATGTGCACATACTCTTGATTTAAAGCAATTGCAAATTCCAGATATTAATGAGATAGACAGTAATTAGACTCTTTCTAATACTTGGAATGACAACTGTAAATGGATAATTTATTTTCGTAGATTATAATCATTTATAGGATTTAACCCATACACTTAATCGTAGCATAGTATATCAAAATGATTTTTTTTTATTGTATGTAAATATTTCAATTGATTTCTTTTTTGTTATTTATTTATTATATTAAATATTCCTTAATTATTTTGTCTGTTTTGTCTCGTTTCTTAACCATTCCAGATAGTTAATATACCCGGAGGGGTTTGGGTTATAATTATTACTCCATTTTGAGTACTAAGTAACATGTGAGGCTAGTGGTATGGCATTTCTGATCCCATTAAATTTATAATTTATCCAAGCACTGTAATTCTTTAATAATTACAGCAGTCGAGAGACATTTGACCAGGAAAGATAACCTGGGGCAATATCTGTATAGTCACAGGTTTGGTCAAGTATCGATATGGATTCATTTATGTCAATATGTTCTCTTTGCTTGTGGTAACGGAAGGTTGATGATTTTGAATTTATGAATCCGTATTATATATAAATAAAAAGGAACAACATTCAATTCATTATTCTGTTACATTTTGGGGGCCAGACCAGGATCTATTGCTCTGCAATTGGTAATCATGTGTTGGGTAAATTTTGTAAAATAAAATAAATATTAAATATATATATATAAAATTAGTTTAATAAATCAGAGTGGTGAGGAGAGAAGACGAGGGGGATAAATTTTTTTGTTGTTGCGCTTTGTAATACTTTATATATGTATTTCGACATCAAATGTGTAGAAAGGATAGAAAGAAGGGGGAAATTTTTAATATCAAAAAAACTTTTGAAGTTTCGTTGTGACACATTTAATGTAAGAAAAGAAGTATTCAAATATAATTGTAGTATTCAAGATAGATTATCCAGATGTAATTGCTGTTAACTAAAAATAAAGTAGTTACGTTAAAAAGAATTAAAATAAAGTTTCAGGAAGGTTTTAATTATAAATAATAAAATAGTCATGTATGTAAGTCAAGTTGAAGGAAATATATATGTGTGATTCTAAAAAAGTCATGTATTTTCATTAAGTTAAAAAATAAATGTATGTATGATTTCATAGCCATAACAATAAAGTAATGAATAAAATACAAACAGAGTGTGTAATGTAGGATCTTAGTAAGTTGAAAAATATATATGTGTATGAATTTTAAATAGCCTTAATAATAAAGTGGTCAATAAATGATACACTGAGTATTAAAGTATATCAGTAACACAGATTGTTTGAATTATAGTTAAAATATGAAAAATATACAATCACGTCATTTACATAAGTAGGGTGAGTAAGAGTTTGCATATGTAGTGGAATAGAGGTCAGTCATCAAAGTAGGGCAGGCTGCTACAAATGAATCTAGGGCAGGTAGACAAAATAGTGAACCAGAGTACATGTGTTTGAATTGGCTAGCATTCTAAATGCTAATAATCCTATAAGAAAGAACCAAATAGCAAATCAAAATAGAAAGGA
Organism: Epiperipatus broadwayi; assembly: GCA_028023455.1. Taxonomy (NCBI): domain Eukaryota; kingdom Metazoa; phylum Onychophora; class Udeonychophora; order Euonychophora; family Peripatidae; genus Epiperipatus; species Epiperipatus broadwayi. The sequence goes on along the minus strand of JAQFVV010000023.1, from coordinate 8,275,692 downwards.
AAGAATCAGTAGAGAAAAAAAAATATCAAAAAGAATTAAGTAAAAATTATATCTATGGGTTCAATGTCCCAAACTAAAATGGACCATCAAATAAATTAAGTGAGAGAAATGGATGAAGATAAGGAAAGGAATGCAGAGGACATCACACAAAGGGAAGTGAAAGATAAAATAGACTTTGGTGATGTAATGAATATGCTCATGCAAATGAGACTGGAACAGCAGCAGTTTATGAAGGAATACCAGGACAGGGAAAAAAGAAGAATGGAAAAATGGTGTGCAAAGTTAGCAATGGAGAATAACAAAAGAATTACTGAAGCCATAGAAGAAATGAGGAGTATCTTCACCAAGCAATCAGATGCAAAGACACAGGGAATGGACAGGACAGAGAAATCAAGTTGGATGAACAAAAAAGCATAGAACCATATGAGTGTGAGGAAATAGATAGGGCAGAGAGTGTAGAGATAGAGTCAGCATATGTAGATCCGAGATTAGACATAGGGCAGCTGGAAGTGGAAATAAGGAAGATAGATAAGAGGATGAATTTGAAGTGATGAGATTAAAAAATAATAGGATGCTGGCGAATATGCAGTGGGACATAAGTCAGATAGGGAGAGTAGTGGAAAGGTTAGAGTCTAAATTTGAAGAGAGGATAAGGTTAGCCAATAACAGCACAAACAAAGAAGTAGAAGGCATCGAACCAAGAGCCACTGGAGGATATATAGACAGGGGCTACAGAAATCACATAGATAATCCTATCAGGTTCCATCAGTTCTTAAAGATACAAGTCTTTTCTGGACACCCAGGGGAAAATCCTATGAAGCACTTGGGGAGCCTCTAAAGATATTTCAAGTTCAGCAGGATGAATGAGGAGGCCAAGATAGTGGTGGCCTGCAGTCATTTTCAACATGAATCACAAGTGTGGTGGAACTCACTGTTCCATAAGCCCACAACATTCGCAGGATATTATAAAGCTTTGAGGACCAGTTATTGGAGTGAGGAACTCCAAGAAAACATTTTGCATCAGATAACACAGGAGAAATGGAGACCGGGGGAATCATTTACAACATTCTTTCACTGTCAAGTGACCAAGTTATGGATGATGACATCTAATCCATTATCTGAAATGCAAATAATTCGGATGATTAGGCATGGTTTCCTGAGAGACATTGAACAGATACTGATTAGTATGGAGAGGAAGACAGTGGACCTGGTTGCTGAGTTGCTAAATGCATTGGATAGCACCAGAGCCGACCAGAGGGATGAGGGATGTAAATCTAGACCACCTCCACAGGAACCACTTGTAATTAAAAATGGTTGGGATCCTAGTAAAGGGTGATGGGAAGAAAATAGAAGGAATTTTATGGAGCGGAACCCAAGAGTGCAGGAAGATGGACGACATAGAGGGGAGACTGAATTGAAACATCCATATGAATGAACAGTGGATAGAGAACATAGGGATCAAAATCCACATTCCAGAGGAAGCGGATATGAGTCCAACAGGATGAGACTACCTCCAGATGAAACATAATTACAATTATAAGGAACGGACAGATTCACTGGTACAATATTGGAAATGGACTGGATTAAGATTAATGAAAAATGGACTTATGAGAATGGAAAAAATAATAATGATGATAATATAAGGGAAGAATGTGCCAGTAAATGGCCAAACAGTTTGCAAGGAATACTTTACCCAAATTGAGAAAACCCATCATTTAGAGAAAATAGTGAATGAGATCGTATATAGAGGCAGGAGGTAGGCAGGGATAGATATTTTAGTAAGGATCTTAGTAGTATATGGTAAGCCATCTGTTATATATTCATGCATAAGTTCTGCAGTGAACCAGATGTTATTAGATAGGAAAAGCAGGGACAGAGATCCTCTTCTCATAGAAAAACTCACTGGATTGAAATTGCCAGTTAGATATTTGATGAATATCGCGAGTCAGTGAAATATAAACCAATGTATAGGGAAATAACCCCTTATATAATGAGTTGTCAGTAATATTCTGAGCTCATGGATGAGCTGGATAAGAAATGCCAGTCATCAAACCTACCTTGGATAGGGATCAGAGTTGTCACTTAGAGTGATATAAGTTATGAAATGTGAGATGTGAACAGGTTTAATCAGATCACAGAGATATCCTGTGGACTCTAACATATATATATACAATCAGGAGGCAGAAGTCAACTCACATATTGTTTGTATAAGCTTGATTAAAACGGTTTGGTAATGCTGATTGGATCGTTAGAAAAGGAAAGGTAATTTGCCTGGTCACCTCTCTAGGAATATTCTCATCATCACTTAATCAAGGTTAGGAGTGCATGGATATGAGAGGGTCATAATAACAATAGTTAAGTTAAGAGTGCATAGCTTTCAATCCATTAAATTTTTTTCAAGAAAAAAATTTTTGAAGGAGGGAACGGTGTAATGTGATGATTGCAAATACTGCGATCACACATGTATATATTTAATATTAAACAATATTAAATATTGTAGTTTTCTTTTCGAAATAAAAAAAAAATAAATAAAAGAATTAAACCAATGAAGAAAGATAATGTCATAATTAATGACCGTAATGAAATAAGAGAAATAAAACATTGAACAAGATTCTTATCTTTTACCCTCCAAAGTTGATATTTTGAAAAATATAAAAAGTAAAGTTAGAAAAATATTGAAATCGTATATTTGGTTTAAAATCAAAAGTGAGAAAGGAAATATAATGAAATAGGAATGTAAAAATGATTTATAAAAGAAAAAAAAGTAAAAATTGAGAAGTTTAAATAAGATTAGAAATAGAATTTAAAATATAACAAAAGATAAGGATCTATTCTAGAAAAGTACACATTTGGACGAAAAAATGAAATGTATGTGTTAAAGTATAGGTAAAGAGAGAAATGTTTAATGCATGTCAAATGAAAATAATTTTATAAAGAAAAAATAAAGATAATAAAATAAATAATAAATAAATGTAAAATATTGCTATGAGATTGTATGAAAAAAGTAAATTTGTATAAATTGTTGAAGGCATTTTAAAGTGAAAGGTGTGAAAGGAAAGCTACAAACAAAGAGATCCAGATAATGAAAGAATTTGGAAAAGGACATTAATAAATTAATTCAAAAAGAGAGTTCATGTAGAGACTTCGAGGAGGACACTGCTCTGATAAGAAACAGATTAGAATATAGTAGAAAGCAGACCTGAAAATTTGAATTTGAAAAAGAAAACCAGAAAGCTGAGTAAAAGGACCTCGACATAGAAGACTGAACACTGTATGACATGAAAATACATTACAACATAAGTGAAGCTTCAAGGATGTGTGGATAAGGGCCATCCCGATCGCTGGTCAATTCAGACCCACCATGCTTGCATGGTCACCTTTGCCATGTAACAACTGCCGGTGTAGCGCCTGCTTGATGATCTGCCTGCCATGCCCTTGATATCCTAGTATGGAGATATCACTACGGATATAAGAAGAAATTCCACAAACCAAATCCAAGACTAATAGCGGCCGTCTCTGCTAAAGAAGTGGAGGAATTCCACATGATGGTCAGCAGGACCTTAACTCATGTCGGAGATGAAGAAAAACCTAGGTAAATTACATAACACACCTATATAGAACACATGTGCACATACTCTTGATTTAAAGCAATTGCAAATTCCAGATATTAATGAGATAGACAGTAATTAGACTCTTTCTAATACTTGGAAGGACGACTGTAAATGGATAATTTATTTTCGTAGATTATAATCATTTATAGGATTTAACCTATACAGTTAATTGTAGCATAGTATATTTAAATGATTTTTTTTTTATTGTATGTAAATATTTCAATTGATTTCTTTTTTGTTATTTATTTATTATATTAAATATTCCTTAATTATTTTGTCTGTTTCATCTCATTTCTTCACCATTCCAGATAGTTACTATACCCAAGGGGTTTGGGTTATAAGTATTACTCCATTTTGAGTACTAAGTAACATGTGAGGCTAGTGGTACGGCATTTCTGATCCCATTACATTTATAATTTATCCAAGCACTGTAATTCTTTAATAATTACAGCAGTCAAGAGATGTTTGATTTGGAAGGATAACCTGGGGCAATATCCGTATACTCACAGGTTCGGTCAAGTATGGATATGGATTCGTTTATGTCTATATGTTCTCTTTGCTTGTGGTAATGGAAGGTTGACGATTTTGAATTTAAGAATCCGTATTATATATAAATAAAAAGGAATGCCATTCAATTGTTCTTTCCGTTATAAATATATATATATAAATAAAAGATTTAATAAGACTATATTTTTTTGATTTGAGATCAGCTTAAAATATAACTAAGCAAGAAAATAAGGAATTAAAAACTGATATGACATCATCCTGCAATGGAATTTTATTTGTCTCACACCTATAAGACAAAAGTGAATTTCCATTTCTAGTTAGGTTTTATATGCTTTAGATATTAATACTTTGTAGGTGTAAATGATCTAAAAATATAATGACTTTTGCACTACTTCTATAAGTAAACAATTCTCTATCATAAAAAGCTACATACAATAGTAATTTTTTTATTGATTTCATAATAATAAATATTGATAGCTTAATGATATTTTATCCACTTATTTTTTAATTAAAACTTAGCTATGATGTAATTAAACAGCAACCAATTCAAAATTAATCCAGAAAACTAAAATTATATTATTCTGCAAGAGTAGTTTATTGTCTGGCATTAATAAGTTAAAAGTAGAACTCTGTTTCACTTCTAGCTGTTTCCTAAAACTTAAATAAGAGAGATAGTTCAGTCATTAATGTTTATAAAAGTGAAAGTTCTCAAAGTAATATGACTTTTTTGATACTTCCATAAGTAAATGAAACATTTATGTATAATAAGAGAAAATTTTCATAGAGTTATAGATATACATATTGAAAGTTTAATGAATGTTATCCATGTGTGCATATATGTATTTAGACATGTAGGTTTCATGCTGTATTTATAATATTGTATATACATATATGAACTGCTGTATCAATACATTTTTTATAGATATATTTTTTCCTATAGGTAATTAAATTCTGAACTTCTGAATTTTTATTGAATTGGAATTTAATTTACAACTGTATTTATTTCAAAAATGTTTTATTTACCTTTTAAGGTAATTTTAGTAAAAAATATATTTTAGAGTTATATTAGCATTATGTAAAAGAAAACATGTTGTTTATTCTTACATAAAGAATTAAAAGGATTAAAGTGTTTATAGTAAACACGTGTAAATCTATGTAAGAATGTAAAAAATATGTTTTTTTTTTTTTAAAAATCACTTTTTAAATAGTTGTAAATGAAAAAAATGAAGAACATGAACAGTTTTTAAAATCTGCAGAGAGAAAATTACTTGAATTGTGAGCTATCAGAATGGAGAGCTATAATTTACCAGTGAGAAGTCAAGTTATCCCAAATCAATGATTGATCAATCAATCCTAGGAAAAATGTGTACATAATTTAATGTCTGTTGGTAGAACACTTAAAGAATGAATGTTTGTCTAGTTGATCCTCTTTTAATCAGTTTCTAGAAGTCTGTTTCTGAAGTTCTCTAATATACCTCTGAACATTTGTGGTGCAACAAGCTGTAAATGAATAATTACATATTGAAGTTAACTATACTCAATCTTAACCAAAGTTGAGAATTATTACTTATTCTTGGAAATTTATATTAAATTTATCTTTATGTTGAGAAAAAAATAACTTCAAATACACAGGGAGTTATAAAATATCCCAAAAATCATGAAAATTCCATAATTTATTTAAAGAAGTTAACATTTATAATTCTGATTAAACCATTAAACATCACATGATCGTTCTTACAATAACTTTACCACAAACACTATCAATACTGCCAAAGGAGATATTTTTTATAGTGCTAATTTGAATTCTTCAGGTATTTTATTTGAATAAAGAATGATTTATTCTCTCTTTGAAGCCATCTATCTAGTACATCATTAAATAATTCAAAAATCTATACTTTATAATTTATTATTCACATTTTATATGCAGTATATTATTAATTATAGATTGCATATAATCATGCATTTAGTTAGAGTACTGTTTCTGATACTGGTATGTCACTGGAAAAAAAATAAACTTTCCAGATATTTTTATTATTTGAAAGATAGATATGTCATTTTAATAATATTTTAGGAATATTAATTAAAAATCCATTGATGCATAAAATCATATTCTCCATCTAAATAGTAAGTTTTGCATTATATTTACAATATTATTTTATTGATTAAATTTGGAGTTATTGATAATTTTGGGGTGATCTTTTTTTTTTCTTGCTGTATACTTTTTATTATTTATTGTTGCAATATAAATAGAAGTGCTTTTAAGTAAAAAAGATAACACACGAAATGTTTATCTTTTTTGATTATTAATTTATCTTTTTTGATTATTAATTTACAAATCAGTTATTAATAAAATCGACAGTTATATAATTAACTATCACGTATGTGTGTGTAAATCATTACCATAACTAAGACTCCTTATAATAATCCGTTACATAATTGATTTTTCAAAAATGTATGAAAAAATATTCTATATATATATTCATGTACGATAGACAGATTCCGTTAATGTATATATAGTAGAATATAAAATTATATTCTATAAAAATGCGTGTATAATTAATAATTTTTATGACGTCAAAATTTAGAAATCTTTATATCTAAGACTAAAATTTTAGTCCAGCTTAAAAAAAAAAAGATGTCTGTTTCAGTTTTATTCATATAAAAGTATTCTAAAAAAGATAAATATAATTCCCTTTTTTCTTTTGATCAACTTGCTATCTTTCCTAGTGCTAAATTTACTTCTATTTCTAATTTTCTAATCACCATGAGTAGAAAAAATATGAATAATTTATTAAAAATAATCATAAAAATTTTATTTATACAATGATTAGATATTAACAAAAATCCCAGAAGTCCAACATTCTTTTCAGATTGATACTTTTAATTTTATCGTTAAGATGAAATCGGAAGTTTTTTTTTCTATTAACTTCATAGCTCACCTAGTAATGAATTCACTTAACAGAATAAAATTCATTTTCAAAAACCAGCAAAGAAAGAGTTTTTAATTAAGTTAAAACAGCTACTAAATTTAGATTTTATTTCTTTTCTTATTATCATCGATCTAACTTTTAATCTGTAAGAAATTTACTTCTGTATATACAACACATTAAATTGGTTACAATTTAAATTTAAATAAATAGAATACATATAAATAATATTTATACAAGTATATATTCCATTATCAAGACATCGATAACATTACATATAAGATCTATTTCTTCTTTAGTTTAAAAATGATGATTGGAATTCTATGCACATACATTTATGTCACTTTATTAATCAAAAGTAAAGAAAATACTGTCAGTTTTTTTTTTTCAGTTAGTGCATTAATGCTAGTTTGAATGAGTAATCTTCCAATTAAAAATCATTTAGTGATTAGTTGACAGTCAAGGTTAGTTACAGTAACCTGAATTTGCATTAAAATTTTTATTTAATTAAAAATAGCCAAATAATAATGCAGATATTGATTTCATATATATTAATTTAAATAACTTAGGTAATAGATAAGTAAAACAATCTTTATAAATCTCATTACAAAAAAAAAAGATCTCTCTGTTCTTCTTTATCACAATAAGAACTTGTTGGGGCATAAAACTGCACCAATCTCAAAGATAACTCACAAAAACCAGACAATTTGCCAAAAAGCTCAAAATCAAAAGGATCAAGTAATGCCTCCAGATGCAAAAATCTAACAATCTCTTCCAATGATACAGACAATGCATTATTCAGCATAAACCATCAAGACCACAACAATGCACTCAGAACTCCAAAGTCTCAAAGATCAAAACAACCAAAAGTTACAAACACTAAATCTATAATGGACGCATCAAAACTATCAATACCCTCCAAGAATTCATCCCATATGAAAGCTCCCACACCAACAAAAAATGTCTTCACCTCCCATCTCGGACTATGACTCAGACATGGATACCAGCTTTCCCTCTAATGCAAATAATAAATGAAAGTTTAAACTTTCAAAGGCCTGCTCTGAGGAAGAGGATGTTCACTTATCTGTTACTTCCCAGCCAAATAGCCTGAAGTTCTCTCTTCCCTGCAGTATAAATTCTATTTTGGAAAAAAAAAGCAGAAGGTACAAAGCACAATATACTCTTTAAAAAAATTAACATTCTGAATCCAGAGGAGACCTGGTTCGCCTTCACAGGCATCCTCCAAACCATAATCATACTGCACACCAAGAAATATAAAGGGTCAACAACTCTTATGAATGAACTTGATCTGCTACATCATAGGATTTAAAATTTTGCCTCAAGTGATGGTACTATAGACAATCTCTACTTAAAACACAGTAAAAGCAAAAACAAGCTGCAATTGCTGAAATAATTGCAGCAAAGAATGCTAGGTTATACTTACCAGGCCAATACTGCTGGACATGTGGCTATCTCAGATGGGCTCTGGGGGAAAACAAACAGAAAACTCCTTCATCTCTCCTCATCGGTGGTAGACATGTCTCTGGCAACCAAATGATCATCCAAATAGAATCATATTTCAAAAAATGCCTGTCAAACTCTGTTCCCTACCACACAAATCAGTGGCATGAGGCATCACAAACAATGAACATGGAATAACAATATCAAAGATCAAAAACTGCTTTGCCTCCCAATGTCCATCAGGACTACATGGCACCCCCAAGTTCATGCTTGCCCACCTTGAGAATTTCACTGCTCCCATAGTCTTAAAACTAATTAATCATCTTGCAGATAGCAAAAAAACTATCCCTAAAATTTACCCCATAGCTATGGTCCCCTTCCTTAAGAAAAACCAGGACCTATCTGCTCTCTCTAGCATAAGGCCAATCTCCATGACCCCAATTCTTTTTAAGGTCATTGAAGGGGTGATCAAGGAGAAAATACAAGATGTTCTTCTAGACAACATATCCCAGTTGCAATTTGCAAAGAAGGGCTTCTCTACCCTCTCTGCAATCAGGGAGGTAAAAATCCTCTGTGATCATATCAGATCCAAGAATCTATACAAACCCATTGCCATTCAGTTGGACATCTCTGAGATGTTCAACTCAGTAGATGTCAACATCCTGCTCAATTGCCTTTCAGCACTAGACATTCCTACTCAAACCATTCAGATATTGGACAATCTACTAAATAACAGATTGGTTCACATTTCCCTGAATGGTTTCTTTACAGATGGTTTTGATCCTTTGAGATCCATACCCCAAGAATCTCCACTTAGTGGTCTCCTATTCATCTTCTACTTAAACCCTCTTCTTAAACAGATTGAGACAGGGCTTCCAGGAATCTATGTACCCCAGATGAAGAAACACTGTAAAGTGTTCACCTACAATGGATGATGTACTTGTCACCCTACCTTCCCAAAAATATCTAAAACCTCTCATCCAAATAATTAAAAAAAATTTTTCCAAATCTTCCAAACTTTCCTTCAACCTTAACAAGTCATCAGCCTGGAAAATCAACACCTGCAAGAAGATCTCATTCCCCATATACAAGTCACCACAAGACATGTCGATATAAATACAAAATTCCACCATTGAAGCCACCACCAGCACAGTTAAAAACCTTACCATGGTTTACCTATCTCTGTAAGGGAAAATCTAGCTTCTCAACATCGATAATGGTGAAGATTAGCTACTATCTATCCATCATAAACATGACAAAGACATTCAACACCAAAATCAACCAAATCTGTGCACGGCTTTCATGGAATGGTAAAACAGTAGCCATAAGAATTGAATGCATGCAGCGGCATAGAAAAAAGAAAGGTATGTTATGGCACACAACTTTCTCAATATATTACCAAAAGTGCCACACTCTGATCCACATCCTCCAAAAGAAATTTCCCCAGATTGTAACTGAACAACCAGTCATTCTGTCAGACAGACCTCCATCCTTGAAGATAAGCTGGCTAAATCAGATATTTGGCTACATTCTTGCTCAAAATGACCATTCAATACTCTACTCTTCCTTACCTTGGTGGTAACAATCAGGTGGTCACCAGGTTTTTCAAACATCTCAAGCTAGAGCCAAGGTTCCTGGACTTCCTAGTGAAAATCAACCTGGATTTACTACAGATGAATTGGTTCCTGTACTACAGAAAGAACATAGATCCTACATGTCACAACTGTCATAGAACCTCTGAAACCTTTGACCACATGATAAATGATTCTCTGGTATATGACAAAATCAGAACATTCTTTGCTCACAACTGCTACATTTCCTTGAACAAAATATTAGATATCAAGAGATTCTTCCTGTCTAGGGATTATGTCATCTCAAGACTTTTGACCTTCATCACTTATGCCACCTGGATGGCCAGACATTGCAACGTTTACCATTCCTCATCCCAAGCTGGAAAAGATATTCATTTCTAAGTTGGAGGAATTTCACTATAAGAACAGTATAATCTCATCCAGATTTTTATTTGACAACACATGGAGCCTGATTAAGCTGGATTAAACAACACCAGCAAGCACATCAAACCATCTGGTTGCCTGAGCAACATGGATTATTTTTATTTTATTTACGATTGTATCATTCTTACATATGTATTTCAATAACATTATTTATAAATAAATATTTTATTATTGAACAAAAACTGTTTTGTTAATAGAAAACAAGAAGTTCTGAATTAAAAATAACCATTGGATTTTAAAACAAAGAAGTATTTTAACAAACTGATGGCAATGGAATGAAAGAGTTCTGTCATCAATGTTATTTAAAGTTGACCTAATTTAATGGTCTTAATGAAATATAAATGTTACACCAATAAACAATGTAAAATATTGAAATGTATATAATAAATTATATGCACATAAAAAATTAAATAATAGTATAAATATTTTATTAGTGAAGAAATATAACTGTTAACTATTTAAGTTGATCTAAATATTGATAAAAAAGTCTAAGAGTTAAACCTGCTTTTACAACAATTATATTTCAGAAAGGGATAATTCAGACTCTCTTTTCTCCTTGCTATTCAAAACAAAGCTCAGAGACAAAGAGAATCATACTCTGGCTGTAGATAATATTTTTAAAGTAAGTAAACTAGAGGTAGAATTACTTATATAACATAAGAAGTTGCCTGAGAAGGGGAGGGGAGCAGTGCAGTGTTTTCAAGGCTGTGTGTGGTGATAGTGGGGGTTCTTTTAAATATAATAAAAACATTTAGATTTTTAAAAACATATCTTATTTGCAGATATTTCCTATATCTACTAACGATTTTGAAGCATTGTCCAAAAACAATAATATGAAAACTTTTAAAAGTAAAAATTAAAAATTTCAAATTTATTAAATAAATATTTTTGTTTTAATTATTGTTTTAAAAATTATTTTTTAAAACATGGTTTTATTTTAGCATGTATTTTAATCTCTGAGTTTATTTTATAGAAATAAATGAATAAAACACGAAATTGTCTACTAAACACATTAACTAATTAAAACTATATTTTCAAGTTTTTTTTGTGAAAGTGCTGGAGAAAAACTTTATTTCACAGAATGGGAAAGTTGCATTAAAATTTATCTTACACACATTAGCCACATATTATGTATCTATTATGTAATAATTTGAGTCTTTTATTTTGATTATGTGAATCCATACCAATTTTTATTTTTAAAAACTTGAATAATCATTGAATTTTAAAGTGATTAAAAAAATTAATCAGATTTGAATTTTAATACAGCCATTAGCCATTTTAATTTTTGACATAATTATTAGTAAATAAAGTTTCATAAAGGTTTTGTGTTAGCATAAATATCATAAATTCAAATATTTATATACTATGGGGAAAAAAAACCCTCTTCAGAAACAATTTTTTTGCTCCAATTAATGAATAAAATAATAGAGATAAAATAAAAGTATAGGGGATCCAGAAGTATAAAAAATAATGATGACTTAATTAATTTCTGGACCCACCACACTTTTATTTCAACATAAATCTAAAAACTCTGATTGTGGTTGAAACAAATATTTTATTTATTTTTAGTGCTCAATCAATAAAAGCATTTAATTTATATAAAAAAAATTATAATTTTTAATTTTTTAATATCAGACCCAATAAATGAATATGTAAAAATATACTTTAAATTGGCTAGACACTTATAGTTGATATATATATATATATCACTAAAATTTGTTATAAAAAATAGGGATTGGTGTAATTAATTTCTGGACATAAGAAATATCTAATGAGTTATATACAAATATATATATTTAGTATGAGTACATAATTATATATGAATAATAAATAAGTAAGTTTTATATTTAAAATTGTTTGACAGTTTTTATTTTTATTTTAAAACAGTTGTTTAAAAAAAAAATTCTAAAGAAGAAAATTCATTGTTTTAAAAATTATCACAATTTTTTTTTTTTTAAATAATGAAAGTTTTCTAGTTAAGCTGTTTTTTTTTAAAACAATTGTTTTAAAATAAAAATAAAAACTGTAAAACAATTTTAAATAGCAAACTTAATTACTAATTTATTATACATATATAATTATGTACATATACTAACTATGTACATACATTAAGCATTTAAAATAATTTTTAAAATGTTATTAAACTGAAAGAAAAAAAATTAATCTGCCATCTCATGACCATTATTTAAACCAAATGAAAATTCTAAGAATAATTGTTTAGAGAAATACATGAAATTATTGAATATTTTTTATAATTTTTCTGCCCTCTGCTTTATATATTAAACTAGTTGATATACTAAGAAATTAAGTGTTTCAAATGGATTGGTATGATATGACTTCCTTATATATATATATATTAATTTTCAAGCAAATTCTATTGAATTTAAATATATTAAACCTTGATTTTAAAATTTCATTCTAACTTGAAAAAGATCAAAAGTTAAACAAACAAATAGAGTTTTCAAAATCAATAAAAATATTTAATAATTATATTTTAATAATTGATAAATAAAAACTAAACTTAAAAAGCATTTAATAATTATATTTTAATAATTGATAAATAAAAACTAAAATATCTTAAAATGTAATAACAGATAAAATAGTGATTTAATTTTAATAATAAAAATGTTTATTTATTTTTGTCTTTATTCTAAATATTTAAATAATTTGATTTTTTATAAATATTTTTTGTGTTTTATAATAAAGATTACCAGTACTATTTATATCAATAGTATTCTTAATATATTTTTATTAACTGTTGTATAACTTCTGAAGGTAATGAGTAAATAATAAAAGATATAAGACTAAATTGAGGTTTCTTTTTATTTTCCTCAGTTAAGGATTATTATTATTAAAGAACTTTTAAATGCTTTTGCCGATCTCAGAAATACAACAAAATTAATTAAGTATAGGATAGTTGTAATATTACTAATATGTAAGCATTTGGAACAAAATTAGTAAAATTTAAGCTTTTTTAAAAATCCTAATACACCTGGGGCTCATTTTATATGGTAGGTAGGTTCCTCAGAAAATGCACACAAAAGAAATTGCACAAAAATAAACTTAACTTATGTTGAAAAATGGGGGATAGGTTCTGTAAATTTAAGCAAAGCAACAAAGAAAAATTACTTTAAAATTCGCATTAAAAAATAAGGCAATAAAGTATGACTAATAACAAATTTCAAATATTTGAAAAAAATTAATACAAGACAAACTTTTTTTATTAACTACAGTATTTAATTTTACATTTTTCATACATATTTTAATCATTACCACAATTTGACAATATGCATTCATTTGTGAACTGAAAAGAAATAAGATTTGTGATGTGATGTACAACTAGCATCACTTTCAATCTTGTGCTGTGTTAATGGTTTTCTGTTTCTATATTAAAAAAATGATATCTCAATCAAAACAAAAAGATTATACATTATCATTAGAAAGATTATTTTCAGTTTATAAAATCAATAAAATTTTTGTTATTATTTATTTTAAAAATCTAAAAAAATATTTATTTCTGTTAATATCTAACAAAATACATTTTAAAAGTTTAAAATTTTTGAATATTTATTGTGATATTTTTATATGTACATATAAATCTATTATTATTTACTCATTAGTATAAGTAGGTTATTTACATAGAAGCTAAGATTCTAAATACAGCTTCAGGCCATATTCACGTTAGTTGCTAATATAACATTATATTTTTGAAAAAAAAAAAACCCCGTTAGTTGCTAATGTAACATTTTATTTTTGCAAAAAAAAAAAAAAAATTCAATCAAAATAAGTTATTAATAATTTAAATTTCTTGATATCTAATAAATATAGTGAAATATGAAAGATATTAAGAAGAAACATGAATCACATAACTTCAAAATTGCATTAAAATAATTCGCATAAAACAAGACCCAGGTTTATATAAATCAAAATAAAATACATTCAAACATCAAACAGCATAAGATTATTTTCCATATACAATTTAAAGCAACTTAATTTTTTTCCCTCCAAACTGAATAATGTTATCAGATATGAACAATATTGTGCACCTTGAGAATGAATAATAATTAAATGGTAAAATAAAAACTACTTACCAGTTTTAGGCCTGGTTAATAGATATGCAACTAGTAATGCTATTATTCCTATCAAACATAATAGACTAAAAATGATCAGAGCTCTCTCTAAAGAAGTCCTGGACTGCCATGCATTAAATTGTCTAAAAAAATAAAAAAGAATAATTACACATACATTAGTATAAATCATACAAATAATTAATTATTTAATATTTCCATCAATCTCTCTCTCATTCATTCCTCCAACTACCTGTCTATATATCTGCCTGTATATTTATTTAGATACTATCATTTGCCTATTGACTTAGCAATATAATTACATGCTTATCTGATTATATAATGACTTGCCTATTAGTTTATCTTTCTGCCTTATGGTCTATCTAGCTACTTATCTTCCTACTTGCCTATCTATTTATTTAGGCATCTATCTATATATTCATACAATGATCTATTGTAACGTTTATTTATATACGTTACAAATATATTGGCATTTGATAAAAGCTAAAAAAGTAAATTTAGATTTTTTTTTTGACTAATTTTTTTTTAAAAAAATAACGTACAATGAAAGTTAAATTATTCTTTCGGTTTTTTTTTATGTAATTAGAAATAAAAGTTAGAATTGGAGAGAACAAAAGACACAAATTACCAATCTAGATAAGAGAAAGTAAAAATATTTCAACTAATTAAAGATGGCAGAATTATGCTGAAAAAAATAGAGACTTTGTAACATAAATTTTATAAAGAATATATAAGATTATCAACGGATATTTTGGCAAACAAAAGATATGCGCAGAAGTCGGAAAACTGGGCCTCTAGAGAGTATAAAAGGCAGAGTCAGTTTGAAGGACATCTTGTTTGTTGGTTTCTCTAGTTGGTCTTGGATAACAATAATATATCCAAGATCACTCCTGAAGTAATTGGCATGTGGAGTGAACCAGAGCTTCGAAGACATCTGCCTGAAGATGTATACCAGAAAAGCTTTCGTGACGACTAGGAGAATAAAATCAAATAATAACAAAAGCCAAGCTCATTCTACAAAAACTATGCATAGTTATCTACTACTAATTTCAAAACTTACCGGTAAGTAATGTTTCATTACTCCTGATTGTGACCAAATTAAACGTTTTCAAAAATTTCTAAAAGTCTGTTTAAACAATCCTGATAGAGACATTAAATTTCTTGTGCAAGAGACATTCATTATTTAGTAACTTTCTAGAAGAAATTTGGAAGTGAGCTGTAATTGTAAAATTGTTTTTTATTAATTGATTCAGTCTGAATTGTGTTCTCTCCAATTTATTTGATAAATAATTGCTTTCAAATTTTATTTTTTAATCTATTATAATAAAAAATATTTCTAATACCACTTTTCATTTGTGGTTATTAATAATAGATATTATTTTTTATTATTAGTTTAAGAAGATTTAAGAATGTAATTTACCTTTGCAATATGTTTGAGTAAGCCCAGGAATAATAATCTTAAAAAATAATTCTCGTTACGGTATGATGTAATACCGATTAGTTTTAAAGTATTTTTTTTTATTTGTGAGATGTTATATGACGATTTCAGCGAATTCTTAGGAATTCTGGCACCCAGAGTAAATAAATTAAAAGCTGATTTCGTCAATAGCACAATTCTCAACAATTAATAGGCCGAGTTGATCAGGAAATATAGCTATGTTTTTAGAATAGAAATATAACTCTTCTTTTTTGGACATAGCTTGATTAACTCACGCGCAGTTTATATTAGCGTGTAGAGGCCTAGCAAAACGAAAAACGTTACACTATTTATTCATCTGTTTTTAGATATGTTCATTTATCCATCCACATACGCATCCATATATATTTATTTATCTATCTATCCATATTCTCACTCATTCACTCATCAATTTATATTTATCTATTCATTATTTATTTTTTCTTTCTCATTTTATTCAATCAGCAGCCATCTCTTCATTAATTAATTAATTAATTAATCAGCCAATCTATTTATCTGTTTATTCACTTATCTATCAACTCACTCATCTATATAACTATCTATAAATCTATCTATTTACTATTTATCTATCTATTTAGCTCACTAGGTATCTATCTACTTGCTTCTTCTCTTTTTCTAACTATCCATCTCACGCTCTCTTTTCCAACCTATCATCTATCTACATATCCCCTACCTATTTATATCTATCAGTTTAATTATCTTTTTTTCTCTAAATATATAAATATATCTTATTTTATCCACTCATCCAATACTTACATTAAAATCTGTGAAAAGTGTGTACATATATGTAATATTAAATAAAATTACATTTTATACATGATTATAGAAATTTTTTTTCTTGTCAATTGATTAATTAAAATAGTCCTCAAATTTTATGAAACTACATAGGAATTTAGCGATTGTGATTCAAACCCAAATATCTTGAAATCTAATTTTATCAATTTAGGATTGACAATTTTCAGTTAAGTAAACCTTAGTAATTAAGTTAAACAGATATTTCATCAAGAAGAGGGGACATTGTAGGGATTGACTGATGAAAAGCACTGGAAAATTGAGATATTTTGGCTTTTTTTTTTAAAACATGAAATTCACATATATTTTATTCTGATATTTTAATTTTTAAAAAAATGTAAAGACATCAGTATAATAAAAAATGTAGTGACTTCAAACAATTTTAGTCAAGCCTTTATGTGATAATTTAGGATCATATTTTTGATCCAGGTCATTGAATAAAAATGAATTACTTCTAAATATATGTATTTCAATGTAAGTTACAAAAAATAAATTTAATGAATGATTTTTGCAACCAATTAATTTGCTCAATCAGACCTTATTATACTTAAATAAATAAAAATATTTATAATTAATGGTTAAATATTATATTTCAAACATAACGGAGACATGAGTTAAAATCTTATGATTTGACATGACTAAAATTAAAGTATATTAAACATTACTATTTTTTAGGATTAAAATTTAATATACTAATTAAATATAACTTAAGTATCAGGAGTTTTACACTGTGTTATTATAACTAAGAATTTATTTTTACTTATATGTATAAAAAATGAGATAATAATGTAATGAATAATTACAGATTCATAATTACAAGGAGATGTGGGAAAAAAATTGTTAGAAAAAGGCAGAGTTATAAAAATGAATATAAATGTAAAAAACTAATTTAAAGTATATAAGAATAAAAAATACTAATGTTAAATATGAAAAGATGTATGAAAATACTAGTAAACACTTAATAGGTTTTTAGTGTAAAGGTAGACACTTTGAATATTAAGAAAAAATACAAAAAGTGGGATATAAATTTGTATTATAAGTGTTATTTATGTGAAGATGGGAGAAGATTATTGAATAGATGAGAGGTTAACCAATTAAATGACCTGTTATTTTGCAGAAAATTTAACACACACTCATATATATAATATTCAAATATATAGTTGATAAAAACTGTAAGATATATAGTTGAAAGTACTTCTAATAAAATGACTATGATTTATGTGAATTTTACTGCATTTTAATATATATATTGATTTGAATATTACATATATTTTAGAAAGAATACAGGCATCAAACTTAATATATATATTATAATGGTCAATGAACCTCCCTAACCTAATCTGCCATACCAGGGCACTACCAGGCCATTTGAACCTGGAAAATTTAAATGGTAGGCAGTTACGCGCAGGAGGGGTTACCTTTTTATCAAACTGAAAGCACCTGCTGCTAGCTCAGGGAGCTTAAAATAGCATACTGTATATTCAAATTTCTAATGCTTATTTTTAAATATTAATAAAATATATAAAATAAGTTACTGCCAAAATTAATTCAACAAAACATTTTATTATAACGCACACATGCATTAAAAAGATTCTGAAAATCAAATCAACTAAATATATTTGATTTGGATTATGTGCACAGATGGAAGTGTTTAATAGATTTAAATACAATTTTAATATTTTATTAAGTGTGAACATGCTACATAGATTACGCAATAACCAACCCAATCACTTTTAATCTTAGGCCAAAAATCTCACATTTAAACCAATGCTAGCTTACTGATATACCAATGTGACCAATGCAAAATGAGATTATTAGCATAACTCAATCATGCTAACAGGAATTTTACATCTGTAGCATGATATCATTAGAAAAATAATGAATCATGGTGAGAAGGAATGAGAATCTTCCCCATGATACAAGAACGAAATCATACGAGAAGCTCTATAAATGGTGATAGCAGTCTTTGCTGGCTTACTGTCCCAGTCAGAGTGTAAGAAAATCAATGGCATAGGAAATACATCTACGACCATTGACAACGTGATGACTACTCTTTTGGGTTATATGTTCAAGTAGGTTTATGCCCTGTATGCTAATGCGGTACAAGGGAATAAGTATCCAATGCACTTACGCAAGTTACATTGACATAAAACATCTGTACATTTATCCACTAGCACGGATCCAATTATAAAACAATTAGCCCAAAATCAACACACTTTAAACTAACAATCTTATGAATCTATGCAGCCATTCACACTCACTTTAAATAATTAATTTAAAAGAAATTACAAGAATGGAAATGATATTAAGCATATTTTTTAAAAAAGAAAATATATAAATAATTTAAAATGTAGCCAGATAAGATATTTCTTTTAAAAGTTAAGTGACACTTAAAATACTGAAAAAGTTCACATTATATGATTAATGTTCATACTTCATTTAAAAAAAAAGTTTATACTTTCCAACGCTATAGGTAAAGTCCGTCTTTGTAATCCTTGATGCTTGGTAGAATTCAAAGTTCTTTTCATTTTCTATTCTTCTAGATGGAGAGAAATCCATTGCTGGCTATTTTTCAGGAACTGTCCTATTTTGGAGACTGCTTCGGCTGCTGCAAATATGGGAAGTGTAAATTATTGCTGACCCCTACATTTTGGAGATCCACAATACACTTATAAATATACTTAGTAATCCACAATCAGCAAGAGCAATCCAAAATTCTCTTCT
Source organism: Epiperipatus broadwayi (assembly GCA_028023455.1). NCBI lineage: Eukaryota > Metazoa > Onychophora > Udeonychophora > Euonychophora > Peripatidae > Epiperipatus > Epiperipatus broadwayi. The sequence continues at coordinate 8,256,090 of JAQFVV010000023.1, read as the reverse complement.
CCCTTCAAAGTTTTTTTTCTTCTGTAAACTCTTATCAGTAGTATTTTTTTAATTTATCTCTTATCTGACTATATGCCCAAGGACCTGTTTGCAATTACCTCAAAATAGAAAATCATTTGCATTCTAAGAATAAAAATAATTAATTAACAGAATTTTTAAAAAATTCTTTTATATTAAAAAGAATCTTGTTTTTAGATTTTAACTTTAAATTATATAATGAGTTTAGCATCTGTGTATTATATATATTAATTCAAATCAAATTATTAAATCCCCCCCACCCCCATTTTTATACATATATTTCTATTTGAGGGTGATTTTATATATTTTTTTACTTCTATTTGAAAGAAATGTAATGGCATATACTTATTCTGTTGCAATATATATATATATATATATATATATATATATATATATATATATATATATATATATATATATATATATATATATATATATTGTGGCCTTCTGAATGGACACAAGTAATTAAAGTATACTGTGTCAGTGGTGAATAACCACATTTAACTAAAAAAAAGTGAAATAGCACTAAGATTTAAAAATTTTTCTGTTAATGATTTAAAATCTTATATGTGAGTTACTTATGAATGTTAGTGGAAATTTTTATAAGAATTTAGTAATTATTATTGTATTTTATGAAATATTTAATGGTAGAAAGGGGGTGGATTATTACAGGAATTGTTAATATGCATGTTAATATGCAAGTTAAGTTGATATAAATTTGTTTTATTTATTTGCAGAATAGTGGTTGGTATTTGTTTAGATGGTTTTCTGATTTTTTTCACTGGCACACCCACCCATGTGAAGGTATTATAATTAATAAAATATATTTAATCCACAGCCATATCAGTTATATTTTAGTCAGGATAATTCAGTATTTTTGTAGCAGCATATGTATATGCATGTATGTTTGTATCATCTCTTCACCTAATTTTCATATTTAATTACAGCACAAAATATTACATCTACAATAAAACATTTAAATACAGTAAATATCTTTAATAACTTTGCAAGAGCATTTTTTGAGTGATTAATGGATATCTGGATTAGTGGATTATTTAACAAATTAAATTGTGCTATCAATCATTTTATTTAATAGTTAATTAATATTCATTTGTTTCAAAATTGTAAAAAGTAATTTTTTTTTCTATTTGTTTTATTAGTTTGATTTAATTTAGAAAATCAAAATTATTTTTTTTTCTTCAAGAAAAGATTTCTTGAATATTTTTCCTTAATTACTGAGTGCAAAGGGTGGAGCTAACCTTTGGAGGATAAGGATGACCTCTTGATTGATGGAAGAAATATATTTTAACTGATAGTCTGTCATAGAAATTCATTATTGTTTTATCCATTACTTTGTTCATTCTGCTTCTGCCAATTCTTCTATCTCATTCAGAAATCAAGTCGGTTTAAACTCCAAAGTGAATTTTTAAACATTATTTTTTTTATAAAAGTCATTATGGAAATTTTGGCTACCAAACAGTTTCAAAGGAGGATATCAGGCTAAATTATAAAAAAAGGTATATTTTTCTTCATTTCCTCCACTCAGTTAAATGTTAAATCAACACTGTTGTCTTTAAAATGTATGTATATGCTGATAATTTTAATTTACTTTGTTTACTTATATCATCTATTAATACTAAGGAAAGAATGAAATTGCATGAATGTTCTAATCTAAAGAGATTGTGTGAACTTTATAATCTTTTAAGGAAATTTATGCAGGACTTCTTAACAAAATCTGTCTTTAACTCTCCATTTAAATTCTTCTCTAATTGTATAAAAGTCAAGTTAAAATGGAAGGATGCAAGTATAATATTTCTATGTTATATATTTGAATTACTCTGTGAGAATAATTATGCTTGTTATTCATTACTTTATCAACAAAGTGAATGCATGGCTTCCAAATAATTGATTAATTATTAGTATTTATTTGATATGATATGTTTAAATCAAGTAGAAGGACATTAATATTACATAATTCTTGTTCTCCTTGATATATGGACTTATTGTAGAATAAAAGTATTATTGCTTAAGAAATTGTAAATCTACATGAATAATTAATTAATAACAGACCAAAAATAATTATATTTGTGATAGTTTATAAAGTGTATGTCAAGATAATGTTTTTTTTTTTGCAAAATCTACTAAAGTTACTGTTAAATTAAAATATTTCCAAAATTAATTAAATGATCATTATAAAAGAAATATGTAGCTGAAACTATCTTTCTATATCTCAGTCATTGTATAAAAGTTTATTACTTATGCATCATATAAGTAAGCTCAATTAGCTTTTTAACTAAGAACATTGGAGATTACTGAATTAAATTTAAATTGTGAATGTTTATCATATAGAAATTTGTTTTTATGTTTTTTTTACTAACACGTACTCATCTAACTTTGTGTTACTAACACGTACTCATCTAACTTTGTGTTAAAAGTAAAACTTTACAAGTGAATTTTTTTTTAAGTTAAAAGAAGAGTGATGTTTTTTTGTTTATTGCTATTGATATACCATAGATAGATAGACAGATTTATTATTTTTTATTTATGTATTTGCTTATTTAATCATGCTATTTCCTTGACTTCTAGACTCTCTTGGATTAGTGTATTGCCAAGTTTGCAATATGCTGGTAAACAATTAATATTTAAATATGATTTTTTATGTATGTTATATATATGTTTATATGGGTTTATTGAAGAGAGGTATTTTTTTTTATGTTTCAAAGTGAGCACTTGGCTTTCAGAGTAGCACATATATGAAAGAAATATTGTGTCAGAAATGGTAAAATCTCATTGATAATAATTATTGCCATTTAAAAGTTTAAAATAGCTAATAGTTTGTCATAAACTAAAAGTTTTAATTTCAGTTTACCATTCACTTTACCATAATGTTTGCGTATTATATAATTTTGAAATTATTTTCGCACTCTTATTTATACATGTGTGTCTGTCTTATGCAATTATTTTATATGATTAGTAAATATTAAGCTTTATAACTGTTTTTCTCTATTAATTTCAGATAATGTCGTATTCTAAAAGAATTGAAGGAATTAGTGATTTACCTGTATGTATATTTATTTTCCAACGTGTAGAATGAAAAGTATGAAATAGCTATGAGAAAGAAAGTTATTCTTGATATGTTCTATGTTTATTAAAATTGAGGATTCTCTCCCTTATTATATCTAAGTATTTGCCACCTATGTGTTATAAAATATTTTATGAAGTTAAGTGTTGTTTTTCCCTTTATTCTGGTGATGAGACAGGGTTCCACACCAATAGGTACCTCAAAGTTAGGTGGGGAAGCCAATATTTGTCATTAGATTTATTAGACAAAGAGCTTATTTATTCCTCATGTGCTTAAATTTTTCTTGAATGTTTATTTTTCGTGTCATCATAAAATCATAGCTAAGTGTAATTTAGTTGGTGGTTACATAAATAGTCAGAGTAAATTCTTTATTGAATATTAAAGTAAAAATAGTGTTATATTTATTGGTTGCTCTATGACATTATCTGTAGTAAAACACATATTTAATAATTCATAAGTAAATTGATAATACGTAAATATGTTGATTTTGTCTTAAATTCTAGCACAAGATGTGACACATATGTAATGCAAATAATCTGGCAGACATGCGAGTATAATATTATTAAACCTACACATCAGGAAATATATATTTTGACTTACATCATGCTTTAAATCATCAAATCATCAGAATGATTATTTTTATTTTGAATGTATGAAAAAGATAGATATTTAAAAGAATTATTTTATAGAGCTATTTAAAGTTACTCTCTTGACAGCTAAAGTTAGTAATTTATTTTATTCCTATAATTGATAGTGTGACCTCTCCAACTTATATGTTTGTGCCCATAATATGATATTTATTTATTCAGTGTTGTTCGCTAATAAAAATGTGTTAGATAGCTTAAATATATTCGAAGTCAGAATATTAGGGCATTATTTCATTTGTTAACTTATGTTCATAAATGACTAATCAATAAATGACAAAATATGTAATAAAAATGATTTCAAACCCAGGTTAGCAAACTTATTTGTGAATTTAGAAATTAGGACAAACAGTCCCACTGTGAATTAGCTATATTTATTTGGATATCAAATGTAAATAAATGCTTGTTATTTATTCAAAACTTTGTCTTGAGTTGTTCTTATACACATTCGTACTCTAGTTTCCACATTCCACATATCTATTGCTACATAAATACATTGCTTTGTAAATTTGATAATAAATATACTGAAATCTGATAATATTGTTCTCTTGATCCAGGAATTATATGAAATACTTTACCATTTGGTAAACTTATAAAAAGGCTGCATAGTTAATTTATTATTTAGACAATGATGTGAGATTAAAAGATACCCTATTTCCTTCATTATCTAATTGCTAATCCAATAAAACATTATTCAATTTATTCCATTATATTTTTTTTATTTATAGTTATAAATTACTGGATAATAGAATTTCTTTAATCAAACTGTATTACAGATTCCCTGAGATCTGATTTCATATTCCCAAATTAACAATAATTTATTTATTTAGATTAAGATGTGCTAAATAGTGGAGTTATTTAGCATTATGCTTTTCTTCTTCTGTTAAAGTTATATTGAGCTAATATAGAGTATATTTACATGATGGAAAGAGATCAAACTTGAAATTATATTTATTAACTTGGACAAATGAAACTTTGCTGGCCTCCATCATTTGGTTGATTAATAAGTGAGGCATATATTTTATTTTAATGGTTTGTAGTATTTCTTCCTTCATTTATTTATATTCTATATGTTATTGACTTCCTATAACTCTCCACTGAGCTAAGCTATAAGTTAGCACAAGTAGAAGAGTCTCAGCATTAATTCTAAGTCAAATAAAGTGTTAATTTATTCTATTCATTAATAGAATTGGTACCCTGGACATTTGCTCATATAATGTGTAGGTTCAGTATTGAGTTGGGGGGTTATTATATATATATGCAATTTTATAGATATCCTTTATCTTCACTTAGTTTATTTTCTGTTAAAAAAATTTGTAAATTTATATGAGGCAGATACTTGTATCTTTTTAAACCAAATGTTTAAGTATATAAAACTCATACTCTACAAATAACATTTAAATATTGTTATACTTTTATCTTTTAGAAGACCTATGATTATAATAAATACTGATAACTTTTCTTCACTTTACCAGACAAGAGAAAGTTAAATAAACTATGATAGCTTTTACAGCAGATATCATACAGGTCAATTCCTATGGTCCATAGACAACAAAACTGAATGGTTGCAAAATGTTTTTATATATTAGTTTTTATCTATAATAATAATAATATTTATATAATTCGAATTTTAAGAGGTCGTAATTTGTGAACAAGATAGCTGCAAAGCCTGAGCTATTACTGAATGCATACAAATCAAACAAACCTCCAATGATGTATTATCATTATATTTGAAACAGTTTTCTAATGAAATCAGTAGTGGCTGGGCCACAAAAACTGCAGTAGCCCCCCCCCCCAAAGATTATTAAAATATCAATAATACAACAACTATTCATTATTTTGCATAATTATTATGCAAATACAACTAATAAATCATTTTTAAGAAGAATTATTATAAGCAATTCTTGAGATTCTATTCAAAGATGCTACTAATTATTGCAGTGCCAGAAGTATCATTTTAAGATAATTTCAACAAGTTCTGCTGAGATTCATTTGTTTATATCAACAAAGATAACTACTCACTGCTGCAGCATCAATACTTATTTGAATGTGGTATGTTTATCTATTCTTGATTTTATTTAAAGTGAATACATTTTTATTATTTTCATTTAGAATAGGCAATAAAAAATATATATATATTTTGTAATTAATACATATAAATTAACATATAAATATTTATTACAAAATAATCAAATAATAAAAGAAATATTATTTTAAGTATTTATTATGATGAGTATTAGTGTTATATATATATATTGTAACTATAAAAATATCATATGACATTTACTGCCATTTTGTAACTAAAAGAAATATATAATGACAGCTCTTTTGTAACTACCATAAATATTGATCTAGTCACTATAATCATGAGATAAATTAATTATCTCATTTTTAAACAAACAAAATAAAATGAAAATAGTCACTGGCATCATTCTCTTAAGATTTAAATATTTGCGACATTGGGAAGTCATTGTAACTAATAAAATATACTAGACATTGTCACTAGATAAATAAATATTAGCTATAGCAACTGAATAAAATTATAGTGAAATCAAATTACGCTTATCTCCAATAATAGATTCTTTCAATAAAGAATCCTTCCCTTTCCTCTTTCCACATAGATATAAGACAGTTCATACTCGCACACACTGGCGCTATTTGTAACTACTTAAAAATATATAAAAAATTATTAAATATCATTAAGTTAGAAAAAGAATCAAAGTCTTTTATTCAATTTACTTATGTACACATGTTTCACCTGGGCGCCACTAGGCTGTCCAAACCTAGATAGAGATATATCGTCTTTGTTCATAGTGTACCTAGTTCAAAGCCACTTGGTACATTTTTTACAACACATGCACTTGAATGAATGAAAAACGACATTCTTATATTTTAGCTGTGTCAATAAAACTATAAGATCCCAATATCACAAATTCTCACTTAATACTTTTACTGGTGTTAGCAGATCAGTTTAAGTACATTGCTTGACAGATGCATAAATGTTTTTACTAATGGCTCACAAACAAACATAGTGGGGATCATTATTTATAGATGGACATTAAGCCTATTTACTTAATTCATTTCTTCATCGTACATATAATAGTGATGATGATGATGATGATGATTTCAGCCACAGCTTTTGCAATTAATTCACAACAACATATTTATCTTTATAAACCTATAAGCATTTACTTAAAACATTATATTTAAACTGGGATTTAATTATTAATATTCACCAGCGATGATGACTGATCATAATGAATCTCACGGCCTAAAATCTAGCCTTTTATAAGTTTATAGCTATTTACTTAAAACACTATTATATTTAAAATAACTTAATCATCAATATTTACCAGTGACGATGAATGATCATAACGAATCTCACCACATGATATCAAGCTTTTTTTATAAACCCCTATTTACTTAAAACATTATTATATTTAAATGGGATTTAATTACCAATATTTATCCACGATGATGATGGTCAGCACTAATTTCACAACATAAGATTTAACTTCCTATACACCTGAAACACCATTATAGTTAAATGATGATTTAACCATTAATATTCATTAGAGATGATGATGGTCAAAACTCATCAGCACAACATAAAATTTTACCTTTTTGTTATAAACCTAGACGTACTTATCCAAAACATCATTATATGTAAATTGTGATCCAGTGCTTAACATTTATTAGTTATGCTGACTGGTTATAATTAAATGATAAAATTTTAAAAAAATAACAATACTAATAATAAGAACTCCAAAGCCAAATATTATATAATTATATTTATTAAGATTCTTCCTTTTAATAAATCAAATTGCTAATTATATAATTGACTGCAATTATTATATCAATTAAATACATAATTAAAACAAAATATTTAACATTGTATGTATAACCAACCCATTTTAAAATAAGCTGGTTTAAAATGAAACATAATAAAAAAATAAAACATTCCATCTAATGCTTATTCAATATTTCTTCCAGCTTTATTATATATATGTCATAAAGGTAATAAAACTCATTCACACAATATTTGTGTGTTTACTTTCATACACGTGTGACTCTGCTATTAATTTGCTCCCTTCAACTAAAAATTATTAAACACTACGATTTTAGTCTAACCCATTTGACCTAACTTAAGTGATGTATATTTTTATAAGTAGTCACACGCACATTCATGATATGGTAGCATATATTGTGTTAAAATGTGTCCCTTCACAACATTTTTCATAAATAAATTATATACATAAAAAAAATTATTTAGATCTTGAGCAAAAACCTTTATATCAAATTTAAATATGTAAATAAATAAAAAAAACATTATAAAGTATATATTGACAGATTGCTCAAGTACCTTGTTTAGCTCATTAGATAACAATAATAAAAGAACATATTAAATTACAATACAAAAAAAACATTCAAAGATAATGGAAAATTAAGTTTAATAATTTCAAAATGTATTAGCGTATTGTTATGAAGTAATGATTATTAATAATACAATCAATAAACAAACTTTTAATGTTTATGTATTAAATGAAAAGAAAAGATGTTTGAATTATAGAAAAAATCCCAGATAATTACTTTTAATAAGCAAAAATAAATTATTAATAAAATTTTAAAGTTACCATCCATTTTCAATCCTTACTACTGACCAAGTTAAAACAACAGACTGCTCTCTTGTTTATAGCTTCAGACTGCATTGGTTTAGCTTGTTTCTACCATTTCAAAATTATTGCAGGCACTTTTAATAAACATAAAAGAAAGCTTTTAAAAAACTGATTGGTAGACTAGTTGAGGCTTGCTGTGTATATTTTATACATCTTCTTTTTTCTTCTCTTTTCCTTTAAAGATAATGATTCTTTAATAGGTAAGGAAACAAAAAAGAAGTCTCTGAGACAGCATGTGGTTTTGGCTTCGTTGATTTCAAACACAGCCATCTTTGGGTATTAAATAATTATATATGAGTGTATAGACAGCTATCCAATCAACTCATGATGGCATAGATCTCAGAGAACAAAAATAGTGCAGTTAACACTGCATCATCCTTTTCTTGCAGTTGATAAAATATACAAACCCTGAGTGCATTTTTTTTTCAAAGTAGTAATCGGTGAAATCCTCTTATAACATCATTTTACTTTTCATCTTATTTTAGGGACTCAATCTCTATCAATCAATCCAGAGTAGATTAACTGCTAAAGTGTTTATATATTAGCACATCTTCTGCTATAATATTTAAAGTAAGATTTTGACATTTTGCTTTCACTTCTCTCAATGTAGGGGAAAGAAAAAGTTTAAGAGAGAATGACTGACTCTGATGGCTATTGACTCATGTTGAACTGACAACTCAATATTGACCCCCTCTCTGTTTTACACAGTTCTTTTATACATCTCAGCTTTCTGCAACCCCTAGCTTTTCCAGATTAAAAATTGTTTCCCACCAACAAATTGTCATTTTAGAAATAAAACAAATTCCAAAACTGATGACAATTAATAGTCATGTAACAAAAAAAAATTGTTCCATCTATTTTTAAACATCCCCTCCCTTTTGACAATTTAAAAGTCAGAACATAAAAGAAAAAGAATAAAAGTTAAAATTTATGTGTAATTAAAATGTGTCTCTGTTTATAAGATTTCAGGTCATTAATTTGTTGACCTTTAGATATGACCCCTTAGCCTGTTTTATTTTAAAGATAAATAAGCTATATAATAATAGTTTTATTTAATATAATAGACTAATGCAACTTATATTATTTCTTATAAATATTCACTTTCTCACTACTGCTAACTAATAAGTATTGCTTATTAATATATATAATATGCACACACACAAAGATATATATAAAATTCTTTTGATTTAATAATATATATAAAAAAATGAGATTCTATTCCTACAATATATAGAAAAATATATTTCCCCCAATTGTCATTACATGAAAAAATTGAAATAAAAAATAAAGATCGATCTATGTCAGATCTTATCAAATCAAATAGCAGTTAGTAAAAATGAAAAATACATTAGATCTTTTAATAATGATTGATATGCAAAAATAAAATGGTTGCATGGTTGTGAAATTACAAATTCTCTATTTTTGTTTTGTTTACTTTTTGGAAGTGATACTATAATTAAACATCTCTGATTAAAAATTTCAAAGGCAACCACTTGTTAGTTATCTATTTTGCATAGAACTGCAATTGGAATAATAGATTCACTTCACATCTGGTCTCAGTAATGAGAGTAAAATCAAGTAGATATTATAAAATGTGCATTCTATTAAAAACTCCGAGACCAAAAAAATGTATACCAATCTGGGATCAATAAAATATTTCAATCAAAGATTTCTTTTAGATGGATGGTCCATTGTCAGCCTGTTAATTATACAATATTTATTAGTAAATGATCATCAAACTATTTTTAATTAAAGCAAGAACAGGAAAACATTCAAACTCTCATCAACTGGAAATTGACAACCTAATAAATAATGCTTTTTCATATGGTTAGGTGTTTGTTTTATGATGGGCTAAAGGCTTAAAAAAAGACACCTGAGAGAATAAAGTTATAATAGTGAGTTTATAAACAAAATATTTCATATTAAGAGATTAGCAATGTTTTTCATTTTGAGCAAAGACATTCTTCCATAAATGATAATAAATTATCCAATCAGAATAATTTATCTTTCAAAGTACTACATTTGATAAAATTGCTTCTAATATTCAAGATAGAACGTTTATTGAAATAATAATATTCTAAATTAAATGATTCAAAATATGTAATCTTCCATATCAATCTTCAGCTGAACTACATGACAAATAACCTATTTTTCCTAAGCCAAAACTAATAGATTATTTTAAAAAGATTTTTAAATATATTCAATTGCATAAATACATTGTTATTTACTCACAACCTCTTTTGTTTCAATTACATAAGCACACAAAAACTAAAAACTTTAGTTAAACTGTGATCTAAATAATAAACCAATTATCATTTTAAAAGAACCAACCCTTATTATTTATGAAAGAATAATTAATACTCTCCTCACAGAGTTTAATATTGTCATGTAGAACAATTGAATATGCCTAGTTTGCCATTTGGATACTAAGCAACTGATGAACTTTCTTAGCAATTAATTGTTTTATAATTATATTGAAATATTTATGGCAGATAATTGTAAAGAACATGTTGTGAATACAACCCAAATATATAATCCTGAATTACATAATGCATGTGATTGTGCCAGATATGGAAATATTAAAAAATTTATCCATTTTTATTCATCTCATTGAATCTTATTTTTCAAACAAAAACAGTTTTTTAACTTTTCAACCAATTAATGAAAATACTCATTTATACAACCTATCATCATCAACAACTGACTTTAAATACAAGCAGAATGGCTTGGATATGTTGACTAAACAGTATATTTTTGGATATGCTTTTTTATGAAATGCCATAATCAAGTTCAAAGGAATCACTTGATCCTTGAATGTGTAATGAATGAGAATTGACTAACTTAATTTCAGATAGTATAGTCAAAAGTATATCAGAAAAACTAACATTATTAGATAATTAGTGACATATATCCTGCATAATTTATTGCAATGATAGATGAGAGATGTCAAGGTTAACTTGTCTCATCATATGACCTTCTGATCAATAAATTATTTGATTGTATATGTAGAAATCCTCACTGGAAAACTAATGTAATCTTAGTCAAAAAAGTATTAACTTTACATCAACATTTTCTTTATTAGAATGAATTCACATATTGATGTCCCCCCTCCCCCCAAAAAATAGAGATAAATAAGAGAAACAAAATTTAGAGATAAATATTATAAAAACCATGTAAATTAATCCATGAAATGCAATTATATCTATGTATATTATGATATATATATATATATCTTACTGATCTTTTAATTTCTTTATTTGACTTACTTGTATTGCTGTTTATTTTTCTTCAGTAAACTTTATTTTCTGAAGGATTAACAATACTTTGCTTAATTATATCACTCCATTGCTCAATATTCTTGATTTCTGTATATAGTTATTGTAAAAATAATGTTATTCCATGATTTTTTTAAAACTTTTGATGTGACTCCTCCCCCAAATGGTACAATTATTGGTAATATTGGTCAGATCATGCATGCTAAAGCCATGTCTTAGTGCCTACCTTTCTTGAATTCCTTATTGTAATTTGTAAATTTTTCTAATTGTATTTTTAAAAATTAGTTGTTTTTGATTAATCTGCTATCAGATATTAATATATTAATGGAACCATGCTGAGCAGTACTAAAGAGGCAGACTCCGAAGTTCAAGATCGAAGACTGCAACCCGGATGTGACGTTTGTAGTGCTTGAACTTCTTATCAAAATGAACAATAAATCATTTTTTAATAATACAATCTTTAACAATAAATAAAACCTACATATTTTATAAATTGTTTTAGAGGAACAACAATTCTAAATATTACTTTTATATTTTTTCATTGTTAGTTTGTATATATAGTATTTACTAAAGGAAGATTAATGGGGCTAACGCAAAATGGATCATTTATAAATTAATATTTTAAGAACTCATAAAATAAGGTGGTTTAAGATGGGAGATTTTAGTCTAGAAATGCATGCTATATATGTCATTCAGATCAGGAGACATAGTGGAGTGATTTTTGTTTTAAGAAAATATATTATAAAAGTTAAATATATATAACATTCAAAATAAGAGTCATATATCACATGACCCTATCTCTTAAGCTTGTAAGTTATAAACAATGAGGATTGCCAATTCCTCTACATTCATTTCTACATATATATATATATGATTTCTATCAATTTGATTTTGTAGTCTTCCATCTATAATATTGGCAAAATTTAAAGATCAAATATAATGGTTAGTAGACTAGAATTCCAAAGATGGAAATAGAAAAAAAAATATTGGACAACACGAACTTGAAAACAGAAATTAATAACGAATAATGACTAACAAGTTTTTTGTATAATCAATGATTTTATGTTGTTCTTATATTTGTTAAGCAACCAAAACATGAACTGATTATATATGTAGTCATTACAGAATAAGCTCACAGAAATCAAATAAATTATAATTTTAGCATTGTAGAAATAACTATTTTAATAAAGAAATCATGACTAGTAATATATTATAAAATAGATTATAAATTATATTTTCCTGTATCATTTCAATAACTGCAAGTTGATTTCATTCATCTCTTATCAAAAAACAATAGTAAATAAAATATATAAAAATTAGAAAGTAATAAAAAATAATTTTCTGTATTTTCACAATAAATACACAATATGCATGTGCATGACCAAACTATATGTGTGTAATATACACATTAAAAACACATATAACAATATGATTTACTATTATCATGAATTTCAGCATCCATGACATGGCTTGGGGCAAAATGTTATGGATATAAAGGATATTAAACAGGCAAAATGCTCTATATAGTAAAGCCACTCAGTGCAAGCCAGAGTAATCAATGGAAGCCAGAAGGCTTGTGCATAAAATCCCTATCTAGTACCTACTCATCCAATATCTCCAGACTAGTTTCTGGCTCACTACTCATCCAATATCCACAGACTAGTTTCTGGCTCAGCCAGAAACTAGTCTGGGGATATTGGATGAGTAGGCACTAAATAGGGATTTTATGCACAAGCCTTCTGGCATTCATTGATTACTCTGGCTTGCACTGAGTGGCACTACTGTAAGGAGAGTTTTGCCTGTTTAGTGACAGTAATGAGCAAGCATAAGAAATGGTAATCATGTGATATAAAGGATACTTGAAATTAAATGTCATGGAATGATGAGCCTACTAATATAATAAGTTTTTGTGTGATGCTGAAAAGAACCACAAACTTATTGATCATGTTAAAGATAACATCAAAATTAAATTTGAAATCTTTTATGTAATTAATCATCACATGATCACATTTCCTATACTGTATGGAGAGTTTTGCTCTGTTTATGTAATTAATGTTAAACTGTGAATGAAAATTAAAAATAATCTACAATTAATATTAAAAAAATGTCACTAAGATAAAATATAGAAGATTTTTAAAAATTGTCAAAATTAATAAATGTGAAAGTCTTTTTCAAAAACTAAATAATAAATTATAAAGAACAGCAAGAAAAAAAAAAGCAATATTATAACAGGATTTACAAAAACATTAAAAATAGAAGCAAACTTGAACAAAAAGAATAAAAATTTTAGTCGTCTGTGAGATCAAAAGAAAATTTCAACCTCATATGAGTTTCCACAAAAATGACAATGAACAGATTACAACTATGACACAAAAAGAGAACAAACAAAAAAACTATACAAATACAGAAATTTAGACATTTTAGAAAGACTAATCTTTATTAGATGGTGATGTTAGATTAATTTGAGATCTCTGACAAATGCAAGAATATAAACATTGATGATACAGCACCAAACGTTTTATAAAAGACTGAATAAAAGCGAATTCTCTAATTAATCTGAAAATCACTTAATAATTTACAGGATTGTAAGAAATCAATTTATATTTCTATGCAAAAAAGAAAAAAAAATTATTGTAAAATAGAATGCGTAAACTATCATACCAATTCTTTTATTCTATATACTAGTAATTTTATACTTTTAGATAATTCATGTAAATAACAAATCAACATAGATTACTTAAAAATCACAATCAACCTATGGATATGAAAGTTGGACATTTGAAAAAGAAGTGATGCTTCCAAAATGTGGATTTAATGAAAGTAACAAGGAAACTAGCAATAATCCATTAGATTAGTCCTAACACATTGCTTGAAGGAGAAATAAGCAGATTGAAATTGTTTATTTTAATCATGTAATGGGATGACAGATATTAAAAAAATGTATAATACTTAAAAAACTTGATAATAAAAAAAAGAAAGTATGAACAATAGTGAATTGAATAAATTCCATAATCATAATAATAAATGTATCACTAGAGAATCTAAAAAAGAAAGAAAAAAACCTATCAGATGATAAGTCAGCATGAAGAAATACCATTCTCTCAATTGCTGAAAGTTGACATTGATTGACTAATAATAAAATTAGTAGAGATTTCAACCAAACAAAGTGCTTGAAATTAATTTTCAAGTAGCTGAGAACATTCTAAGCAAACTTAACTCTTTTTATGATGTCCACACTAAATAAATAACTGTCCAATAATGGCTGGTAAATATGTATTGAGTTATATTTAGCTGGAAAGTAATATGATGCAAACTTAATTACTAGCTTATCTAGAGTGTAATAGAATGAACAAACAGTACTTCTAACTCTGACTTTAACACGACCCACTACTCTCAGTGCCATCTCATATTGCTGATCCACCTGATCACAAACATGTTGAAAAGATAAATAATCACCAATATACATATTTCATGCTAAACCAGCAATCATCAGTTGGTCTAGATTAATATCCTCACACAAATATATAATCGGTGTTCAGTTTTATATTCAGATAGCCAATCTTCATACTTTAATGGACAGGCTTCAAACTATTCCAACTCACAACTCTTAAGCCTTCCATTTCATTGAAAATCAGATGGTGTAACATTCAAAGCCCTTGTTAGTGCCAAGGTTGCCATCCTACCCATGTTGATGTATTAGTCATTCTGACTCCTCATGTACAGGAGAATAAGCCATTTATATGTGCTGGTTTAGCATGAAATATGTATATTGGTGATTATTTATCTTTTCAACATGTGTGTGATCAGGTGGGTCAGCAATATGAGATGGCACTGAGAGTAGTGGGTCATGTGAAAGTCTGAGTTCGAATCCCACATATATTACATATATAAAATGCAGGTTTAAGCCTTTACAATGTATTAATCAGTACTTCTATACATTATTCAAGGAATAGGAAAAGCAACAAATACCTCTCAACATACTCTTCAAACCATTTCAATTTTTTAAAATTCATTTGTGCAATAAAATCCAAATATCTTTTTTTCTTCTTAGTATTATGATAAAGTAATGGGTGCCTTTGCAACAGTGAAGCCTAGATAAAGGCTGTTGGAATTGTTTCATTTATTTTTCATATTGTATCGCTTTGTTTTCATTCCAAGTTTAAATATAAAATAAATAAATACACATTTTAAAATTATATTTTGATTTTAAATGTAATATAAATTTATGTATAATGAATTGAAAATTATTTGGGAAGTCTCTGGCATCGTTTTTTATGAACTCATGCCCTCTTCTAACTTTAGAACTTGGCTGTATCTAAACCAATGGTGAAGAGAATATCATAAATACACAAGTCTTAAAGTTTTGGTTTACAAAAGATAGAGGTTAAAAAGTAATGAAGTTGTTCATCATTAATTAATCACTTTACGTTTTGTAATTCTTTCAAAAAACGTATTACTACGACAATTATTCTAAGCATTGGTATTGAAACAGATTTCGACCTTGACAAATATTGTGATAAATTATAATTTGCCATTATAAAGTTTAAAGATTTTTAGAATTGCTCTTATGGTTTTGTAATAATAAAATTCCTCACATTTTAAAAATAATTATAGATACGATCGTTTTTATATCTTATTCCAGTTTTTTAGAATCAAGTAGAATTTAGAAAAAAAAGTTATATATCAATTTCTTAATATGAAAGCTTGATAAGAAGCCTATCAAGCTCTGAAAGTATTTTACCTGAATTCAAAGCAGTAATTTTAAACGCTTTTGTATTCTATAGTACTGATATTTTATTAAGATTATCTGAAATTTATAACGTACATAGTCATATGCGAAGATATACACACACACATAGATGTATTTATATTTTTATATATATTTAGAGTAAAATTCCATGGTGAAATGATTAAAAACTTTGCCTATATCTTGAGTAGTTTAAGACAATTTTCTGGAGCTCAAGATTTACGGCCACGTTTCCAGTACTATTATTTTTAGTGCTCGAGCATTTTAAAAACTTTCGAGCAATGAACCCTTCAATTATTTTATTATTTTAAAATTTGTTTATTATGCTTATCTCCTAGACTTCAAATCTGATAAAACTTGGAAAACTTTTTCATTTAACTGATCATTTTCAAGCTAGGATTTTTTTTTTTTGCAGCAAGTTCATACTCATTTCAAATAATTATCTGATTGTTGGTTAGTAAATTAGAGTTTAATTATATTTAGCTAAACAATAAAATAAAAAAGAAAGATCACATAAAACCCTCACTGGCGAATAGTTAACTATCTTAGGAATTTCTTCTTCAGGATTTTTTGGGAGAAAATGGCTGGAAAGGTCTCTGTCAATGTTAAAGAGTCTCAATGATATTGTAAAGCTGAATAGTAAAATATTAAAATTGTTTGAATTAAGAGATGGCAACCAATTGCAAATTATTATTGATAATAATCAAGTATATCTCACGATCTTAGTACTAATGTTTAGTTAATTTTATCTTCAGCATGAAAATTTAACATGTTTGCACTAATACTTATATTTATTGTTGTATATATAATATTTAATTTTAATTATTATATAAATAATACATAACTATTAAAATTACGAATTCACACACAGAGCAGAGAAGGCTTCTAATTAATTATTTAACATTTATCAGATATTAAGTAATTACCTATCACGGAAAAATTACCAATAAAACAAAGTATAGTTTCAAAAAACATCTTTTAAAGTACCATCCCCATCGACATCATCAAGGCAAAATAGTAGAATCTTATTTATGTAAAGTTGACATATTTCAAGAATACTAGACACGTATTTATTAAATGCAATGGTCTATATTATAACGAGCACACACATACACATACAAATTCATATTTAGCTAGATAAAAGTTTCATTTTATTTTTAACATGTAAAAAAAAAAAACAGTCCTCAACATTTTAAATTTAAAAGTGTGAAAAATGTAAACAGAAGTTTATCAATTGCAAACAGATTTTTTTCTTAATGACAATTAACAAGTAAATACCCAAATATCAATAAAGACAAGGCCAATAATAAAAAATAAGCAGTTGAAAATAAAGTTTTCTAAAACTTGCAGACTGTTATCTTTTCTTTTTTTGACAAATACTTAATATTTGATAAGTAGTTATAATGTCAATATAAATATTTACTTTTAAAATATTAAATAATAAATAAATTGCAGAAGACTGCTTTCAAGTACTGAAACACAATCCTTACTAACTATATACAATGTTAAAATGAATACATTAACGCTCTTAATACATTATTTGTTATTATCTCACATTTTTCGTGAATTTTTATCTTAACTCCTTACCGAATAAGCAAATAATTTCTTCTGTTAATAAAATTCTTTATTTTGTTCTTGTCATATAATATTTTTACTATTCATTTCATTTCATTTCATGATATTTAAACATAAAACATGTTTGTGGATTATTTATTCTAACTCTATCGATATTCTTTAAATCACTTTTTTAATAAACGTCAAATCTCACCAGTGTATGACATTCGACAAAGATAAATAATTTTATGTATTATATTGCTTTTTTATTTTTTAATAATATTCGATTTAGTATTATTAAGTAGCCTATTTACATTGAATGGTACATTGTATTCAACATTATAAAGCTCAAAGTAAACAATTTTTATCTTTTTATATTGTTTTTTGCATTATATGATAATGAAATATATTTTTTTATTTAGTATTATAGACATTATTTCATTTTTTCCCTTAAAATTTCATATAACCATTCTAATATATCCAATATAAAATCTTGTTTAAATCATTTCCTATATATAATATCTTGTATTTTAATTTTCACCATTTATATACTTATATAATTTGTCAATCCTAGATTTAAAAAATAATATTTTACACCAGCTATTTTATATTAAAAACACAATAACTTTAGAATAAGAATATACATATCCTCTTTTCTCAGCAGGTTTTGTATATAACTTATAATCAATATGTTTATCAGATCAACTTATAGTTATATCTAAATATTTTATTCCTTTAGTAATTGTTCTTTACTGCCTATTTTAAATTTAGTTTAAGATTTTCTTTAATTTACATATATTCTCTTTATTATATTCAAATACATTATTTATCTTTCTAGTATTTATTGTGATATTATTTTTCCTAATTCATTCATCATTTTTTGTTTATAAACTGACACAATGTAGTAGCTATTTGAAATAGACACAGTGTATCTACAAGATAACTGATGGAAATTTAAAAGTCTGGGTTCAAATCGCCTCTAATAGTCACTTTTATATCTAAAAATAATATTTTTAATCTATACACTTTTTTTGGGTGTTCTTATAATCTGTTATCTACCCACTAGATGCAGCTCCAGAGTAAGAAAAAAAAATCCAAAGAGAAAACTAATCGATATTCAGAAAAGAAATAAAATCCTCAGCAATAAATATAATAAATAAAAACAGGGAAATAATATATTTATCAACAAAACCAGTTCAGAAAAGACTGGATTCAAATTTTGCTTACTAAATAAAATATGTTTTTTTTTTTTTTTTTTTTTTATAAAAAACGAAAATTGTATAAATAACTGTCAATTCATTTTGCATTGGTTTGGTTGCTAAATTTATTATTCTGTTGCTTATTTATTATGCTTATTGACATGGATTACTTTTTTTTTTTTTAGTTTACTTAAATGTAAATTATTTTCATTTTTTTGCAAAATATTAAACAAGATATATTCATTTGTTTTACTTTGGTTGATACATATATTTATGTTTTCATTGATTATATTTATTGCTATGGATTTTATTTCTTT
The DNA here is from genome assembly GCA_028023455.1 of Epiperipatus broadwayi. Lineage (NCBI taxonomy): Eukaryota > Metazoa > Onychophora > Udeonychophora > Euonychophora > Peripatidae > Epiperipatus > Epiperipatus broadwayi. Next base: position 8,236,578 of record JAQFVV010000023.1, on the reverse strand, counting down.
TATAAATAAATTATTTACAAGCATGAGAAATTCATATACTTTATTTCTTTATTATTATTTTTTTGACTATTTGTATGTACTAGGTTGCTCCATTTAGTGGGTAGACTTCAGGCTATAGCAGCACCCTTTTTTGATAGTAATTAATTTCTTAGTCAATGCTTTGGCAATAATTTTTACTGACTTTTTTGTGATTCCATAATATTATAATTTTTTATTTGTTTAATAACATTAGCAAACTCAAATAATGAAGAAATCATAAATTTACCATATCTTAATTTATCCTATAATAATTTAATATTGAATATATTAGAGATATTATAGAAATTTTTAGAAGAAATACAAATAATGTCAATAATGAAAACAAAAAGTTGATTTCAAAATGATATAATGCAAAAAGAGAAAAAAACATTTATTTTGAGCATTATAATAATGTACCATCCTAGAAAAAAAAAATTGAAAACAGGATTAATAAAGAGTAAAAAAAAAGTAATATATAAAATTATTCGTTTTTGTGGAATATTATATTGGTAAATATTAATGTTTATTGAAAATGAGATTTAAATAAGTTTAACTATCATATGATAGATTTAAAATATATAAAATGCATATCACAAACATCTTTTATATTTAAAGATCATGACTGAAATGCAATAAAAAAATATTTTTAATTTGGATAAGTTATAAAATATTAATTAAAAAAAATAACAGTAAGAAAAAAATAAGCTATTTATATTAAAAGAGGAAATAATTTACTTAATTGACAAGGAACTAATGTAAAAATTCATGAAGTATGAAGAGAGATAGTATAAATAGTGCATTGTGGGTGTTTTATGCAGTTTATAAGGACTATGTTATAAAAATTGAAAGTATTCCTCTGCAATTTATTTATTATTTAAAGATTTAAAAGTTAAATGGCACGATGATTTATTTTTACACACACATACACATATATATATGTTAAATAAAATATTTTAATGGATTATTTCAGATGTATTTATAGATATAAATAAAAAACTACACATAATAACTAGAGAAAAATGTCCACCAATGATGTTAATAGATATATTGTGCAGAATTTTCATTCATCATAATTTATTAATTCTGGGAAAATAGTGTAATGAAATGAATGATTAACTAGGATTTCAGCACAATTAAATTTTGGTACTTATATATATATATAATGGAAAACACTTAAACAATATATGAGCATTAATGTTATGCATTACTATATTTTTTTAAATTTAAAAACATAAATAATGCTATAAATGCAAAGGTTATAAGTTTTGCATAAAAATTTAAAAAAATCCACAAGCATGAAGTAAAAAAAAATCTTACAAAATTAATATTTAAAAGTTAACACTAATAATGCCATCAGCAGCTCTCAGTTACTGTTTTGCCCATAGAATAAAACATCCACACAGAAATTTAGTTTTTTAATTTGAAAACACACTTAAAAAGTGATATAATTTTATAATTAAATTTCAAAAATAATTGTTAAAATTAAGAACTAATTTTTTTAACAATAAAATTAAACTTTCAAATGATTAACAATGAAGATTTAGTAATATTTTTGAATTCACCCAACTACTAATTACTTGTATTTTAATTGTTTTCAATACTTAATTCTTTTTGTTTATAAATTAACGATGTCTTCTATTTTTTATCAGTGTAGGCATAGATGAACAAATTATAAAATATTAAATTTAAAATAGAAGCACTATTTTTGTGAAAAAATAAAAGTGTGGAACTTTTTATTTCATTTTATTGAAATTAAAAATTTGTTTTGAATTAAATCATCACGACTTTTGAATTAAATTTTATTTGAAATTAAATAATTTAATTTTGAATTAAATCATATAAAAATCTGTATTTTTATATGGAAATCAGTATATCTATTTAATTCCTAAATTAACAACTATTTTTGTTCTTTTTATAAAACAATATATTTTTTTATTACACAGTAAAGGGATTGTCAATCTTTTTTTACCTACTGCTCATATTTGTACTCTTGTTAACAGTATAGTTTCCCTATTATCTACCAAAGAATACCCAAATAATGATTTACTGCTTATAGAAATAATTATGCACACAAAAAAATTATAATAGTATATTAGTAGATATATAATAATACAAAGTGAATAGCAAATTTAAATCAATTTGAAAAAATAAAATATATTTAATTTATTTTAAATTTGAAATTATTAATTTACTTATTTAAGGCACAAAGAAATTAATAAAATCCTTGAGCTTAATGTTATGAAATTAAATATTTAATGTAAGTTTAGTTTACTAGGATTAATCGAAGATCTCTTGCAATAATAATTAAGCAGTTCCTTTGTTTGTTCATGGCACTAAAATCCAACTCAGCAAAGTACATAGTAGGAAAAGATATCAATAAATTGAAGATTTTTTCCCCACAAACTTAAATATAATGGTTATTTTTCCGAGAGTTTCTGGTACCCGTCAATATCAAAATTGTTTTTGCTCTCTTCATCATATTTGAGTTCTAATAGTTCTTGCAAAGTTACATCAACTTTGTGGTAAAGGTATCTGTCATCCAACCATGCACTTTCAATTTCAAAATATGTTGAAATTATTTCTCCAAGTCCAACTAAGCTCATAAAGGCGACTAGTAAATCTTTTAATGTCATCCAAAAATATATCATCTTTTATAGAGGACAATTTAGTTGATAAAATTCTCTCCACAATAGATTGAGCTAAAAAAGATCAAGTTTTTTTTTTAGTAAATAATGATATACTATTTTCGCAACTGATAAGAGTTACAATGGCTCCTTGAAACTGCAAATCAATTTTATTGAATCTTTTGAAAACATTTACAAAATAAAAGGCATCATTTTTTGCCTTTAAATGTTCATAGAGATCTTCATTATTTGCAAAAAACTGCATTATGCTATATAAAGACAAATCAGAAAAGACATGTACTCTTTGAGAGCATTGAACTTCTGCATGCAAAAGTAATAGAACAAATTGCTCCTCATTATTCTCTCAAAGCTAACAAAACATTCTTATCAACTTTGGCATTTAATTTGATCTTATTTACAGCTTTAATTATTGTATTTAAAAATGAATGCATACTTGCATTTAAATGTTTTTCTAGAAGATATTATCTATGCACGATGCAATCAATCTATAAAAAAGTGGTTCAAATAAGCAACACATTCACAATGGTACTCCATCAGTAAAGCATGCAATAATATTGGTTGAATATATATTGTTTTATTTTTTTTCAAAATTTGTTTTACAGTCTGAAATATTATTTCTTTTGTATTTGCTGCAAGATTTTCTGTCAACAGCATTTCTTTCCAATGTATTCAATTCATCAAAGTATTGCACAGATGTAATTAATACAATATTATTATCAGCAATGATAGAGTCATCTAATTAAATTGAAAATTTAGTATTTTGAAGAATAAGTATTAGTTGATTTTCAACTTGACTGCTATTTTATCAATGTGTCACTTCATATTGTTTGCACTAAGAGGCATGATTTTAAAACATTAGGTATATCCTGATGCATTATAGTTGATACAAATTCCTTGATACAGAGAATTATCAAAGTTTCATCAATGGCTTTTGACAGTTTTTGCTATCAATTTTGGTATTGGCTAACTTACAGTTAATTCATTTTTCAGTCTTTGCATTTAAGTTTTTGAAATGAAAATGCAATTGTTGAATGATTTTGAAATTTTTTGTAGGTCTCTTGAAAATATTCTATTGGTTTTTCTTTTTCTTGAGGATACTTTGTTACAAGATGCTCACACAATCGATATGGCTTCATTTGATAATGTTTGGTGGCACAATAAACACATCAGAAGTTATTTATTTGTTATGTATTTAATAAAACCATTTGTCTAGTATTCTGATAAAGGCCACAAATGTATTTCTTTTTTTGAGACATGGGCTAAAACTGTTTAACAAATTTACAACTTTTTACAAATGGGCTTAAGATCACACTCAACTAACCTCAAATACTGATGGACCATCACAGATAAAGTGATGGATCATGTGGTTGTTACAAGACATTTACCCATTGTTACCAGTCATGCATACAGATTCACAGAGTTCATTGATTGTTTTCTTGTATTTCTAACCAAAAGCATAATTGCAAACCATATATGAATGTCAATATCAAAAGTGAATTTTTTATAGGTTTGTACTAAGTTAGTATATTTTATGAAAGGCAGGAACAACTCTGCAAAAAAATGTAAACACCTGTTGCACATCTATTGCAATCTATGGCTTTTGTTTTAACATCTGAAAAATACTTATCACCTATATGAAAGCTTTAAATGCTCACTAGGGGACAGTAAAAACCAGGTTCCAATCCCAAATGTAGCAGCTCAGTTGTTTAGCAACATTCTTCACAGAACTTCTGCATATTCTCTATTTCTAATTATTACATTACTAATGTCAATTGGAAGTAGACTATTTATAAAAGATTTCTGAAGAACAGTGCTATATAGATTATTTTGTTAGATAATAAAAATATTGGTTTAATAATACAAAAATAGTCATTGATTGAAAAATTGATTTGGATTAAAGCAATTGAAAATGTAATGGTGAGTAAAACATATATATATATATATTGATATTAACATTTTTTCAATTTTGATAACAACTTCTAATATTATATTTAAACTATAAATGCAGCATATATTGTATCTATGACAAGTATATTATGATACTTGTATATACTTAAGTAACATGAGAATAGTCATCATATTTTAAAATTACTTATACAGTTTTTTGAAAGCAGATACATTGTGAAATTATTTTGTGATATTTTAGTCAAAAGAATCCAAGTTTTGTAAAACTGTGCAAAACTAAAGTTAAATCAGAGGTTCAGAACCATAAAATTATGATGCTTCTTAATAAATAGAGATGGCAGCACTTTATCACATCTTATGTTTTTACAGGAAATTCATCCAAATTATCTGACCGATTAAATTTTTTCTGGTCTTTGTTTTTCATATAATAATAGCTAGATAACTCTACTCAATGATTAAGTAGAAGCTATGAAAAATTTTATCACATTGTTCTGCCAAAACATTTTTCATTACTCAATTTAAATTGAATCTGGATCCACATGCGTATTATTCAATAACTATCTAGAAGATATGATACACATCTTTCAAATCTGTCTATACTTATCATCCTTGGTTTTTATATTCCATAAGCATGTAACTAATCTTAAACAATCACATAAAAAGTATTAAAGTCCTTCATTCCTATAATGGTAATGTAATTACATTTATTTTAGATTCATGCTTTATCATTTTTGACAACAATATATATATATATATTTAAAAAAGAATGGTTTAATAATACTTATATGCTCTTAAATTCTTACCTAGAAATACTATGAGCAAAATTTGGTAGTAAATTTTTCTGAATTGTACATTACTTTAGAATCCATAGCAAGCTTATCCTTTAATGCAGTTTTATATGAAACATGTAAATTACACTTTCATCTATAAAAGATAGTACTATTTTAATTTAATCAGTCTTCATCTGCCTTGAATCATCAACTGTATTGCTTTATGTATTCATATGTTGCATATCATGTTACATATATTAACTTTATTTGCTTGTATATATGTTAATACTTGTATATAATTTGTTACTAATAAAGATTATTTTATTAAAAAAAAACAATGGCCATCATCACTCATGCAGTTTTTGTAAAAGAATGTGCATTGTAAAATATTATTTTGTGATCTTTTAGTCATGAAGACTATGTTTTGTAAAAACAATGTAAAATTAAAAGGACTCAGTGCTCAATAGTATGATGTTTCTCTAAAATTAGAGATGGCAGCACTATATTACATTTTTTGCTTTTATAAGAAACACATCCATTTTATCTGGACAATTGATTTTTTTTTCTTGTCTTTACTTTCCAGTCAATAATAGCTAAATAGTTCAACTAAATGATGAACTAGAAGCTGTGAAAACTTCAATCATATTGTTCTATAATTCTTTAAACATGTCCATGTGGAACCATGATGAATAAAAACAATCAATGAAGACCTCTGTTTATCATTAGTCATTTGTCAGAAGTTAAATTTCAAATGCCATCCAGACATTTTCTAAGCTATCCTGCCCCTTATCCTATTCTCTGAATAACAATAAATAATTACTATTTCATTAAGATCATCCATATAGCTTTTTTTTAGTTATTTCTAGCTTTCCTCAATTTCCTCCAACTTATCTGTCAAAATTTTTTAATTCTAAATATTTTTAAATGCATGAGGAATCCAATTTATTTTCTGATTATGAATTTTCTTACATAATGAATTTTTAAAAAAAATGTTTTTTTCATTTACTCTTTTTATCACTTTTTTCTTTTCTAGTCTTTTTCAAATCATATCTCTAAGGCTTCTTAATCTTTTCTCTTCCCATTCTCTAAATAGCCCACATTTCTTTCCTGAATAGATGATAAATGGTCAAAATAAGAGTCATAGATCACATGACTCAATTATCTTAAACTTGTAAGAAGATATAATCAATGAGGATTGCCAATTCCTCAACAAGCTTTGTGATAAATGCTTAGCCAGAGCCAGCATTTAAAATATCTCTGACAGGACCTCCCCCAATCTCTGACCATGATTTTATGTTTGGCAGTCCTCAGAGAGGTGCTAGGGTAGGTTAGACACTAGATCTAAAAATACCAACCCAAAGCCAGCATTTATTTAGAAGTTATCTATTAAGAGAAATTGGGTCATGTGATTTATGACTCTTTATTTTGACTATTTATAGTCTCTGCCTTAAGTCTTATGCAATGTTATATTGTTAATACTACTAATGTATGGTATGACTGAAGATCTTTCAGCCCCATATAGCTATTTGAGTTGGATAGCTTTATATCTTACAAGCTTAAGAAAATTGGATCATGTGATCTATGACTCTTATTTTGACTATTTATAGTCTTTGCCTTAAGTCTTATACAATGTTATATTGCTAAGACTACTAATATATGGTATGGCTGAAGATCTCTCAGCCCCATATAGCTATTTGAGTTGGATAGCTGGGTTTGAAGACATGTAGGTGTCTGAACATTTCAGATTTTCCTCTCAATAGATAACTTCTAGATAAATGCTGGCTTTGGGTTGGTATTTTTAGATCTAGTGTCTAACCTATCCTAGCACCTCTTTGAGGAGTGACAAAACACGAAATCATGCTCAGAGGTTTTTTTTTTTGGGGGGGGGGGTCCTGATTTTAAATGCTGGCTCTGGCTAAGCATTTATCACAAAGCTTGTTTAGAAATTGGCAATCCTCATTGATTATAAATAGATGATATATTTAAAGAAATTATTGATTTAGATCTTTGGTGAATTTTGAGACATTCCCTATCTTTTTCACATTTTCTTTTAGTAAAATACTTTCAAAAATGGCTTATTTTTTTTATAAAGAAAGTTTCACACACATTTAGTACACCATTTATATACGTGTGCTTATTTTAGCAAAAGACACTCCAATAAATATGATTTCTAGATGACCACTTAGAATTCATACGCATATTAATGCAATTAAAACTGAAATTAACATATTTTTACATTTCATTCTCAGTTGTTAGTATATATAATGTTATTTTCCTTATTAGAAAACTATCATTTTTCTTTTCAAAATAATGACTTTCTTACCTTAGATACAGGTTCGAATTAAAAATATCCTCTAATTTTTGATAGCCAATGTTTAGATACGATTTATTGACATATCTATGCATACTTTACGGAAAAGCTTCATTTTTGTTTGACTTCCAGTAAGTTAAAATTGAAAAATTACTTTAGAAATGCATGAGAGATTACAATAAAGTATTTTATTACACTCAGCAGAGAAATAATTGCTATGCACTAATTCGCCCACATGATCTATTCGTTAAACTTATTTCTATTGTGATCGCTAATGATAAACTTCCTACTAAAAAGTGCAATTTAATTTTGTTATTGTAAGTTATTAATAGTCATCGACACAGATTTTAATAGTAAATAAATAAAAATCCAAGAGAAAATAATTTAACATAATAAGTTTCATTTAATATAAAACTTTTTTTTTTAATATAGAGTATAGATTACCTTCTTTTTTAGATAGTTTAAATATTAACAAACAACATATATATTTTTTTTTTATAAAATTCTAACTAGAGAATAGATTCATTACTAGCTTTATTATTGCTCCAATTCTGCCACTATATTCTTCGTTTAACATTATTAACTCTTTTCCTTCTACAGAATTCCAGATATTCAATTCTCCTTAATGGATTTTTTTTTATAAAATTCTAACTAGAGAATAGATTCATTACTAGCTTTATTATTGCTCCAATTCTGCCACTATATTCTTCGTTTAACATTATTAACTCTTTTCCTTCTACAGAATTCCAGATATTCAGTTCTCCTTAATGGATCATTTAAAAATATTTTCACATTCCTATTTCATACATTGTTTTGTCTAGGCTAAAAATTTACTGGTGAATTGCTTCTCTTTTTTTTGCATTATCTAGCTTTGTTACTATTAATGATAAAAATGTCAATTATTTTCTTATTAATCCCAAAATTTTAATATTTTAAACCAATTAGCAAGTTCTAATTCATATTTATTGACATTTTTTTTCTGAAAATTAGAAATGTCAACTGATAATACTGTCTTTTTGAATAATTTTTGCCTTTCTAGTTTGCATTAACATTCATGTATCTTATTACAACTCATGGATGCTCACTTTACTATGTTGAATTTATTAAGAACATTACAATCTTGAAATATATATTTTCTGTTAGTAAAAGTATAATCCAATTCTGTTATATCTTTATTTAGATGTTCCATGTCCATTTTTGCTTAGCATTTTTTTTCAGAGAAAGAATTTATAATATGTAATTTTTTTAAAATAAATTCCACAAGTCTTTTATCATTATAGCCAAATTTACCTGGATTACTCCTGAGCATCTTTCAGTTGTTTTCCAGTTTTAATATTAAAGTCTCCCATGCCAATTAAAATAATTTTTTTGTCAAGAATTGTTAGTGGAGAGGTCAGCACAGTTGCTTTGCAAGCAAGCAGTTGGTTGCAGATGGTTGTTGTGGGTTTGCCTCCCGGCCGATGCTATGACATATGGAAAAAAATAATAATTATTTTTTTTTTTATGGAATCAAAAGCATTTTATACATTTTTATAAAAATTCTTTAATTTCTTCATCACAATGAGAACTTAATTGGAGGGAAAACTTAAATTAACTGCATTTAGTATCTTCCATTAATTTGAATAATTAATTTTGCCACTTTGTCCATATATCATCAATTTCCACAATATTGTTTATCCACTTTTTATTTAAATAAATCCCATTGCATTAATGCTTCAGTAAAGTACATATATACTTTTCAAATCAATTGTTTCTTTACCTTTTCTTCTAATTTCACAAAATTCAAAATGATCCATTTAATATTTCTAATTCATGTAATCTTTCTTCCACTGAAAGTGATCTGAAGTTGTAGATAGTTAAATAAAAGCTATTCATTGGTTCCACAATAAGGAAATTTTCAACATTCTCTGCCTCCATCCATCAATCACTACCATAGTTGATATGTTTTCATTCTCTGGGAATAGTTTTTTTTGTTATGATTATAAATATCTAAAAAGGACATTCACACCCAAACACACTCATTCTACCTTCAAAATAATTCAACTGTTAAAAACTATCAGGTGAATGAGAAGAAACATGGCATTTGCTAAAAATGAAAAGTTAAAAGATAATATACTCACAGCACTGGCTAATGCATGTTGTTGAGCAGTCCATTCATATATCATTTAAATAATATGTAGTAATAACAACTATAGTAACAAGAATGTATGGAATGGGCATTACAAATTTCTCCAAATCAGTTCTTTTAAAGTCATAAAAATGAATCTTTTTTTTTCAGTGAATAACAAAAACTCCTTTCTACAGTTCATTGTGAAGTGTATATATTGTGGCATTGCATAGCTTACTAGTTCATAAAAAACAATGTATAATAAATCAGGAAATAATATAATCTATAAATTTTATAGTCCCAGTAATAAAAGAATTAAGTGAGTTCCCATAGTGCCTAGTGGGATGTATTGATATGTGCTCTCAGATAAATATTTTATGTATTATTATTACAAAAAAGAAACAAATTTATATTAATTAACTATCAGTTATAATTGCATGAAAAAGGACCTAGATTTGAAACAAACTGGATACGTTAAATTTATTAACTACACAGGAAAGTGGGCAAGTTTTAAAATTTCATATATATAATGTAATTTGTATCAAAATGAATTCAGATTTGTAAAGAAATATCTTTTTTTTGTTCTATTTACTTGATTTATTATAATTGTTATTAATAAACAAGTTATAGGGGTTGATTGAAATAGATAAAGTGAAATTTGGAGGTGGATAACTGTATATTTAGTGAAAAATATTTTTTGATAAAAATGAATGGGTATCTATAAAAAAGGTTGCAATAGTTAATTGAATATAAAAATATTTAGCTAGCAAAGAGATTGCAGTTAAAATCATCTATGATGGAGACAAGAGAAATCATCATCGTATAGTTTATCATTTAACATAACCTTCCTTCATGAAGTCTGTCTCACAATTTATAAATTGTGAAAATAGAAGAATACTGCTAATATTATTATTATTAAAAATATGTAATGGCCATATACATTTGTCGTTCAAGTTTATCAATATAATTGGCTAGACTTCCAATGGTCCATTTCTGTCCTAGCATGATGCTCTATAAAGAATAAAGTGATCATATGTAGTCCTAGCTTAAGATCCAGTTCTATTATGAAAAAAAAAAACATAATTGTATTTTGAAGACATATGATTATCTTGTTAATGAATTAGAATCACCATTGCCATCCTCCTCCAAGATAACTATCTATTACATTTTAAAAGAAAGAAGATGATAAAAGAATACTATTGCCAGCCAAATAAATGATAAAAACAAGAAGTAATAGACTGATTTATTTTGAAAACCAAATATAAGAATTAATTAATTAATTAATTAATTAATTAATTAATTAATTAATGCCTTTGCTTTTACCCAAGATTAATCAAAGAATTAAATTTAAAACTATGTATTTTGTTGACATACTGTATGGTTAACAAGAAATCATCTCGTATTTAAACAAGATGGTGCTCACCCACGAACAATATGCAAGAACATTATTCGTAGAATAAAGAACAGGGACTGTCTTCTGGCATCTGAGCCTCTCTATGGAGACACTTGGGTGCAACTTATGCAACTTGACAAAGGGCCCCTCACTCAGAATAATCTAATATAGCTATCACTTATTAGTTTACAAATAACAACATTCAAACATATCAACCTGAAAGTATGATTTACCTTCAGATCACAAATATTGCCACTCAACGAGGAGTCTGTTAATCGGATTAGGACTAAACAAATTTAATCTACTTGTAAAAAAATGTTTTATCAAATGTAAGATAAAAAAAATCATACTATAGTTGTATATATATATCTTCCTTAATAAAAAAAAAAAGTTAGTATTAAAGTTTATTTTATGCTTTTTTATAGCCTCGAACTAATAAACTAAAGATAAACAAACTGAATCATTTATAAATAAGTAGGATAAGGAGTAAAATGGGTTTTTATATATATATCATATAACCCCAAATTTTATTAATATAAACTAACACTAATTTGATTACCAGCTGTTAAAATTTAATACTAATCCATTTACTCTGAAATATATTAAATTATTTTTTTATGAATTATCTATTTTTATTGATTAGAAAATTATTTCATTACATTTATTATTATTTATTTACTTATATCATTAAAACATCAATCAGACATATGAAATAAATAAAATATTTTTAGTTTAAATTAATAATAGAAAGTAATGAAAATTATTAAAAGTCCATTACCTACAAAAGATAATCTTCAATGACTTATTAATGATTGCACTCTTCATTTTGACAGAAGCATTATCATAAGAAGTGTATCAATGGATAGTGTTTTTCTTACTGTATGAATAAAATCGTTATTGAATTTTAACAATTTTAGCCACTGTTTACTTCTCATTTGTGTATTTCACCAATTTTATCAAAAATTTAAACTAAGTAGTGGCACATCATGGTTGAATTTTCTGTATCCCAAGCTATATTTTCACACTGATGGAATGACCACCATTGGATAAGGGTTTAAACTTGGATTACTGATGGCACCATGAGGGCTTGGATAGTGGTAACAACCCTGAACAAATAAATTTTCGAATAAGTTCAGGTCTCAGAATATATTTTCAATAGATATAACTTTAATGATAAGAATATATGAAGATTTTGATTAATATACAAAAAAGCTAATACATTGTGATTTAAATATATGTTCCAATAGGTTTACATAAAACACACATACATAATTACACAGAGGTGCAGTATAATAATTTATGAATATATTTGAATTGTCATATAATAAAAAAATATTATTAATTGTAACATATATGTGTCTATCTGACATGCAGCCATATGTGTACACAGATGTGCTGTAACATATGGGAATTGTCATATAATAATAATAAATAAGTTATCATATTTTTATGATACATAAATAATGAATGTTTTCACATATATAATGTGTACACACACTGATGTTTATATCATATGATATTTTACTTTGTCAAAATAATAGACTTATTAAAAATATATTTTTTACATAAATGCATATTTATGATATGTGTATACATAAAAATATAGATTATAAAAAATAAAACTATTAATTAGACTCTTACTTTTTTTATTGTAAGTAAAAGTTTCTTTTTCCCATTAAACAAGTAATATCACTTCTTTGATAGTCCTTCATAGAAGTTTTTAACAGATTACTCTTGATTAATTAATTATAAACATCTTTAAAAATACTCCAGCAATTTTTTTTTTAATCTAAAAAGATTTTCGGAGTTTTATTTTCTTTTTTCAAAATAAAATTGTCTGTGAATTAATCAATTTTTTAGACTTAATTCAAGCAAAAATTATTTATTTGTTTTACTTTTAAATTATAGATTTTAAATGTCACTTTCAAGGAATTATTTAAAATAACTCACCAGCTGTACTTATATACATATGATGCAGCATGTTTATCTCTGTTTCTGGCATATAGATAAAAGGACATATGTATAACTAATTTTTCAGCAAAATAGACTGGATAAGCTGGTTCCTTCTAAACAGTAGATTGGTTTGTCATCATTGGAAAAAGTCTAATTTGGTAACTGATGGCATTTAATCAGCTCCATTTAGTCTAGAATTGGACAGATTTCATGCAAGCCAGCTGTTTTAGTGCATATTTGGGTAATGGAATACTGGAAGCTGGGTCTTTTTTTATGTGAGTCCAAACTCTACCATAGTTAACTAATAACAGTTGCTGTACTTGCGCTCCTTGCCTTCAGTTATATCTTCATGGTAGTTTCTGTATAACTGTCAAACTCTAAAGAAAAATCCCTCTAATGTTTTTTTCAACCTGTTTATAATCAGAGTGGGTGAGGGAAGAACTAATTAAAAATAAATTTTTATTGTCTTGATTGAAAAAAGTTAATGACATTTCTTTAATTCAACTTAGTCCTTTGAAAAATAGCTTTGTGGAATTTTATCAAAATATATTATAGAAGCATTAATTACAAAAGAAATTTGCAAATCAAAATAGATAATGGAATTTTATATTTACCAGTACATCTATTGTAACATAAAAACATGCTTGTTTTAATTTCAAAATCAGAATTAATAAAATATTAATTTGATCTTTTTAAATGTGTAATTTATAATAAAAACATTTTAAAATTCAACATTATTTAATGCTTAATTGTTATTCCAGGGTAATATACAAAATATCTACCACCTTTTTTGTCTGTGTTTATTTCTATTTTTCCTTTGAATTTTATATATATGCACACCCTACTATGTTGTTGCCAGGGGTATAGAATAATCACTCTTTCAAGATAAACTAGGCAAAATAATGAAAGGTTAAAGACATTTGAATATAATAATAAAACAGGCATGTGTTATGTTAAGTACATATATATGTACATGTTTATATGACTATAATAGTTGCCATTTATTCATAAAGGTAATAGGAAAATTATATAGATCTGTCATTTTGTGCTGACATAGCAATTTATTAAATATAATGCTACTCAATATTAAGTTAATTAAACAGTAAATAGGAAATTAACTGTGGTATTAGAAAACTGATGCATTTAATTGTATAATATTTTTACACATATATAGGAAGCATTCATTTTTTTGTTACAGATTGATAAACTACAACTTATCAACAAAGAGCTTTGCTAGCTGCTTAAGAAGCTTTGTAATAAATGCTTAGCAAGACAAAGCATTTAAAATATCTCTATCAGAAACCGCACCCAAACTCCAGATGAATGCACACCAACACCATTGGTCTGGAGTTTGGGTATGGTTTTTACTAGAGATATTTTAAATGCTTTCTCTTGCTAAGCATTTATCATCTATCAGAAATCACAACCATACCCCAGACCAATGATTTCATGCTTTGGCATTCCCCAATGAGGTGCTAGGATAGCTTCAGAAACCATCCTAGTGCCTCATTGAGGAGTGCCAAAGCACAAAACCATTGGCCTGGGATTTGAGTGTGCCTTCTTATAGAGATATTTTAAATGCTTTCTCTTGCTAAACATTTATCACAAAGCTTGTTGAGCAACTAGCAAAGCTCTTTGTTTATATTTTACAAGCTTAAAAAATAAATGGGGTCATGTGATATATGAGTATCTTTTATTTTTTATGACCTACCAATTATCAGAAAAATAGATATAATTCTCATCTAAAAAAGAGCAGAAGTAGAAACTTCATTTTTACTTTATTGATTCTGCCAAGTAAAAAAGTGCTCAGTAAAAAATGACAGATAATTCAAAGATTGAATTTAATCTTATCATTAACACATTAATTATTCTACCTAAAATTTAAGACGTTTTATAATAACCAAATTCTGAACTGAAAGTTGTACCAATGTAAAACTCACTGTATCAATTTCAAATACAGAACATAGTTTGCTACAAAGGAAAGATTAACAATATTACATATTATCTACAGCTTAGCACTGCTTTCGCCAGGATTCATAGCACTAATTAAAGTCAGATTTGTAAACATCAAACACAAGCAATAATTCAATACGATGTTCTATATACTCAATATATAAACATATAATTACATTCTGGATGGATAAAAATTACAATTATTTTTTTTTTCAAGCTTTATATTTAATATAGAATGCTGTTATTTTATTTTATGAAATTCGAAGTTATTAATATATTGTTATTTGTACAAATATATTCTAGTCAGATAAGAATTTGATTAATTCCACTTTATAAACATCACATCAAATGTAATAAATATACATGTAACAACACCAATTATTTTAATAGCAATACATTGCAGATTTATATTTTTTCTTATGAATGAATGCATTTAAGTACCCTCTATTAGCTCATTATTTAACTAAGAAATAAGATGGTACGTTAGTTTATATTGTGTTAATGGAACTCATTTTTAGCATACTTTTCATTCGTGTTCATAAAGTTTATACTAAAATTATTAATTTTTAAACTTAACTAATCTAAATGTATATTAGATACTTATAATGATAATCGAATAGCTAGATGCTCTGAAAATCTTAAGACATCCAAGTAGCAAGAAGTAAATGGTGGAACTTCAAACAATAATTTTTGGCTGTTAAAATTGTCACTCAATCAGTATGTGTCTGCATATATGTACAGACACACACATACTAATATTTAAAAAATATATTAGAAGAAAATTTTTTTACAATGAAATACTAAATCAATGTGAATTTTAAGAAGACAAATTGACAGTACGATTAATAGTTCAAATTTGTAGAACTGTTTTAATGTTTTAAAACAAAATATAGTTAAAAACTAATGTTTTCTCAAAGAGAAAAACTGATAGACACATGACTGATTGCAGCAAAAAATACAAAACTACAAATGAAAATTTAGTGTAATTTATTGTGAGTTTCACACTTATAATTGAAGTGATATTTCAAGGTCATTGATTTTTGACACTTAAAGCTGTGACCCAAAACTGACCTATGAATGATTGGAAATGTCATATGATTAGAAAATTTTTTGAAAGGTGCTCATGCTATAGAGGTTAGCCTAATCATGTACTATCCCACAACATTGGTGATTTCAGGTCCCAAACAGGTTGAAAGTTTATTTCTTAAATAATTAGTTATAATCAGTTAACTTAGATAGCCATTTATTAGTGGTATTAAATGAATAATTATTTTTAGCTAGAGGGTAAATTTCCTAGATTAATTTAAGTTAATCAGATCAGTGTTAAAGTATGATTTGCAATAAGATAGGATTTTACTTCTGAGAGATCATTATTACCTTAACTTGACATTTTTTATTTATTTATTGAAAATTGAAAAATTTTATATTTATCAATCACCAAAACAAACAAAAAATGTGGCAATTAGTCCACTTTATCACAATTGTATCAATATTCAGGGAGAACATACTATTAAAACAGAGGCCAAACTCTTCACATAGTAATGCCACCGAGTGCAAACTAGAGTAATCAGTGGATGCAAGGATTGTGCATAAACGTCCTTTCTAGTGCCTATTCATCCAATATTCCCAAACTAGTAGGCACTAGTTAGGGATTTTATGTACAAACCTCCTTGCATCCATTAATTACTCTGACTTGCACTGGATGTCACTACTGTATGAAGAGCTTTGCCTCTGTTTTAATAGCTTGTGTAAGCATAGGGAATGATGATCTTTTGTGATGTTTAGTAGTTTAAAAGACATACTATGATATATCTTCTTTGTCTAATTATTGCACTGCATAGACACATAACAGCTTTAGTATATTTGAATATTTTTTTAAAAAAATTAGGCTAAACCCATTATATAAATATACATTTAATTGAGACTAATATTATCACATCCTAATTTCTTAGTTACATGATGTACATATTGTTGATGGCTGTATAGTGTAGTGCAATCGTAGTAGTGCAATTATAGGGTTGCAAATTTTAAAGTTCAAGGCTCGAAAATTTATCATTTACAATGCTTGAATGTCTTATGATCTCCCAAGTAACAAACCACTCGATTATATATATTTTTCATATTAATTTTTGAGGCCCATTTATAAACAATGTTAGAGACTGATATATTTCAGAGAACTTTGAAGCATTTATTTAAGAAAAATAGTTTTTTTTCTCTACATGGTATCAATTTTTGTTCATATAAAATGTGAATATATATATTTATAATGTTTTATACACTATTTTAAACGATTTTTAATCCTATTTTTTCAGATATTTCAAATCTTAAGATGCAAAGAAAATCTTAAAAAGTCTAATGTATTCTTATCTATTTTCTCCAGGCGTCTGCAATTACTATTTCAAAAACTGGGATTAAAAAAAGAAAAGAAAGAAAAATATTTTTCACAACTTATATAGATAAATTTATAACTTTATTAATATCATCACGTAATAACCGAATATATCAGCAGTAACATTTACAAATGATAAAACTACGCTAGTTTTATAAAAGTAATGCTTGTATTCATTCACGCAATTGGAGAATTAATGTCAGCAAACATTACAAAAAGAAAATAAAGCGCCCACACACACAATTATCACAATTGAAACAGGAAAAGAATTGCACAAAAAGGATTTGAGATGATGGAAAATGTCAGACATTAAATGAATAAAGTACTTAAATGTATGTATTGAGAATAATAGTGGCCATATTGAGCAGCAAGTCCTATAAGAATATAAAAAAATGTTTTCTGTTTTTCCGTTTCCTGTGATGCTGAATATCCTGAATATATATCGCGTTGATGAGTTTAATGGGTTTCGTTCTGGCTTTGTTATCTAATCAGATGTTCATATACCCTAAAGTCCAGTATTGGTAATGTATGATATTTATGGTAGTGATATGAATATTTAAGTAATCTAAAACTTTGAATTTAAAGTTTATATATATAGATAAGTGAAAACAATATATAAGTCTATATTTGCCTGAAGGTTTGTAATGATGGTATATTATAAGATGTGATATGTTGGACTATTTCCATAATCTATGAGTGAATGTTGAACGTATAGAAAATTTTAAACTTTATTTAAACTTTCCAAATACAAACAACTTGTTAGTAATAACACACAAATAATACAGGTTAGTAATTACACATTTAAGGCAAACACTCTACCAACTGAGCCTTTGACAGAATAGCTCAGTTGGTGCAGCATTTGCCTTAAATTCAATATTCAAGAATCTAAAGATGTGAGTTCAACTTCTAAGCAAATATTGTCACTGTGCATATAGGCCAGCAACACCTGAAGAAGAGTGGAAAATAATACTACTCAAAACGTTGTGTAATTACTAACCTGTATTGTCTATTTGTGTGTTATTACCTACAAGTTGTTTGTATTTGGAAAGTTTAAATAAAGTTTAAAATTTTCTATACATTAAACATTCACTCATAAATGATGGAAATAATCCAACATATCACATCTTACAAATCTATATATTTTACTATGCTCAATTTATTAGTTAAATGAAAAAAAAATCGTTAATAAGCAGTATTTCCTTCTGCATGGATGTTGATACTTTTAACAATGTAAAAAAAGTAATTCAAATTTTGTTTGGTCTTGTTTAAATTCCAGATGGTAACCATGAAACTACTATACTAATCTCCATGCAATGAGGCTTTTTTCTATATCTGGATATATACATAATTCTTTAAATATTTATATCTTATTTGTCATTGTTATTTCACTTTGAATGTAAAAACACTGATTATATATCATCATCATCATCATCATTTTTGACCATTATTGATTCATTGCAGGATGAAGGTCTCTTCAAGTTCAATCCATCTTCTTTGATCTCTAGGGTCTCTTCTCCACATTATACCAGAAAACTTTTATATTTCATCCATTCATCTCAAATGTATTCTTTATAGATCTTTAAAATCTCCTGGAATCCAGTTTGAGATGTCAACTGTTCATTTATTATCATCTCTTCCAACAATATGATCAAACAACTCTATTTTAGTTTTTTAATTCTTTCAATGATGTCAGTAACACTTGTTTGTTCTCTCACCCATGAGATCAACAACAACTCTCAATACTTCACAGAGTGGTCTCAAGATTCTGTATTGCTCTTTTGTTAAGTGTCCAAGTCTCAAATTTCATAAGTAAGAACTGGTCACACCCATTTATTAAAAACCTTCATTTTCATATACATATAGGCATATTTCATTTTAATATTAAATTATTTCTACCCAAAGCATTCCAACCAAGTTTAATTTTAGGATTAATTTATCCATTATGTTTCCATCTGTAGTAATAATCGGACCAAGATATTTATAGTTGTTAACTTCTGACTCATCACTGTCAATATTTATTTTCTTTTTTTGAGAAAATCTGTTAAACATTATTTGTCTTTTTAACATTTACCTTTAATCATATTTTCTTACTTTTATCTGATAACTCTTGCAACATTTCCTGAAGCTCTAAAGCATTATTTGCAAAAACAACTACATCATCTGCAAAATTTATATGTAAATAATCTCCATTTACTTTTATTCCCTTAGCTTTCCATTTTAATCCACAAAATACTACTTGCAAAACTGCTGTAAAAAGTTTTGGAGACATGATGTCACCCTGTCATACACCCCTCTTAATATTAATCTTCCTAGCACCACTATGTAATCTAAATATTGCTGTTGAATTTTGATAAATATTCTTCAGAATATAACAATATTCTGAGTCTATACCTTAATGATTTAATGCTTTAATTCCTAAATAAATGCTTATAGAATCAAATGCCTTTTCATTAAAAATCCAAAGCATAATAGCAACTCATATTTATTGGTTCTTTCTATAACTTATCTCAATACTTGGATATGATCTACTATACTAAAATTATGTTTAAATCTAGCTTGTTCTTTGGTTTGGTTAAAATCTAAAGTTTTCTGTAGATGAGTTGTAATTATTTTGACAAAAAGTTTGTATAGAACTCACAAAAGACTGATAGACTATTTCTTCTTCTGATTTTTTTAATATATCGATACAATTCCATCATTAGCTCAAGCTTTTCCCTTCTTCATAAATTTAATTGCAATTCTCACCTCTTCATTTAAAATCCTGGGTAATTCAAAAGATATAGTAATTGTAGAAGATACTTTTCCTTATTCTTTATTGATATATAATTTTTGATTTCATGATGTCATCTTTCTTTTTAGCAATAGTTCCATCTTTTTTTTCATTGCAGAAATAAGTTTCCTAATGACTCTCCTTGCTAGTTCATAACTTTTTTTTATCATTATCAATTTTTTTTTTGCACCATTTTACAAAATTTGAAATATTCAATCTTTCTTAATATATCATTTTCATATTTCTTCATAAATTATCTTGTTTCAGTAGACAGTTTACTGGTCAATTGGTGCTTTTTTGTATCAGCTAATTTTGTTGCAGTTTTCAAAAGTATATCCATTATCTTCTTATTGATTCCATTCAAATCTGAATTATGTTCAAAATCTGTTAATATTAAAATTAAATTAGTTGCAAGTTTTAATTTAAATTTATTGGAATGTTTCTGAAGATTAGAAATATCAACTGTGAATATTTTTTTTTTTTTAGTAACTTTTGTCTCATTAGTTTTGCATTAACATGCACCTTATATCTCACTAATCAATGATCATTTGAATTTATTAAGAATATTACAATTTTGAAAATATGTATTTTCTATTAGTCAAAATATAATCCAACTTTGTTATACTTTCATTTGGATGCTTTCATGTTCATTTCCATTTAATATTTTTCTCAAAAAAATAATAAAATTTTTCCTTTCCCGAAAACTCCATGAGCCTATTATATATATATAAAGCAATTATTGGAAGAATTGAGAGGATTGAAATCTGTCCATTAAAATTTAAGAAATTGCTATCTTAATATAAGTCAAGCACTGATTGTATATATATATATATGTAGGAGATTTTGTATATATGTGTGGGAGATTATGATTTGGGTCAACTAATGAGTCCTGGTTCTGCATGAAATATATATATCAATGATCATTTGTCTTTTCCACATGTGTGTGGTCATGTGTATTGGTTATTTGAGATGGATGGAGGGTAAATATAGACTGAAAAACATAAATTCTAATCCCTCTATTTACTATAGTAAACTATCAGTATACTGAATAAATAGGTTAATTATATATATAACAATATGCTCCATAAGTATATAGCATTATATATCTAAATTAAATTTTTATATTAAAGTAAGATCATCTTTCTATAAATATGCCATATGTAGCAAACTTGAGTAATCAGTCATTACCAGATAGTAATATATTTAAATCCTTATATCCAGACAGATTTTAGACTTTAGTCTTGATCAGTGAAGATTGTGATTCAAAACTGGAACCAATACAGATATGTGTCTAGTAACCACCCTCAACTTCCATTTACTAATCTAAAAGACTGACAATCAAAACCCTCAAAAGTTTTATATACAAACCAAACTTCTGGAACAGTACTCAGGATGGCAAAACAGTAGAAAACTGGTGGTTTAAACAGCTGAGTCTTCTTATTATAAATGTAATAATTTTTAACCCAATAAAATGATTAATAAATGATATCAATAAATATGTAAATATTTTATTTTACATATTTATTGAAAGGTGATTGTTGTTTTTAACTGCTTTCATCCCACACCCCGTCTTTTTTGGATGTATTTTAACTTTCTATATTTACTTATTTATTTGTTTAAAAGAGAGAAAAAAGTTTTAAATCTTTTTCTAATTCTATTTTAGATTTCTCCTCCATCCTGTTCTCTTTTAAAAAAATTATAACAATCTTTTTATTTTTATTTTACAAAATTAAATTTTAAAAATCTGAAAACAAAAGAAAACTACTCTAAAATATATACTTAATTTCTTAATAAATCTGATCACTTATATTTAAATGAAAAATATGTAATGTGAGCTATATAGATGTGCCTGGCAACATATATTTTTCACTAGCATTACATCACACAACCCTCCATTTAAGAGGTAAAATGTGGCAATTTGGCCCATTTTAACTCTGACATTTTATTTTTAGCTATTCCAATTGATTTTTCACTTTTCATTTTTATTTCTTTAATATTTTTCTATCAAATAAGTGTCCAATTGCATACAGTTCAAAAAATCACAGAGGGTGATCTTTCTTATTCTGCTCTATCTCACCTGGGCATATTTTATGACTTGCAATAAATTATGTCATGTGAGATGACCACAAGGAGCAACATGCATCTTTTTGATGTGTACAGAGGGTAAATGCTACAAGTGGCAGACATATCTGGCTTATACCTGACTTACACAATAGAAAAAACTTTTAACTTCTATGCTGGAATATCTCTATCAGCCAATTGAATGAGCCCATGACCTTCTCCAATGGGTCTGCATCCTAGAAGATAAAATGGGGTTGCTGTGAATGGCAGTATTCATCAACTGACCATTCAACTTACACTAAAATAAGATTTATTTATTATAGGGTGGTGAAATTTTTCTTTCACATGAAACTGACTTGCAGCTTATCTGGATCTATTTTCCAGGGTGCATATTTATTTAGATAGGGGACTGTGATGACTTCTCCCAGCATGTAGGATGGGTCCAGAACCTTTCTACTGGAACCACATCCTATTGGATGATCCCTTTTGTTTAGTCCATTATAGGTCTTAAGTTCACATAGCAACATCCTTGCATTTAGTAATCCTTCCTCAACCTTATTTGAAAGATTATTTTGCAATTTTTTATTTATTTTATTATAGATTTTATTTTATTTATTTATTACTTTATTATCATAGTTTGATTCTCTACAAAAACTTTTATTTTATTATTGTATATCTACTCATATTATTTTGCTTTACTGAAAATGATAAGAAAAAATTCTTATTGTTCTTCATTTAACAATTCTTTTATCGCCATTACTAATTCTCAAAAAAAAAACATTTAATTTTATTTATTCAACATTACTTTATTTCCTATTATCATAATCAGTGTGCAATAAATCCTTTCTTTTTTTAAACAAAATTCATTCAATTAATATACACTCTAAACCCCCCTAACTTTGTCAGATGGTTTTTTATTTTCATTATTTTTTCTATTTTTAAATCGAACAAAATGTTTGACTAAATATTTAAAATCAAACTAAGTGTTTGACAAACTCCAAACCCACAGTAATAAATTGTTTATTATTTCTGACCATTTTTTCTCCCTCCTTTTTAATTACATTTTACTGTTTAAGGCTCAAACAGGATCATTAGCAACAAAGGAATATACACATAAATGAAGAAATGTGGTGATTTAGTCTACAAGTTATATAAGGAAGGCATGGAAAATATTATTAATTGAATATAAATGCTTACAAGCAGAAATGGTATAAATAATGATGTTATGGGAGAATAAATATAAACAAAGTGATTATACAGAAAGTGGGTTCTTGGCTTTTATGCTGGGTTTGGAAGAAGATAAGGGGGATTTAGATATAAAGGTCATAGAGTGGACAAAGATAATGTTGTGGAAATGGGATGGAATAGAATAGGGAAGAATATGGGAAAAACTTAGGGTGGTGAATGGAAAGGGAAGGAGCAGTGGTTTTCTCTGAGTATAGTGGCTGAGAGATTCCTGACTTTGATAAAGGGGTAGCCATCGTGCATTGCATGTGATTTATCATTAGTTTAAGTAAATCAAACTATTTCTGGATGCAGAATCTTTTTATAAGCCACTAGAGTTGGTCTTGAGGAGGTAATTGAGAAATGTAACCCACTTGGATTCAACCATCACCACTATTACTTACTTGCTTTATGATTGTACAAATGTCAAAATATTTACAGTTATTTTGAAAGGGTACCTCTCCAGGTTATTGGTACAATTTATACCAATATTCTTATGTATATGAAAAATTTTAAATTAATATCTTGCAAGAGATATTTGATTACTGGTAAAGATTCAGAAAAGTTATGTTTCAATTTTTTTGGCATGTACAAAAATATCTATGTCTGATTTATTTATTTTTTATAATGACTAAAGCATTAAATTAAAAGTACTCCATATTTGATTTAATGTAAATTAGACAAATACTACTGTTATTGCTAAATCAGAGTTTTATTTTGCATTGTCATTTTTTATTGGTTGTCTGATCATATCATAGCTAAATTATTATATAAAAAATTCTTATTATACTTCAATGATTAGGCAAAATAATATATAATAAAATGTTGGAATTAATTTTACAAATTTGAATATATTAATGTATAAATAAATAAATGGCAGTCTTGTTGTAAACTACCATAGATTTTTTATTTATTTATTTATATTATAGTTACATTGAAAATTGTAGATTTAATTTCAACTTTTAATTATATATATATCAAGTAAATATTTAATTGATATATATTTAATTTCAACTTTTAATTATATATATATCAAGTAAATAATAATTATGGAAGACAAAATAAGCATAAAATAAAGTTATTAATCTGCTAAACCAGGCTTCAAGATGGAGTGTCTTTGTTAAAGCATGACTGAGGGTGAGTTAGCAAAATGTATTGGCATTTCTACCTACACGTGAAGGTAATTAAAATGAGTGTTGGTTTTAATAAATTTGCATGTTTGCATTATAATAGCCATAAGAGCAAATTGATGAAGCTCCACTTATATTGTCAAATTAAATAACAATGTTTATTGAGGGGAATATTGGCTTTAATATGTATCACATTGACAGAATTGATTATGTGCCAAGCTTTCTTGACTTTTCATTTCCTGTGATTGATTTTAAGGCATAATGAAAGTAGAAATCTCTCTGTATATCTATTATTGAGTTTCAAGCCTTTTTGTACTTATTTGAACCATGAATAATAGTGACATATGTGCTTGATATACATAAACACACCTATAATTTTAAAAAATACGCATTTAAAAATCAACAAAAATGATAATAGAATGAATTTATGGAAAAATAGTATACTAATAAATTTATAGAAAAAGAAAAACCTACCACATTGAATGGCTGAGTAAAAGATGATTTTTGATTGCAGTCATGCAAGTGGTATAAATGTAAAATTTAGGAGATTAAATTTATGACTTAGTAATTTTTTTTAAATCTAAGATTCCTAAAATTATGAATGAAGTCTATGGAGGTAGGCGATATACAGTGCAATATTACAATTACTATAATAATATAAAGTCAAAGAATAGTATGCCTTTGAGTGTTACTAACTGATATTATAACAATAAATAAATAATTACAATTTTTGTGGTATATGCATTTGAGCAGAACAAACTGTTATCTTCATCAGCTATTGTTAGGGTTAAAAATGCCAGTTTTTAAAATACTAATGCAGTATCTAGATTTGTTTATAACTAATTTATAATGTAGTACATTTTAATGCTATCACTTCACAAGATATAATTCATGCCTTACTTAAGCAAATCATAATACTTATAATACTCTTTAAATATTAAAAATTTTCACAAATAACAATGTTTAGTTTAGTGCTTTCAGAGTATGTTTACTCCATATTCATTTCCATTATTATATGTAAATGTAATGAATGCAAATTTATGCAAATCCTTATCCTATCCATTTTTTTCAATATTGTAAAGTAGGCATCCCTTCAATAGATGGTGTTTGGATTGTTCGCAATGAAATATGCTTTTTTTATTTTTCTTTTGGTGTCATTGCTTTCTTTGCAAATAATTTCAGTGCTGGAAGGTTCAAATTTATTATTAAATATTTTTTGGTGTTCTGAAAATATTAATTGCCTTCATTTTTGTTTACCACTCTATTGTACATATATAAGTGTTGTGCTACTCTATTGTTTACTATGGCCCAAGTTTCACCATAATATGTTGCCTTACAGCCAGTTTGAGGACAGATAATCATGTATTAAACATTATATATTAATATTAAACAGTTTATATCTAGTAGAGATAATTATAATTCCATTTAAATAATTTTAGACTAATTAATGTTTACATCCCAAACGTTAAATTATTTATAATTTTTATAAATGCTCTAAGATTATTTATAATAAATAAAGGAAATATATGTAATGCTCCCTAAGTGCTAAATATAAAGTATAATATTTTTTTAATATTATCAACTACTATTGCAACATAAAATGAGTGATCCATACTAGCAGTCAAACTGTCAGTGTATCAACTATGCTAGACTTCAAAAGATACTTTAAAAATAAAATGTAATACCATAAGATAATTGTAAATGGACTTGCTAATTCTATGTTAAAAAAGATATTTTAAACACATGCACTGTAGATGAAGCTGCCCTTTTAAAACAATTTTCTATGAGAGTCTGGAGTAATTATTTTGCATAATGATAGTAGCTATCTGATAATACTAATAAATACTATACTTTAAATTTAAAATTATAGATTGGTAAGCACACTTCATTATTTATTATAATTGTCTTAATGATTTATAAAAATTATTTATAGATAAAAATACCAGGTATTAATGAGCATTCTATATTGAAATTTTTTATAATGCACAATCATTTAATCAATTATCTCAAATAAGTTGAATGTGGATTAAAGTTTGAAAATATAATCAACAGTCTATGTCAATTAATATTATGAATGAACACATTTAAACATCCTCTTCTAGCTGAAATATTTACCAACATTCTTGCTAGATAATTACATTAATAATTATTACTAAATCATTTATTAGATTAGAGATTATTATATCATTTTTAGTCCAGATATAATCTTTAAATTACACATAGATTAGATATATTTTTTAAATTACATGTCTATACTTAAATGTATAGGATGTATGTGGTAAAATATAAGTTTTATAAACATCTAATATATCATTCATGGGGAAATCAATAGAATTGAATTAATGGTATCATGTACAGTAATTGTATTTATATAATCTATAATTAAGTTTAAATTTTATATATGGGTTAAAAGATATCTCTATCCTAGTAAATGATTAATAATAATCATTAATTTATTTATCTAAATATGTTGAATACAAGAAAGTATACAGTTGCAAGTTAAATTGTAGTAATTCATGTTAATAATATGGAACAAAGTTAATAGAAACATATAAGAGATTGTGACCTGCACAGAGTGCTGATTCAGTCAAAAATGCATCTTTGGGATCATTTACATTTTCCAGATGTTTTTATTCATGAGTTTAAGTGTATCTAAAATATATAATACCTTATGTCTTATTTAATTTAAATAATGAATTAATAAGGACACATAAATGCATTATTCATAATATTACAGTTTGTTAATATCTTAACTGATTTATTTTAAATCAATATAATTTGCAAATGTCACCATAATAGCACATGCTTATATATAATTATGTCTTTAAAAAACTTCACTATTAATAACAATCACTTTTTTAAGACTAAAAATCATATTTCTTCAAGTCAGATGTATATTTTAATTTTATATTAAAGATGTTTCTAATTAACATTTATTAAAGTATGACTAATTATAAATTTCAACATTTTTTCTATTCATGCAAATATTTGTATTTTTTTAAAATACATGATTACAAACAGAAAAATGGAAATGTCTTCCAAAATGCATTTTGATCATTCTTATAGTTGGGCCAAGTCATCTTACATATCCCACTACATTTTTAAACATATAGCTACAAATACAAAAAAAAAAAAAATGTAAATGTTTAATTATTTATAAGTGCATCAAGGCAGGCCTGACATATGCCTCAGGTGCTGAATTTATATAGGTGCTAAGATAAAATATATTTTTACAAATAATTTTTAGGGTATATGAGCACAGATTTTCACATGACCCACCACTCTCCATTCTATCTCATATCACTGATACACTGGAACACACATATGTTGAAAAAATAAATAATCATCAATATGCATATTTCATGCTAAACCAGCAATCATCAGTTGATCTAGATTATTATCTCCACACATATATGCAATAAGTGTTCAGATATATATTAAGATAGCCAATCTTCATACTTTAATGGACAGGCTTCAATACACTTCACACTCCAATTCTTCAACTGTCCATCCAATTGAAAATCTGATGATGGAACGTTCAAAGGCCACTCTGAGGCCGAGATTCTTGTCACACCCATGTTGACCTAAAGCCTGTGCTCAAATACTCTATATATTAAATATATTGATGCAGGTATAATGTATTTCAGTTATTAAATAATTTTTATTAAATTTATAACAAAAAGTACCTAAATAAAATTGGAAAAAAAAAAAGACTTGAGAGTAATTTTAATTGAAAGAATACCGTTTTCTTTTTAATTAAAAAGCTTTCAATTCTGCAAAATTTAATAGCGTTATTTTGATTTTCAAATTTATTATTGTGATCAAAATAAATTAACAGGTAAATTTTTCTTTTGTTGCTACGTTTTTTTAATAACTGTGACAATCAAAATAACAAAAAAAATGTGATCATTTGCCATTTTACACTTCACAAATTCTATTTAGTGGTATTTAAGAATTGACCCATCTACTAATTTATTATTTTTACAATAAATACTATGTTTCATTCCAATATCAGCCTTTCAAGCTAATTGAGCACGCGCCTTTTGAGAGTGTTAAATAAATGAATACTCTCCTCTTCAATCCAAGATATAGTATTTATGCAGGAATAAAAAGAATCCCTCTTATTCCTATGACTCAAATTCTTTTATATGAGCAAATCTGAAGAACTGTTGAAGAGAGTGTGAGTAGATACTCACTTTAAATTACTATTTACGATGTTTTTTGACTGAATGACGTTGGTGTAATTACTTAGAATTTACTAAACGTCATTCTTACTGAAATTTAATTATGAGTAAATAAGCAAATATTTTATCTAGCGCCATGCTTGCAATTATATTTCATTCCAATATCAGCCTTTCAAGCTAATTGAGCACGCGCCTTTTGAGAGTATTCATTTATTTAACACTCTCAAAAGGCGCGTGCTCAATTAGCTTGAAAGGCTGATATTGGAATGAAATATAATTGCAAGCACGGTGCTAGATAAAATATTTGCTTATTTACTAATAAATACTATGCTGTATAAAAATAAAAAATAAAGTCATTTTTTACAACTTAATTAAAAGACCCAGGCGTACCCTCCCCTCCTTGCTGATTAAAACAAAGATATACAGATAGCAAGTTTCAAGAGAAGTGAATGATTGAATCCAGATTGTTGTACTAGAAATTTATAAAGTGAAAATGATTTTGAATGTGTATTTCTAAATTGTTAAGATCCCCAAAAAGTTTACTATTATCTAATTATAGTAGTGACCAAACCATTTTTCTAAAATGTAATTAAAAAAAAAAAATTAAGAACAACACCACCCAAGATCAGTTATGTGATCTAGCAATAATTTCTCTAGAAAAAACTATAACTAAAGTAAACAAAAGCCAAAAGAATAATTTGATGTATTATGACTTTTTTTATTTTGTGAGATTTATTATTTATTATAATTTAACTAATTATATATATATAATCTTAGTGTTACATATTATTGATTATTACCCTATTTAATAGGTCATTATAAATAAATAATTAAAACAATCTTTTTGAATGAATAGCCTATTCCAGACCAAAGTCTTCATAGAGGAACAGTGAAGGAGAAGACAGTAAAACACCAGACTTTTCAATTATCAAGCAGTGAAGATTTGAGTATATCTTTATTTTTGTTTTATGCAAAGGATTAATAGAACAATAGCAGAAAAAAAGTACACATTTCAATATGAGCTTCATAAACAAATCAATATGTCCATATTGTCATTTCAAATCCATTGTATTTTATTATAAATATTATGATATAAAAGTATTGACGTTATAGTAAATAACTAAAAGCATGTTACATAATCAGACAAATAATAAATTCAGTTTTACAATTATGGAAGAAATTTGTCTTAACATTAACCAAAAATATCTATTCATCAAGTAAACTTTCCAGCTATAAAATATGTTGATGAAATAGTAGAAATTTCAGGTATCAGATTCATCACAAAATTCAAGCCTTATTTCTAGACAACCTTTCATTTTTTTAAGATGACAATGGCCAATTCATACATAAGATTTGGTTAAATATTGATTTGTGGAACATGAAAAACATTATCATTATTTTCCCAATCAACTGATTTAAATATTATTGGTTTTCATAAACTAATTTTTGAATGACAAATGTGAAATAAATAATTTTTCATAAGCATCTTTCAAAAAATGTAGGGCTTTTCTACTCGAAAAATAGCACATTATATTTCTAGATACTACTCAAAATTATTTAATTCATTCTTATAAATTCCCTTTTTTGATACAAAGAATAATTTATGTTATATAAAAATATTACTTGTGTTTGTTATTTTATCAAATTGCTAGACATATATATATATATTGTGCCCTTTTTATTGGTACACCCCATTATAAAACAAATTGGAAATAAATTTTAAGATGTATAATATTAAATTTTATAAAGTCAAAAATGTTTACTTATTAAACTATGAGAAATAACAGTCATTTTAATTGTCTTAGAGTTTGAACCTGAGATTAGTTAATTTAAGGTAGTATAAATGCTAAACATTGTTGAAGTATTTATTTTAAAAATATATATAAAAGATAAAATATTATGGGTTAATTTAATAATATCTGTTAAGAAGTAATTGTTTAATAATATTTAAATTTATAGGGAAGTTCAAATCTAATCTGATAAATGAAAATATTCATTATATAGATGAAAAATCATGTTTGTGCTTATCTGGTATTATTTAGCAATAACTATTTCTGGTGAAGTCTTAATTTCCAAAATAAATAATTAACATTCATGATCTGAATTCTGTGATTAAAAGTTCATAAAATAAACTTTGGATTTAATCTGGAAAAATAATAATAATAAAACTAAAATAATATGAATTGATTTAAAGTAAATGATAAATTTTATTAAATCTATGAAAGGTTTTTTTAGTAAATATTTTAAAGACATATTTGTCTTAAAAAAGTTAAACTACATGTAGCTAGCAAGTGTGTGAATTAACCAATGGGAATGCACAATTTGCAATAAATTAAAAGCAAGCAGATGATTTTTTAAAGAAGAAAATTGAGGAAAAACTTCAGATTGAAAAAAAAAAGATTACAGATCAAAAAAAAACAACAACAAGTAACCAGGTTTGTTTTTAAAAAGTTTGCTTAAATCTTTTAAACCTTATTCTTATTTTAAAAACAAATAATTGATTATAACCTACTTAAGAATTTCAGACTTTATATTATAAGGTTTTTGGTAGCATGGAAGAGTAAAACAAAAGTCTTTGCTGGCTAACTCAACAATCAATAAGTTTACTAAAATATCTTGGAATCATTATATTGAAAAAATATTGAAATAATAAAAGGAAGAAGTTATATATTTGTGCCAAAGTGTTATCAACTAATGCCTGAACTGAAGGAAAATACTGTGAGTATTATGTTGATACATAATTTGATTAGTGGGCAAGATAAAATATTTATGCATTTAGACTATCATAACTTTTATGCAAGATTAAAGTGGAATCAATAGATGAATAACCAGAAAATTATTGTTAAATGTATAGTTTTCAAGATAATCAAAACTAAATTAGGAATGAATAATAATGGAAATATTTACATATTGAAAAATGTGCTTAGTATTAAAATAAAACTTATAAATGTATATCTAAGTGAAAATTTTAATAGGAGAAAAGATTTAAATGAATTATTATCAGTGGGTATAACTTTCATGCATAATACAAATTTTATAAGTTATATATAAGCAAAATAAAGGAGGAAAAGTTAGAATGATGTATGGATGTAATACAAGGCCAAGGAAAAAGGAAAATTTTGACTGAGGATTATATTTACACTTGTAATAAATCATAGCAGTTTATGTGGACAATGAATTAAGTATTAAAACTGTCAATGAAAAAAAAAAGCTAAGTGAAAAAAAAAAAAAATTACTGGAAACAATTAATAAAGAATAAATATGTATAGGAAAAAAAGAGTGAAATAAGTAGTTGTCAATAACATTAACTTATTTAAGAATATAAACAATGTTGAAGCTAATATCATTTTTATCTTTAAGGAGAAAGTGTAAAATGCTCTATTTTAAATGATAATATTAAGGTAATATAGAAAGAATAATATGAAGACAAGTATAATTATTTCTGGAAGTATCTAAATAAAATATATTATATTAGTGGAAAATAATCTTTGATTGATAAGAAAGAAAAGAAAAAAAAGGGAAACCTAAACATTAGAAATAACTTGATGGCATTGGAATTTTACAGTTTTATAATTTTCTTATGCTATTAAAAGAAGTAAAGTAAGAGGGAAATTGATGCGTGACAAGTTTGAAGCATTGGAAATGATTGGAATACTATTAAAAAATTATAAAGTTTTTTTGTTATGATGAACTTATATATTAGAAAAAAAAACCCCTTGTAACATTATGTTTGTAAATAGTTAATTTTATACTTTCAAATAGTTGTTATCAATATGGGGGGGGGGAATAAATGAATAGATAAGGAAATAAATAATTAATTTGATTTGTTTATCTATACCAGTAGCTGTTTGAAGTTCTTTTTTATTTTATTAAATATTGTTAGATAATTAAAATAAAGGTATATAAGCAATGAGTTTGTAAAAGATACACATAAAAGTAGTTACATATATGTATTATAAAAAGAGAGGATATGTTTGTGTCCGAATATATTTCTGCAATGATAATTGATGATATTTAAAGTTTGATCTTATGTTTAACTATCAATGCTTCAATATAATTGTAATAGAGATAGAGCTAATTTTAGTTTGTAATTTTTATAGAATAATATTTATAAGATATGTATGAAACAGGTACAGTTTGCAAAGAGGAAGCTCATACCTGCGTTATTAGATAAAAGGGAGATAAGGATTTTATTTTAGAATGCACTAAAGGGTGGTCTATCAACACTTAGCTTAATATCAAAAATTTTAAATGGAAATGATTTCAGGAGAAGAGACAATTGTTATATTTGAGAGTGTATAGTATAAACTTTCATTTTTTTT
The DNA here is from genome assembly GCA_028023455.1 of Epiperipatus broadwayi. Classification (NCBI taxonomy): domain Eukaryota; kingdom Metazoa; phylum Onychophora; class Udeonychophora; order Euonychophora; family Peripatidae; genus Epiperipatus; species Epiperipatus broadwayi. The sequence goes on along the minus strand of JAQFVV010000023.1, from coordinate 8,203,443 downwards.
TTTTTTAGTTAGCTATAGAGTTTGTTAGTAAGGCCATAGGAATAGTGACTGAGATATTAGTGAAAAACTAATAATTCTATAAAAGATCAAATGCTAAATATCATAGAATTTAAAACTAATAAATATGTATTTTTTATAATTACAATAAGATTATTTCATTGAAGAAAGAAAGTAATAATATATACGTTTAAATATTCTTATAGTTTTGAAGATCGATTAGGATAAATAAGTATAAGTAAAATCAATTAAAAAGGATTGATTATTTAACAAATAATCATGTTTTTATTGTGTAAGAAATTAATTTTATTATTAGAATAATACCATATCTTACGATAAGGGAATAATTAGTTTTAAATACTTGTAATTATAATTTGGGAAAATGTAAATGTTTAAGTGTTTACATATATTATTGTATTATATTGTTATATAATTTTTATATGGTTTTATGTTAATTCATTTATTAGTTAAAATTAATTATTGAAAATTTGTAAATAAGATGTTAAAGTTGATGTTGAAAAGTTAAACTAAGTATCTAGAGTTGCATTTTTTGTTGGGATCATCATCACTACACCATCATCAGAGAGTATGAATTGTAATATACACATCAACCCAAAACATATGATTTGAGATTTGGAGGAGAAATGAATTCAGTATAAAATATTGTATAACAATTATCTAGGAAAATATTTTTTAAATGGGATCATAAATTATTGCAAACTGCCTTGATCACATAAGTCATTGATAAAATATATTGCAAATTTATTAAAGTATGTTTATTTATAGTAAATCAGAGGATGAATTAGTTCTTATTTAATGTTATAAATTATGATTAAAATTTAGATAACAATAGTTATTAAGAAATATAAAATAGTAGTGTAGTTTTAATTCTAGATGAAGGTTACAAGTCTTTTCTTCCTTAAGAAACCACTTATAGAGTTAAGTGAAATCCCTCTTGATATCTTATAGGTGGAATAAATAGCTAATTAAAAATCAATGATAATTATGAGATCTCCTTAGTATAATAGTATTATTATGGTTATTGTTAATAATAAACCTGTAAAAGTAATAATAATAAAAGATCAATATACAATAAAACGATAATATAACTTATTAATTAGATTAACTTAAATTTAATAATTATAGATGTGTTATTATATTTATTTAAGTATTATTGTTAGTCATGGGAATATTTAGATACTTAATAAGTAGGAGTGTCTTGGTATTTTTATGCCATTGAACAAATACTTTGGCATTTGTTTAATGTTAAAAGGTATGTAATCTTGTCAATAGGATAAGTGGATCTCACAATTGCTAATATTAATTAAACATAGTTTAGAAATAATGAAGAGCATCAAATAGTACCTAGATAAAGTAACACCATAGCTGAATTAAGGAACTTGTTATATTTTCTAGGGATCACTGTCCTATTGGCAGGGTACTATATATATATAATAACTGTCAATTCTGATATGGAGATTTAGTAGTTTGATAAACATCTGGTGAGCAAAAGTTATCTACAAAATGTAGGCATAGTATAAAGAAAGTGGTCTGAGTTTTTGCATTGGTGGGTGATAGCAGTATGGACTTAAAATTATAGTTATTTTAAATTAATCCTTATAATTCTCATGCATATTTTTATTGCAATTTAAAATAGTTTTGAACAGCTTAATTAGTAATCATTTGGAGAATTATTAACTGTATGTTAATGTGTGCACATACTACAATTTAATTGGTCTGTTAATTTTTATAATCATCTTTGCTGGTAAAAGTTAATAAATAGGCCAACATAGAATTTTTATAGGGGAGAAAAAAAACTGAATTGGAATAGAATGGAAGAAAAGATAAAAACTGGGGAGAAAGATGAACTAGAACGCTGAGAATTATTACAAGTAAAAATGAGAATTGGATTTCAATTGAAATGAAATTGAATTGCTAACTTGTAATTAATGAAGTAGGAATTTTATTAGACATGCACACATAAAGCATATCATGACAATAAATTGATAATTATAAAAAGTTCACATTAAAATTAGTGGACATATTGGAGAAAAAGCCCACCAGAATGAACTTCAAATTTAAACTAATTCAAAAGTTTGTAGGCTTGAAATTTTACTCTTTATTTTATAAGTGTTTTAATTATATTTTATACAGTGTGCATTATAAATATAGTTATAATTTATTTGGAATAACAAGAAGAAAAGAAGGGAGAAAATTACTTTCAGTTGGAAAATAAATTTAAAAGAAGCAGGACTATAATAAGAGATATTTAATGACCTTTATTGCCATTTAAATTTATAAGACACTCGTGACATGTTTTCATTAAAGTGAAATATTATATAAAGCTGACTCCAACTACAACAAGTTTATTATGTTATATTAATTTTCATTACGTGCAGAGAAAGTAAAATTAAAAAAAAAACGTTCTATTGGAATTAAGTAAAAGCACACCAATAATCTATATCTGTCTAATTTAATGATATAAATGAAGATACTAAATTATGAAAGTTTATAAAAATATTTATTAAGACTTTAACACTAAATATTCTTTGCATTGCCTTGTACTCACGTTGTGGCAAAATTGGATATGCCATTTTGGAACTTTCAGTAGCAAATGGAATTGACATGTTTATTAAACTGAGTTATAGAATTTCACTAATATTGAATTAAATGTCAACTTAGTTTTTGGTATATTAATTATCATATTAACCACATTGTGAATCAGATTTATAATGTGTTAATTATTAAACAGTTCCATTAACCAATAAAATATATGAAATCCATATATGTGATAAAAACAAGAAGCAATGTTTATCTTCAATTTCTTTAATTTCTGGAATGCCAAAGTGCTTAAAGTTAACAGAAGAAAACTAGTATTATTTATATATCCAGCAATGTACTAGGATTACAATTTAAATTAATAAATAAGTATGAAATATACTCATATGGTAATGACTGTTCACTAATTATATAATGTTGCAGATTTCAAATGGTTGCAATCAAAATTTGATTTTCTTTATTTCACAAGAAGAAATGTGGAAAAAGAAGGTTTATGTAATGATCATTTATTATTATGTTATATGTATTGTATTGTAATATTATGTACTTTATTTTTACAGATGTAAAAACTGATCTATGTAGATAACGAAACTCATGATATAAATATAAACTTGTTCTAAATATGAAAAAAAAAGGTAAAGATAATCTTATTTAGTAAAAATTTTGGTCATATTTTGAATATGAACACAGGTAAAAAGGTTAAAAATTCTCACAATAAATTATTACAATTTTATTTTAATATTTTCCTTTTTAGTTGATAAAAGCTATAATTTATGAATAGTAATAAATGGATAATATCCAACTCTAGTTAATTTAAGTGCATATATATGGTGCTTTATATGTAATACTTAACTAATTAATAGCTAATGACAGTTATAGCTATGAATCATTCTCAAATTGATAATTATAATTTTCATGTGTTAAATAATAATATATTCTGTTTTGCTTGTGTCTTTATATATTCATGGTAAGTGATATTAGTATGAGATTTTATTGTTATCATGTTGAATGATTATAATGACATGCATATAATATTTGGAATATGTGATAGTCCCCTATTGTGTCACATCAGGTGTACTTGTTCCTTTACTCTGAGTGATAATACAAATGATCATCATGGGTGAATCATGAATGATACTCATAAAACTTTGAGCAGATTAAGACCATACTTTTGTAGTGTATTGGTATAGTTATTTAAGTAAGAGATCGACCGCCCCTTCCTTTTTCATATCCCTAAAGGTGCTCCAAAAGTGACACTGGGATTTCAAACCATGTATTCCAAAAGTGACACCAGGATTCCAGCATGAAATGACCATGGTCTAGATTGTTGTTTGTTCTCTTTTGCCTTAGCTCAACCCTATTATATCTCTGAATATATCATATGTTTTATTATGTTCCATATTTTTAAGTTTTAATGGTTTAGTATTGATAACAACAGAATTGTTTCTGAAATATAGTATTTAAAAATATAGACTGTACTTAGCATTGAGAAAAACAATGATAAGAGATAATATTAGTTAAAAGTTATTTTATATAGTAGATTGTTATTTAGTGCCAATCCATTCAAGATGATTCCATCTATATCATTAATCTATGTTATTTATTATTTATACCCAATTTATTTAGAATGCTGATATTTTTCATTAATGTTAAAAGAGCCCTATAAGATAAAATTAATAAGTGAAAGATAGAATACTACTACTATCAACTCTTAAAGCAGTGTTGATTGTCTAATATTCTAAATAGATGGATAAAATAGAAAGTCAATAGTTTTAGTAACATATTGTAGCATAAATTATTATATCTTAAGTATATTCATTTTTATCATTTTGTGTAATATAATATTGGTAGCTTATTAACCATCGAATAGGAATGTTGGAAATATACTGACTGTGTCTATTTAAAGTGAATAAGTTCTTAAAATCATACTATTAATAAATAGGTAAAATATAAAATGTGTAATAAGTCAAAATAAACTCAATGTAAGTAATAGACTTAAATAATAATTAATTAAAAGATAATAATCTATTAAAATGGTAAATAAATTCTAAGAGATGTTCCCTTAGTAATATGATGATGTAATTAAATCTTGTTCTATATAATTTCTATGCATAATTGTCCAAAAATATGTATATTCCATTTTGTTATTAGTATTTTACAAACTTGTAAATAACGTAAATAAATTTTGTTTTTGAAAATGTATCTACTTGTCTGTGACCTTATTGCTAAACACTATTCATACTATTATTGCTATTGCTATTAACATTATTTTTATTGTTGTCATAAATATCATCATCAGTTAGTATAATAGATTTTATTATGCATTAGCATATCAAAATAAATTTTGACAAGCTCTTGCATTTAGGACATATAAAATCTTATTACTTAGTGATCAAAACACTGTTGATCTTAGATACATGTATTATTTTCAAATAATATTTTAAAGATTAAACATTTAGTTTTTGGGATAATCTGTTTATCTAAATCATTAGATACATCATTCACTGGTCTTGATCATATCGCCCATGGTTGTTAAATAAAAGATAATTTGTAAATTATTATATTTACTTTATTAAGAATTTATTAATACCTCATAAAATTTAAAGTTGATTTTATTGCTGCTATTGGAATAGTTAAATGTTCTTTAGTGATTCCATTTTTGTTTATGAGCTATCCTTGTTTGTTATGCTTAGATTGTGCCAAAATTCTTCTCACTGATCCAAATATATCTTAAAATAGTAGCATTCAAATTATTTGAACCCTAAGAAAATTAAGTTATTGATTAATAGTTTCAACTATGACTTTATTATTAGTTTTTCATTTCTTAAATTATTTATTATGTCTAGCCTTGATCTTTGTGTTTATTCTTATTGTTTAATTGATTCAGTATAATTTTAAGATGTAAGTTTAGCTTTCTAGTTTAAAACTCATAACCCATTTTAATGTAGTGATTAAATAATTTTTTTTGTCAACCTTAAAACCCCTGGCCTTTATTTCATTATTATCTAGTTGTTGTTAAAAATAATATTAGTTTAATAGTTCAGGATCTCATTCTTCATCACTAACATTATTATCATATCTCATCCATATTTTTCTTTCTTTTCTTTCATCCTCATTTCATCTTAAGTCATTATCATAATTGATTCATCCTTCATTAATTCCTATTCTATCACAACCTTAATCTTTCATCACCCTAATACATTTCCCTTCTCTTCTCCTCATTCTTAAGTCCATTAATTTTCATTAGTCAATTATTATTTGTTATTCATCATCCATTTAATCTTCTACATCTTTATTCATTATCATCCAACACATAATTCTAATTCCATACCCATTTAATAAATGAATTCCCTCCTGATTATTGATTATTAAGTAGAATTATAAATTAATTTTATCTTTTAATATTTTATTTTAGATCTTGGAAATTAGTTTAATCAATGTTTAATATTAGCTATAAGAGATGTAGGGCTGATGTAATATAAGAACAGTGGTGTACTTTGTGACCTCTTTTTCCTTTAGATTTATTTGTTCCTGCTAGTCTTTTCTAATATTTTATTTTATATTATAACTTATATGTCATTATTCTCATGCACATATGATGGTTACAAACACAGCTTCTTAGATATTTTTTTGATTTTGTATTTTGATCCCCTATTATTATTATTATTATTATTATTATTATTATTATTATTATTATTATTATTATTATTATTATTATTATTATTATTATTATTATTATTATTATTATTATTATTATTATTATTATTATTATTATTATTATTATTATTATTATTATTATTATTATTATTATTATTATTATTATTATTATTATTATTATTATTATTATTATTATTATTATTATTATTATTATTATTATTATTATTATTATTATTATTATTATTATTATTATTATTATTATTATTATTATTATTATTATTATTATTATTATTATTATTATTATTATTATTATTATTATTATTATTATTATTATTATTATTATTATTATTATTATTATTATTATTATTATTATTATTATTATTATTATTATTATTATTATTATTATTATTATTATTATTATTATTATTATTATTATTATTATTATTATTATTATTATTATTATTATTATTATTATTATTATTATTATTATTATTATTATTATTATTATTATTATTATTATTATTATTATTATTATTATTATTATTATTATTATTATTATTATTATTATTATTATTATTATTATTATTATTATTATTATTATTATTATTATTATTATTATTATTATTATTATTATTATTATTATTATTATTATTATTATTATTATTATACTACAAAGCAAAACTTTATTGAGTCTAAAAAGTTACAGAGTCACATCTAGTAATATATTGATTTGTCACAAATGAAAAACAAATTACAACTTTTAGTATATAAGTCTTTATCTTTTCTGCATACTTTTTTTTCTTCTTGTTTTTAAATTTGGTCTTCTATTTAGTTCAGTTTGTACTTGCATCTTTTTGAAGTTGGAAAAAATGCTGATGTTGACAATGTCATCATCTATCTTATTGGCCTTTATATTTCATAGACTGGATCTTTGTTTCAAGTGTGACCATGTGGCTGCAAATACATCTGGTTGAGCTAGGATGCTGTCTCTTTTTCTGAATAGTTCTAGTTTTATTGAATATGTTGCTGGGTGGTGTCGAGGGTTATTGGCAAGTGCAAAAGTGCATCTGGTACACCAGTAGGCATAAAGGCTGTATGTTGCTGCATGAATAGCAGGGCTGTTGCCTTTTTTAAACTCATTTATTATTTCATCAATTGAAATTATAGCCTTTCTGTATGAGATCGGAAGAGCACACGTCTTGTTTCTAGGGCACTGCAGGAATAAAGAAAATGATCTTGTGTCTCTTCTTCTCTATGACATAGCCCACACATGGGGTCTATATTTGTATAGAATCTACGAAATCTAAGGAAATGGGTTGTGGGTAGAGCATTGAGATTAAGCTTAAGTAGAAAATCAAATAATTTTGGTTCTAATGACCATTTTCTGAACTGTTGCAGTAGTTGCCTGTTGTCTATTCCAAGAACTGATGGATGTAGATTAGGTGTCTGGTTTGGATATAGTATATTATAAATGTCCCAGTATGTATATTTGTTGTCATTATTGAGTGATATTTTGTTGTATATTGGCTTGAGTTCTTCAATCAGTGTGGATAGATATCCATATGAAGGGGGTGGTCTGTCTGTGGGTATTATACTGATTACACACTCCAGGTCTGGAAATCTTTTTATGGTTGCTGTTATTAGATTTACTGATTTCTGTGTGTAAAAAACATTGATTGTATGGAGTCCAAGTCCATTGCTATGTGGTGGTCTGCTCAGATTTTTTAAAGAGATTGCCACTGTCTTTCTCTTCCATATTAGTTTGTTACAGATTGACGAGATTTTAGATATAAATGTTTTTGCAAATTTGATTATAGGTGTGTAGTACATATTATTATTATTATTATTATTATTATTATTATTATTATTATTATTATTATTATTATTATTATTATTATTATTATTATTATTATTATTATTATTATTATTATTATTATTATTATTATTATTATTATTATTATTATTATTATTATTATTATTATTATTATTATTATTATTATTATTATTATTATTATTATTATTATTATTATTATTATTATTATTATTATTATTATTATTATTATTATTATTATTATTATTATTATTATTATTATTATTATTATTATTATTATTATTATTATTATTATTATTATTATTATTATTATTATTATTATTATTATTATTATTATTATTATTATTATTATTATTATTATTATTATTATTATTATTATTATTATTATTATTATTATTATTATTATTATTATTATTATGTTACAAAGCAAAACTTTATTGAGTCTAAAAAGTTACAGAGTCACATCTAGTAATATATTGATTTGTCACAAATGAAAAACAAATTACAACTTTTAGTATATAAGTCTTTATCTTTTCTGCATACTTTTTTTTCTTCTTGTTTTTAAATTTGGTCTTCTATTTAGTTCAGTTTGTACTTACATCTTTTTGAAGTTGGAAAAAATGCTGATGTTGACAATGTCATCATCTATCTTATTGGCCTTTATATTTCATAGACTGGATCTTTGTTTCAAGTGTGACCATGTGGCTGCAAATACATCTGGTTGAGCTAGGATGCTGTCTCTTTTTCTGAACAGTTCTAGTTTTATTGAATATGTTGCTGGGTGGTGTCGAGGGTTATTGGCAAGTGCAAAAGTGCATCTGGTACACCAGTAGGCATAAAGGCTGTATGTTGCTGCATGAATAGCAGGGCTGTTGCCTTTTTTAAACTCATTTATTATTTCATCAATTGAAATTATAGCCTTTCTGTATGTTGTTCAACGTGCGACGTATTGTTTCTAAGGCACTGCAGGAATGAAGAAAATGATCTTGTGTCTCTTCTTCTCTATGACATAGCCCACACATGGGGTCTATATTTGTATAGAATCTATGAAATCTAAGGAAATGGGTTGTGGATAGAGCATTGAGATTAAGCTTAAGTAGAAAATCAAATAATTTTGGTTCTAATGACCATTTTCTGAACTGTTGCAGTAGTTGCCTGTTGTCTATTCCAAGAACTGATGGATGTAGATTAGGTGTCTGGTTTGGATATAGTATATTATAAATGTCCCAGTATGTATATTTGTTGTCATTATTGAGTGATATTTTGTTGTATATTGGCTTGAGTTCTTCAATCAGTGTGGATAGATATCCATATGAAGGGGGTGGTCTGTCTGTGGGTATTATACTGATTACACACTCCAGGTCTGGAAATCTTTTTATGGTTGCTGTTATTAGATTTACTGATTTCTGTGTGTAAAAAACATTGATTGTATGGAGTCCAAGTCCATTGCTATGTGGTGGTCTGCTCAGATTTTTTAAAGAGATTGCCACTGTCTTTCTCTTCCATATTAGTTTGTTACAGATTGACGAGATTTTAGATATAAATGTTTTTGCAAATTTGATTATAGGTGTGTAGTACATATTATTATTATTATTATTATTATTATTATTATTATTATTATTATTATTATTATTATTATTATTATTATTATTATTATTATTATTATTATTATTATTATTATTATTATTATTATTATTATTATTATTATTATTATTATTATTATTATTATTATTTATTGGAGGTTACAATATATAAATACCAATTATAATACTTATTGCATGATAATGTCATATTTGGGCAGTTTTTTTCATATTTTAGCTGCAGGAGAAAATGTACACAACAGGTTGTAGAGAAAACATTCATTTTCCATATCGAACTAGTAAAAAAATATTAAGCAGGACCCTTATAGTTAATACATTTGTAATTCTGAAATAGCAAAGGATATGTCAAAATTAGAAGACAAAAATTTTAAAGTTTTTTTTAAATAAATTAATATTGATTTTTTTATTTTCATTTTATATTTATTTGTAATCTCAAACTAATAAAATAAATTAATACAACTTCAAAATTTGTGATTTTTTAAAAACTAAAACAAATATTACTCTCATTCTTGCCCTAACTTTCATATGTCTATCTAGGGCTTAAATAACTCTAGACATAGTCCAGAGTAGTGGGAGAAGTACGTAGTGATTATACTAATTGAAAATTGTTTATTAGATCAAGATACTTATTATGAGATCATTAATATTTTTTCCCAATGACTATAACCATATGATTGAAATATAAAAATGAACTTTAATTGTATTTACTGAAAACATGTGTTTCAAACTCCATTATATCCCAGCATCCTGCCAGAGTAGAAATTCCAGAGCATTCTCTATCTCTATACATATTCCACAAACAAGTTTTAAACATCATATTATAAGATGAGGTATTAAAAATCTGGATTTTTATATCCATATTGATAATCCAATATTTTTCATTATATATGTTACAACACATGTCCAAGTCAGATTACAAAACATATACATTAAATATTTCTTCAAATCATAATATATCTAAGCAAATTGAAATAATACCACTCAGAAAATCAATAAGAAAGTGCTTCATATTTTAAAAGATTGCATTTAGATTATAATTTAAATCCATATTAAAATGTTTAAATAATCGAATTTTTATATAATAATTAACCACACAGTGGAAATTTGAGAATTCAAATGCTAATATATATTATGAACACATTTATTGTTTATCGTAGTAAGAATTCCCAAAGTATCTTTTTTAATTATGTAATAAAACAGAAGTTATTGAAAATAGGCATGGAAAGATATGCACGTTTACTTTAGCTCCTATAAAAATTAAAGATGGTTTTAAATAATGAGAAAACAATTGTATATACGTTATTCAATGTTTAAAATTTCAATTTTTCACAATCTAATTAACTATCATCCAATATTAATCAGAAAATAAAAATGAATAATTTTTAGCTAGTGGAAAAAAAAAGAAGAAAAACACTCAAATCCTCACTATCCAGTAATTGTCAATGTTGATGTCATGTCTGTACTTCATTTTTTTATAATGGATTACGATCTTTTTCTCATATTTCTCCACCAGAAATCAAAAGACAAGTTGCTTCTCAGAAAATGTATAAAACTATTAATGGATTTAAATTTAATACCAACTCAAGATATAATTGTACCTTGTACTTCATGTTTAAAATCAAGATCCACTTCCTGGACACCCGATCAAGAATTCCTTTAAATAATTGAAGAATTATAGAATACACTCCCCTTCTTTTAATGAAACAGTAAAGATAATTACATTTTATCTTTCAAGATTTTACTAGAATATCAACAGATTCAGGATATCCCATAGTTACTGCACTTACCTGCTTTAGAAATGGAATTTAACAATTTCTGGGCTATGTAATTGTGATCAACATAAATAATAAATCTCATAGTAAGGAACTGTCAACTTTTATGGATAGAGTGTGAGAATTAAAAAATTTAGTATTGTGATTGTGTCTACTAGATGAAATTTCTACAGATGCTTTTATAATATCTACTAATAGTTAATATCTATAAACATCCATATTCTAAAAAATGGGATAACTTGCAAACATCTTTCATTCTTTAAGAGAACATTTTCTGAAATATATATATTAAACCACAAGTACACATAGCTAATTGGTTTATGATATGTAAATCATATCATAAAGCCAATGTTTAAAATAAATACAATACAATATCAGCAAACTGTTGTTAAAGAAACATTCAGATCTACGTACAAATGTTATTTATATGAAAAAAAAAAGTAAATGGACAATCTACAACAATTTTTACTTCTTTTCTTTTACTATGTAATTCTATGATAAGTATTTATTCGCTTCCAAAGAAAAGGTTACTTTATTTAAACTTTAAATAATAAATAGATGAACAATGCTTTCACCTAGGTTGTATGCTGACTCTACTACTGAGAGAAAATAAAGTTTAAATAAATTAAACTTTTCTTTGGAAATGAATAAATGCTTATCTTAGAATTAAATGAACAATCATTACTGGCCTGGAAAAAACACTGAAATATTATTAAAATGTTGGCGAACAATTTTGAAAACCATGCATACTCACAATGGCAATTAAGATGGTATTATTCATCTTATACATTAATAAACATAAAAGTTATTTGATATATAGCTTATCAATGCATTGGGAGTGATAAGGTTTATAAGATAGTAAAGTTGATGAGATGTAAATCTTCAAAACAATATTCATGCGTGAAACAAGTCTTGATATAAATTTTCAGTAGTTGATTGCAATATCAAATTATTTATTGTAATTAGTAATATATGTATGATATTTATAAAAAAATTGAAATGGCATTAATTTTTTTATTTATTTCACATTTTAAAATTATATCTATTTATATGTATGCGCATTTATGCCAATTAAGAATTGTTTTTTTTAATAAAAAAAAAATCAGTTTATTTTTAAATCAAATTTATTTTAAACTATAAACTTTTATTGTATAGAAATAAAACCATTAATCACAGTTAGTTTCAAATAACAGATATACTAACAAAGGTTAAAATAATTAAATAATAAAACACAATAAGTGAACAGCAACAAAGAAAATGAATAATTAAAATAATATGCATGTAATATGAAAGATTATAAATTATATATTATGAATAAACAATATTATTGCGACGTGTAATAGCATAAAATAATAATGATAATATAATTTTTAATCATATAAAAAACATATAAGAAGGCAGAGGAATAAAAAGATAAAATAGTAAAAGATGTTAAAAATTGAATAACAACAGACCCAGGAGGCAAAAAACATATATATATGAAATAAATATCATGTGTCTGCTACAGTGAACATAACTGATTCCAGAAGTTCATTTATTACAGCACCCATTTGTTCAAGCAATCAATGACGTACATGTATTTAAAAAGAATTTGTTCCAAGCCCACAGATTAAAATAGTTATTATCTAACACAACTATTTAATTACGATAGAATGACAGCCTGTTAAGCTAATTGCGCAGACGCTGTGAGAATGTTATTAATAAATGAATACCTTTTTACTCTTACACAAATACTATATCATGTGGTTGTTCGAAGGTATTCATTTATTAATAACATTCTCACAGCATCTGCGCAATTAGCTTAACAGGCTGTCATTCTATCGTAATTATAATCGCACGCAAGACGTTATAAAATAAATGCTTATCCAACTATTTAATTAGAAAAAAATATGATACAAGATCAAAAAATAAAAATCTAAAAATACTATAAAATTAATGAGTACCAAACTTTCCATACAATAGTGCCACCAAGTGCAAGCTTAATTAATCAATGGATGCAGGAAAATTTGTGAATAAAATCACTATCTAGTGCCTACTTATCCAACATCCCAGATTACTTGTGGCTTTCATCATTGAGGATCCTTGGATTTGAGAACACCTAGATCTTAAGATTTAATGCAACTCTCCAGCAGCCACCTGCAGGAGGATTGCATTAGATTCTAAGATCTAGGTACAGTGCTCTCAAATCTAAGGCTCCTCACTGATGAAAGCCACAATCTGGAAACTAGTCTGGAGACATTGGATAAGTAGTCACTAGAAAGTGATTTTATATACAAACCTTCCATATTCATTAATTATAAAAACTTACACTTGATAGCACTACTGTATGGAGACCCTTAGTAACAGTATGTATAAGCATATAAAAATGGTGATCATGTAAATATGAAATTAATTTACTTAATTTATATTTTAAACTATACAAGTAAATTTGAACAGCATAAACAATCTCTTCCTTAGTGAAAACTATAATCAAACTTTTAAAAGCATAAACAAATTCTAATAAAGGTTGAAAAAAAATTACATAAAGATAGAAATTATCTCTTTTTTAATGCCTAAATTAATTAGCTTTCTAACCCTGCTTTTCTGGCTCATGGCTAAAATTATATATGAATGTGGCAAAATAAGTTAAAATTTATGATAATGAGTTTTTTTTTCTAAATACTTATGATAATGAGTTTTTATTATTAATGCTGCAATAAACAAATAAGTGAACTAAATTGGTATATCAGCCTTACAAAATGTCACAAGAATATCTGATGGTTGAGTTATATTAGAAAGGCTCTAATATATCTTATGTATACATATATTATGTCAGTCAATGGTATACATTGCAACATTTATGCTCTTTGTAGAAATCTTAATTTAATAAGAAAAAAGTCTGTTGAACCATCTGTTTGTTGTAATAGCATTCATTATAGTATATCACATTGTATAACAAATTATTTAATGATTATAATAAGGTTGATAATTTAATATAAAATAATGGAATAATCAATAATAGTAGTCTTTGAACATTTAAGAATAAGTCATCATAGTCATTACCTATTTAGTTACTAATGATTATTAGATCTTTGAGACAAAAGCTTGCCATAGGTGATTATTTTTATGTTTAATTAATTATAATTTTATAATTAAATAATCTATTATGTAATTTTATAATTGACATATATATAAAGAACAAATATTGTAAATAACCTAATAATGTTATGACATTATATCATAAAATTCCAAAGCAAGATAAAACTTAAAAGTAATAAATAAAAGAGTTCCCTTTAAATAATTTATGCAAAAAGTTTAGGTGAAAAATATTTCACAGTCATTTTTAAATTGTTACTCTAATATTTTTGTTAATGAGACAATTACAAGGGGATGTCCAAAAATAATCAGAATCATTCTCTGGTTTGCACACCTGTTGTAGTATATGTGTCTGCTGTTACATATTTCTTGCAGGAACTCTTCTGCATCAATCTGTCAAATGACATCACCATATAAAATCATAGTTCCATGTAACATATTTTTTTGTAAAGTGCATTTCATATATTTGGTAATTTTTGTAATGATTGAAAAGTTCAAACTTTTCATTTACAGAAATAATAGAGAAAACAATTGGAATGCTTGAAACTATTTATCCCATAAAAATAAAAGTTTATGGATAGTTTAATTGAAATGTTAAATTCACAATGTTTCACAAAAGCATGGCAAGTGAGATCTAAAGTCAAAGCAACACTGATTTCTTTTTATGCAAACATTTTTCTTTCATATTTAGTTCTCAAATATATTAATCTATCATTGTAATAAACACACAGTGTCATAAATATGTCAGCTACCTTATAAGCATTATAATTTTATTGAATATTATAGAATGATTCAAACAATAATAGGCCTATACTATATATTATCATACTCAATTAAATTTAACTATTATTTTTTGTAATCTACTAAAAGATATAAACCAAAGCTTTATTCAATAAATTTATATTACCTAAAAATATTACAGTAAATTAAAACTGGACTAATGGGTATAATATAGTAATGTATATACACATATTTATGTAAAGTTTGAAAGAAAAAGTAGAAATAAATACAAACAAAATTTACTATTTATATTTATTTAACATATGCAACATGGAATAGCAAGATAATGATTGAATAATAATTTTAATATTTTAAAGTTTTATAAATTATTTAAAATAAAACATACAAAAAAATATTATTTATTGCAAAGATTTTGATATTTCTGATTTTAATAAAAATGCATTATTTTTGGAAAGCAGTGTTTTTTTATATTTTTATTATGATATACATTAATCTTATAATTTATTTTAGTTAAACAAATAAATTTTTTTTTACTAATTGGTTCTAATGAGATTAATTGGAAAACAGGTCGATGTAATTAAATTATTATCTGGTTTTTATTAATCAAGATGGAGGGAAAATTTTCTTTCCTTATACTGTTTTCAAATTCCACTGAACATTATAAATAAATAGAGGATTCTCATTAGAGATTATTATGAAATTATTACATTGGAAACAGAGATGCAGATATAGTGTGTGTAAAAGAGTCAGTTTCAAAAAAATATTTGCCAGTCTTCATGTTGGTTGAATTTGAACTTTCTTGCAGGTAATGATGATTTGTTTGATATACAGAATAACCCACTATGTGAGAAGACTGCTTGCTGCCAATGAAAGCCAAAAATTAAAAGAATTGAATACAACTAATGTTTATTCTATATACATTATACTGGACAAGATAATAAAAAAGCCAGCTTACTGACAGGCCCCAATGCTGTATTTTTATACATATATTGTTTCAATCGTATGTAGAGAAGAACAAAGGAAAATTACTGCCAATTATGTACGTGGTTGAGATCTATTGTACCAATATGAGGCAAAGAACGAAGAAATTAGCTAATAAGATATATAATAAAAATATCATTATTTGAAACATTAATTTTGTAGTTAAGACAAATCTATTTCTACTTATTGTCTAAATAAAAAAATATTTGACTTATAGTGATTTAAGGAAGTAAACAATTTTGAATAAAATTAAGTAATCATCAGATGAAATTGGATTTGGAAGAAAAAAACTTTCTTAAAGTTATAACGAGCAAAAGAACTTTCAAGCGCTTCTTTCAAAGATGTTGTTTACAGTTCAAGAGTAAGCTGAAAGAAAAAGAAAACAAAAAGGGACTTTCAAAGGAGTAATTTTTAAAAAACAAACGGTTTGTTTATAATTAAGAGTACTAATAATTTGATTTGCAAGATGAAAAATATTTAAAATTAATACCAAATATTTATAGATCAAGTACAGGTGTGTGCACTTACTGTAAATATGTTTACCATTTATTATCTACATGCTTACATGTATATCTAAATTCATTCACTATATATTATTAAAATAGTATAATCTTCATTAGCTTAATAATTCTTGCAATATTTTGGATTATTATGTAGGTACATCTACGTGGTTATGTATGTGCATGCTCTATAAATTTATATTAATATATCAGTAAATTATACTGTTACTTTTTTTCTCTCTATAATTTGTTTTCTCATATAAGTAAGTCAAAATCAGAATGATTTATTTTTCAGACTTTTTATTATTATTATTGCTTCTAATTAATAAATTTGTCACTCATTATTTTAAATTATTCCAGCGATCTATTTTCTCTTGTCCACAATCACAGTTATTATGGTCTCTGTAATCTCAAGCTAATATTAGAGAATAACAATGTTTTATATATTTATATATGTGAGTATACATGTGTTTGGACATCCAGAAAGTTTTCTTTAGAATTATTTGGATGGCACAAAGATAGTAAATTAACTTTAAAGTTTACTCAGTTTATGATAGTTACTGTTTGTTGATGGCCAGTATACATAAAATACTAGAATGTCATTTGCACTAATCAGCATTGATATAATGATTCCAGCATTTTTTTATGTAGAATTATTTTTATTTCTTTTTAACACTTAAGAATGTGCATGCAAATAAAATATTAATTTGCCCATATATAAGCATTTGGGTTGCAAAGAATAAGTGGATTCATTTTATTCTTTCATAAATACTATATCTTGTGTTGGGAATGAAAGTATTCATTTATTATTAACACTCATAAACAAGGCGCATGCACAATAGTTTGAGAAGGCTGATCTTTAATGTATTACAATTTATAAAACATAGCACTATAAAAATAAATGCTTATTAATTGCTTTTATAATATACCTTAAGTTTGGTAGTTGCTAGGTAATAATTGGCCTAATTTATAAGATATCTCTCTTAAATCCATAAATTTTCAAATAGTGTTATGCACTGATTCTATTTCTTATACAATTGTGTTTAGGAGATTTCAAAGTTTTAAAATGACTATTGTATATATAAATTAAACATGTTTGTTTCTGAGCAATTTATAATTATTGCTAATTTAAATTTCATATTCCTTATTTAAATAAGTCTGAATTTCAATTTATATTATGATTTTGCTGCATACAGACAAGAGATTACCTCTTGCCCATGCTGTTAAATTTAGACATTCTTTGTTTACAAGTTAGCACTGCTGAAAGTGATAACACGATGATAGACATATTTTATATTTGAAATTTTCAACTAATGATAAGCACCGATTCTATTTTTTAAATAAAGAATTATATGTTTCATTTTATATTTCAGCTAATATTAATAGAATGTTAAATAATTAAAAAAATATGACACCTAAGAACTTGGATAATGGAGGTATAATATTAAAAAATAATTAACAGAAGATCAGCTTTTATATAATAAAATTAAAAACTATATTTTCTTTAATCATGAAAAAAAATGCAATTTTACTTTCAATTTTAGACTAGATAATGCTAAAAAAATATATATGAGAAAAGAAAATTTAATAAGGGGGAACTCAAGGAGGCAATTTTTATAGATAGAAATACAAAATCTTCAATTAATAGGCAAAGTTTTATGAATCTTGGATATGACATGACGACATTTAGTTCTAGAAAATTTAAAACGTTTAGCAGTTAAAAATGGTTACAAAAATAGCTGAAACCCCTTCTAAATTTTTATAATTGTTATTAATAATATTTACTATTTACTAGTCATCTTCAGTGCTTGAAGTCTCCCTCCCTCACCAGGGGTTCACTTCACTCACCTACACTTTTTTGGCAGATATTATGAAAAAATATTTATTTTTAAGACTTCTTTCCATACCATACATATAAGATATTTTTGAAATTCTAATGGTATTACAATAAAGTTATATATATAAAAAAGTTAAGTTTAGAAAAGGTGGTATCAATATTTTCTATCAAAATCTCTGTCTCGTGTCTTAGCTTGATTGTTTATTAGATAGCTGTTTAAAATCTGATTGGCTGTCTCAGTTATAATTGTGCATGTGAAAGGCTAGCATACTTTCAATTTATTATCAATTTTAACAACATGCGATTTAGATAAATATTGTTTACATATGTTGCTGCTATGAAAATTGCGGTATAGTAAATCTGAGATTTCGTGCTGTAATATATTATATTAATAACTCAATGAATGATAATTGTATATGTTTATATATTTAAAGCTTTCGTGCTAAGATGCTTAAGACTGGCTTATATATATATATAAAAGTTAAATTTAGAAAAGGTGGTATCAACCTTTTTTATCAAAATCTCTGTCTCCTGTCTTAGCTTGATTGTTTATTAGATAGCTGTTTAAAATCTGATCGGCTATCTCAGTTATAATTGCGCATGTGAAAGGCTAGCATACTTTCAATTTATTATCAATAAAGTTGAATAAAATTAGAGAAGAATACATAAAATCTTCATTTAAGATTTTTTGCAAAACTTCTTAGAATAGATATGTATTTCTACGTTCTATTTCTGAAGGCAGATTATTTATTGCCAAAAAAAAAAAAGATTGAAAAAATTCAATAACAAAGACTTTATTATCATTGTCTTCAAATTATTTTTTTCAAAAAAACAAAACAACAACAAACAAACAAAAAAGCACTGAAAGATTATAAATATCTTAAACTTTTCCCAACTTTCAACAATGATCTAACACATTACATAAAAGCATCAACTCCATTACCTATATAAAGTCTCTAAAAGAATATTAATTTAAAGAAAGTGGGAAAAAGTTCTAAGCCAAATTTATGTATTTTAACAAAAAACTATAAAACTACCTACAAAATTAAGTTCTGTAAATGAGATATTTATTTATATAGTGCGATGTATATAAATTGTAATAAACTAAAGATCAGCATTTCAAGCTAATGTACATAAACTTTTTTATGAATGTTAATAATAAATGAATACTTTCATTTCCAACACAAGATAAAGTCTTTGCGAAAGAATAGAATTCATTTATTATTAACATTCATAAAATTAAGTTCTATTTTTTCCATGTTAAATAGGTCTGCTAAGTTATAAAATGCAACTTTTTTTCCCTTGCTTTTAAACTTGTATTTAATTGGCCAGAGAAAATTTGTTGTTAAATAATTAATTATTAATATTTTATCAGAATATTGCATTTTTTACTATAGATCCTCTATGTTTCTGTGATATATATATATATTGTAACCAGTTGGATTACATAGCACACACTAATATAGTGTATGTGCATATATACATATGAAAATAAAGGAAAAGTAAAAATAAACACAGACAAAAATTATAGTAGATATTTTTTACATTCATTGAAATAAAAATAAATAAATAATAACTCTTATTTAAAATATTGTTTTATAAATTAAACTTTTAAAAGGTCTGAATAAATTATTATTATTATTATTAAATTATTATTATTATTATTATTATTATTTAATAAATATAGCTTTACTTCTCACTATATGTAAAATATATAATTGTTAATTAGAGAAGATATTAATTAAAAATAAAATCATAAAATTTAATAATACAATAAACAATAATGTACCTCGCACCAATCTACCTAGAATAACAATCCCCTACATTCCTAAAATATCTAACAAACTAATGAAAGCATTAAACGATAAATTTAACATAGCAGTTAGAACTCCACCTAATTCTAATAGATTGCTTAACAACTCTAAAGACCACATTGATCGATCGTTCACCCCACACGTGGTGTATTCTATTGCCTGCCCTCAGGCTGGATGCCATGCTATATATTATGGTGAAACGAAAGCTACAATCAATACTAGACTGGGTCAACATATTTACACATTTAACAGAGCTCAGAAAAACAGCAACATATCCTCTGTATTCTTGGAGCATGCTAAACAATCTGGGCACAACTTCACACCCGCCAATCCCATAATATTGTGCTCAGAATCAAATGATCACAAAAGAAAAATAAAGGAGGCATTTTACATCAATGGAAACATCCATGCCATTAATAGAAAGGATACTTGCTTCGAGATCTCGAAGAAATGGGCTACGTAACACTAGCTTATTTGAATATTTGTATTTGCATATTTTATTATACATTTTATGAAGGCTATGAATATGAGGCATGGATCCTCGAAAACGTTAAGCCGATAAACTTTAATACTAATTAATATCTTCTCCAATTAACAATTATTATTATTATTATTATTATTATTATTATTATTATTATTATTATTATTATTCTGACTGTGAAATGTAAAAACACAATACTTATTTTTGAAATTTTTTATTTAATTAAAACATATGTTTTCAAAGGGATTAGAGAGAAAAATAAAAACTCTGTTTTCAATCAAGGTGTTATTATCACCTTAGATGATTCTATAAAAGGGTTGATAACAAAATTAGCTCCAGTCTGGATAGTGATTTTTGAAGAGAACGGTTCTGCTTGCAGTTTTGTAAGAGTTGATCAGAAGAGTTTTTAATATTTTAAGCAGTGTCCAACTAGGCCAACTGCAAAGTCTGGATAGTGATATTTGAAGAGACCAGTCTAATAGTAGTTTTTTGTAAGAACAACTCAGTGCAAAGTTGGCTACAATATTTTGTTGCAACTTGTTGAAGTTTGCAGCAGTTGGTTTTAATTGACCAGAGAGTTGGCAAAATAGCTACCATGAAGTAATATGGCTAAAGGCAGGGAAGTAAATTCAGGAACTGCTACTGTTTTCCTGGCAGGAGTTTGAATTCACATGGAGAAAATGACCCACTTCTTTGCGCTGAAATTCATAGCCTTAAACATGGAGAGGACAGTTGCTTGCCTGAAGTCTATTAAACCAAGACAGCTGCTTGCCTGGAACAGTTCTACACAGATGGGAGACCAACTATGGACCAACATTATACATGGATTATATTTTTACCTGATGATGACAATCACTAAAACCAAACTCACCAAGAAAAATCTTCCAGCTTGCTGAAGAATTAATTACATGTATGCTGCATCAGATATATTCAGAAAAGCACAGATAAACATATATATAGCTGGTGAATTATTTTAAAATAAGTCATATAAAAATAGACATATATAGAATAATATTATTTTTAAGTCGGTTAAAAATCTATATATTTTGAAAGAATATAAAGTAATTTTGCTTGAATTATAATTAAGAGTCAAAAATAATTTATTGACCATCTGGTTTTAAAGGCAAAAGAGATGTGTTTGAACAATAATCCTATTGGACATTACAGTATTTTGAAAACTTTATATTAAAAAAAAAGGTAAAGAATTGGTGATTCTATAATTTAAATTTAAAAAACATTGATAATTAATCAACAAATACCTGTCAAAAATTTACTATATATATATATATTTAAAAAAAGGAGAACTTATAACTGAAACTTTAATCATTTATTGTATTTTTATATAACTTAAGATTTTGAATAATTATTTTGTCAATGGATATTAATTGTATATTATAAATCATGCATCTGTGTGCACATATATGTAAACCATAGTAATAACATGAATTGTAAATTGTAATTTTGTAAATTAATGTAACAATTTAAATTTTGAATAGAAATTATGTAAATCAATGTAACAATTTGAAAATGGTAAATATTGTAAATTAATGTGATAACTTAAATTTTTGTAAATTATAGTGAATGACTTTTATTATTGTATATTATTCAAAATCAGACCTTAAATATCATTTTATTTTTTTGGTATTAATAAACTTGTATTTAATTGTTAAAATTGTATTGCATCATCTCTTGGTCATATACAGTAATAGAGTTTATGTTCTCTGAGCTAGATTCATGCATGACATGAATATATAAATGGGGATGTGTAATTAGTGCTTTTGGGGCATCCAGTAATGATCAATCATCATTCTGGTTGGCGCAAAAGAGAATATTCTTTAAAACCCATGCACTATATTTTATTTAGTCTTATTAGAAGTTAAGTTTATAGTTGGGCAGTACAAGTGGCCTGTTCATTGATGATGATCAGCATGTTTTTTGTATCCCAGCATTGTTTAAATTTTTCTGGTTATGTATTCTGATGGATGAGCACTTAGTTTGTACCCCCAAATTAATGGTTAAATAATTGCCTAAGCTGGCAAAGGCTCAATTGTTAGCCTAGTCTACAGAAGACCCATTTCCAATCCAGTCACAAAGTTGACTGCTGATTTATATTTTTTATTGTTTGAATCCAGTCACAAGATGGACTGTTGATTTTATTCTGATTTAGTTAATATTATTGATCATTCATGATGATGAATGGTTTATTTCGAGTATTAGTATTACTTACTTTATAATGCTGGTTGATATATGATTGATGTGTAGTCTTTTTAGTTGCTTTTCTGAGTTAGCTGGCTGATCTCTCAATGATCTCACAAAGATCTCATGATCCTCTTTAATATATCTTTACCAAATTACTTATATATACTTATGTAAATTACTGATATTTCATTTTATATTGTTGACTTGGGAGTGATGATGTTTTTCCATCACCCCAGGTTCACATCTTATATTCACCACCCCATCCCATTACAATATATATATATATATATATATATATAATTGATGGAATTCAAATCTATTTAAATTACAATGTGCTTTATGTAAACATGAATCATCTCACAAGGTAAACTTAGAATTATACCTCAAAAATTTAATATCCATTGGATTCAAACAAAGTCTTAGAAAAATAAACAATTTTATAACAAATTAAATTCTAACTTTTTTACTGATGAGAGACCATGGCATCTCTTGCCATATATTTCTACATTAACAAAAACTTTTAATAAAACATTCCCCAACTTATCACCTTGCTTTCCACCGCCACCAATCTACCTATAGATGACTCAACAACTCTAAGGATAGATTTGAACTTACTCCTAATACTAAATGTTTCCAAGCCAGATTCCAATTAATAATTTATGATGATACTTGAGCATCCTTATCTACACACCCATACAAAAGAGCCTCAGCCAAACCAGAACACACTCTATTTTACGGAAATACCAAAAGATGACAGGATACTGATTTATTTCTTTTTCTGCAACTATTCAATACATAAAGAGAAATGACTGGAAGAGAAAAATCAGAGAAGCATGCTATATATTCTAACCTCCCCCCGTGCATTCTCACCCCTAAATATACTGTTTATTACGAATATTACGGGTTCTAGCTCAGTTAACAAATAAATAAATGAAATATTCAGCATTAATTAAAATGATTACTAGCTCTAATTTTAAAATACAAATACGGTTCAATTTTAAAATGAATTAAACAAATATTTACTATTTTCATGAGACATGGAATGACAATACAGGGAACGAGATAGACTACATTGAGCCATTATCCACACGATACTACCTCAATGGCATAAGAACACTATCCCCCTTTTTACTATACCAAATAACTAACTCATAGTATTCTTACGACTTTCTGAGCTCTATTCACTACGATTAAAATAATAATCATATCTTAATCTTCTTTATGACAAGAATCTAGCTCAATTAAATAAAATGAAGCAAAATAAAATAAAATCTCAGGTTCATAAATTGTATTCTAACTAATTTAAAATTACGGTAGTAAAATATGAAAAGGGAATTTTATGTCATAATCTACTACACAGCAACTAACAATAATAAAAAATAATAATAACAATAATAATATAATATAATCTTATTTCTTCCTGAAATGAAATAAATAAATACGTACGTGGTAGTATTTTAATAATCTGACAACAGAATACGTGTGGCAACATTAGCATATAATTTAATGTAATATTGTGGCAACCGACTTATGACCAATAAATAATATAAAATTATGATCTTTTAATTTTAACATACCAATAAATTCTCAAAATTATTATAACACTTTTATGTTTACCTTTTGTGCAAAATCTATATGTCTGTTTGAATTATAAATGTATCGTGATTTCATGCATCCATGTGGAGAAATAACAACTCGGACACAAAAATTTTAAAACAAATTTAAAACAAAGTTTATTAACAACATAAATAAATTAACAATATTTTTACACTATATACATTGGATATCCCTTACTTTCATATCTCAACTTAGTTTATTAGTTTATAAAATAAAATCAAAATATTGTTTACTTTTCCTAGTTAAATCTTATTATTTTTTTTTTTTTACACTTAAGAAAATACAGTATTATTACTTGATTTATTATTATGGTTAGCTTATTACAAAATGCATTTCTTATATGATTATCACAAATACTTTTCATCCCTAATATTATTAAAATTACATTTTTACAAAATTTACATTCGTAATAAAATTCTACAAAATAACAAAATTTAGTTTCATATTGGTTGTATGGAATCTTACAAAGTCAAAACACTATTCTACATTCGGTATTAGGTTTTTATTATTCATTATCCGATGTTTATTAATCCTAATATTCTCATTCAAGCCTTACTTCAGATGATATAATTATAACTATTAATATACCATGCACAAGTATATGTTTATTATACCTTATTGAATTTTCTCTTGATAAATATGCAATACTCATTCCCTCCAACATTAATATTAAAAAAAAAAAAAATTCAAATTTTATTATCACTTTTAAAATACTTGGTTTAGATTTCTTTTCAAAATCTTATATTCATTTCTGAATTAATTTTACAATGTATTATATGATTCTTTCTCTCTTTATGATATTTTGGACTTTCAATTTTAAAGTTACACAATTCTATACATTCAAGCAAATAAACTATTCTTACATAAACGATAACATATCTTCAGTTCTATTTTATTCATTATTTCTTTGAAAATATCTTTCTGACCGATGCAGATTCATGAAATAAGGATAGCGAAGATAGATGCATAGGATCAAAATACAACTAGAATATTACTCGTCATATACCTTGACAATCATGGCACAGTGAATTAAAAGACACTATAGAGGAGTGACCTTTACCTGTCTACCAACCTCTATCATAGGAACGATGCTAAAGCTATTTCTTCAGCTTTATTCTAACATCAAAAGTTTAAAGATATGCAAAAACACTGTCCAAACTATATGTGTTCAGTTATAGGGCCTAGTTAACTATACTGAAATCACACAAAACTAAATATGATCCAAATCCTTTATTTTTCCTATTTCTTAAAAAAAAACATCATCTTGGTTTCCTCTCCACTAGTACTTCCAAGTCACTATCCGATCTTATTTCTCAAGATTTTTTCTATACTGTACATCGACAAATACATATCTGCATTACTAACAATAATAAAATTCATTGATATTTTAAAACTATTCTACTGTTCTATAAGAAAATCTTTTTACTACTTTCCTCCGTATATTTAATCATATACAAACTATTTAAATATCTGAATACTTTATCACATGAAAGTTCAAAAGAATCACACAATTGTTCTGTTAAATTATATTATTAATATACTTTAAATAAATTATTGCATGCATATTCCGAATTACTCCTATCTCATTATATGTTAAAAATGTTGTATAAAATGTGTACATATAATTTAAACTTTCACACTTCATTCTTAGGTCAATAGATGATCTAAAAAAACACATTATGCATTATAAATAACTATTAAAATTACCAAAACGACCTTTATCTCCTCGATCGCGTTCCGTAGGCTTCACCATCCATTTGATCCTTGTAGATATAAGATTCACATCCATACACTTTATTTTAAACACTATTTCTATAATTTTATCAAGCTATTATATTTAAATTTTAATATTACTAAATTTATGTTTTATGTTTTCCCTAATCTCACATAACATTTTATATTTTAAAATAAATTAGTAAAAAATATTCCAAACTATATTTACTGTACTTCTTCATCAAATTTCCTTGAAAACCGTTCATACTAAAGCTAAAAAAAAAATGTTTATTATTTCTTCTTCAGTCACTTAATGTTCTTCTCCCTGCTTGTTCAATTTTAAGGCAAAACAATTATTGCTCTGTTTAATAAATATTCATAGATGACAATCCTTGGTTTTTTTATAATATTTAATACAATTATTAATTATGATATCAATTAATCCCGTAAAGAAAACGTCTACATATTCTCTTCTAATATTTTCTGCTAATATTTTCCCGCGCGACTTTTATTTAAATATTTATTTAAATACTTTGATTTAAATATTCAGTAAATTTTTCTGTCTCCATGGATCCATTTTCATTAAGTAATTTAAATTTCCATTTTCCTAATCTCTATCTTTATTAAGCGCTTTTATAATGAACACTTTATAATATTTTTAATTCTTCTTAGATAAAGTTTTTTCTTTTCCTTTTTTTAAAAAAAATAATGACTCTTTCATATCATTATTCGGTAATTTTTCCTTTCTTTTAAAGTTCTGGTAACTATATACTTTGTAATGTTTCCTTTAAAAAGACAAACATTCTTTCTCCATTATAACTTTTACATAATTTTTTCTTTATGATATACGCATCTTAATTTTTCCATAGAGAAGAATAAAAAAAAACTTCGGAGTAGCCTTTTAAAATTGTGCGTCATAATTTTTCCTGACGGCAAATAACTTCTCTTTTAAGTTTTCCGTATAACGTCCAAATTATATTCCTCTGAGTTACAATAATAAGTTTCTGGTTGAGCATAAATAAAGCTGTATCAAGGCACTTTACAAATATTTTTCCTTTATCATAACTTCTATATACTGTTTTCTGTAGTATTTCCATTTTTACTGCAAGGTTTTGGCTAAACTTGAATAAAATCCTGGTAAGAAATCTTTTAAATTAGCCCTCCATTTAAAGGCAGTTCAAAATATTATATGTTAAAACAAAACTTTTAAAATAAATACAAAATTTTTAAAAATTATAACACTTTTCTAGCTTACGATCTTATACAGCTAAAAAAATATGTTACTCCTTCCTTTACTTACACATTACTTCTTCTGCTCCGTCTAATTTCTTATATTTCGTCTGCTAAATTACCTCCGTTGATTGGTTAATGACTTTTTTTAGCGCGAACAAATTTACACATTTTTAGTTTTATAACAGACTAAATTTTTCAAATAAGACATTTATGACGTAATGATTTAAAATATTACTTAAAATAGTATTTTTAACTCAATTATAATTTTATCAAAATCATTTAAACTTTAAAACAATTATTAAAATAACATTTAATATTTCAACTTTTACTTTAACGATAGATAGCAATTACATTTAGTTTTATAATTCACAAACTTTATTATTATATTCTAACAAGCGTGTGTGTGAAGGTATATAATATACAGTCACATGATTACTAACTTTATCAGATGATTTTTTAATTTACGTCTCAGTCTAAATTACCAAAACTGATATATTTTATAAAATTTTGGAAAATAATTTAAAAATGTAGAACTAAATATAATTCTCACCATCCCAAAGTTTATTTTAAAATATATTAGATTAAATTTGAATATTAATTATAATTATAATATTACATATAGCGTTTATTTAATTTATTAGTTTTAAAACATTACAATTGGATTGTTAATATACTTTTAACTATTTATAGCTGTATTATTTTATATGGCCAGCTTTTACAACCATAAGCAAGGATATAATTAAGCTTTATTTAACTGTTTTTTTTTTTAAAATAATCCATTACACTTTTATATACCAGGTATTTTTCAGCCTTAAATTGTACTATAAAATCTAATCGATCATACAATTATCAATATATTACACAAACGTATTTTAAAATTTAAAATTTTTTTAGCAATTGACCATTCTACCCTATTATGACCTATAGATAAGGGCACAATATACAACAACAATAATGCTATCAATAGCAAAGATTCACCCTTCCCCCTCTCCAAAAAATAGATGCTCCATTCTAAATAATTAACATTGTAATTTAAATAAATTTGAATTCCATCAACTGCATAGACATAAATACTCATCTCTTCATTATTATAAGGATGCCAGATAAGAGATTAAAATCCAGAATTTTTAATGAACTGCATCATTTGCATCTATTTCTGTTTCACTTATAATATATATATATATTAGAATTATTAATCTTTATATATATATATATATATTAGAATTATTAATCTTTAATAGATGTTTTTACATAGTTTACATATATATTGTAATAAAATAAATAGAGATAATGTAAATGTGATAGCTATAACTTGGAAATAACAATTTCCCTCTTTCAGAATATAAAATTATCTCCAGGCCCCATAAATTGGGCAAATCAAAAACTGTAATGAAATAAATAAATAAAAATAATGTAAATGAGGCATGGCATTAAGATCATACATATTCTAACCTGAAAACATATATAATTTGATAATGATGAGAATGAGTGCAGCTACATATTTTATATTCATCCAGGTAAATGTCACTTATTAATCCAGTTACAGAGACTTTTACAGCCTATAGTATGTACATGTATAAATGCTTTAAATTAGAATATTAAAATTAAAGTAAGGCAATGAATAGATGTGTATTAACTCCAAAATAGTTAACTAAATAAATTTAGAGATCATAGACACCATGATAAATAATAAAAATTCTATTATATAAAATATACATTAAGATTATTATAATTAATACACTAAATAAAAATAACAAAAATAATAAATTCATAATTATACTACTTATCAGTTTCAATAGTAATTTTACAATCTTAAAAGTATATTTCACTTTTGCTAAAATTAAATTGGTGTAATAATATAAAATATCTTTTCAAGTTTCTTATTAAAATTTATTGTTATATGATAATTGAAATAATCAAACATATTTACCATTTACAATTTAGATTGTATTTTTTTTAAATTGGATCTGTGAAATAAAGCAGAACATTTCATTAAGAGTTGATAATATTTAACTCTCCATATGATAAAGATTACAAATATATATTTCTACTTTGCTTCAGCTTGTAAATCTTTAAAATATATCAAAAGTTAATACTTTTAATCATTTTTATTGATTAAATTTTTTTATATGTTTATCACATTAATAAGAAAAAAAAGTAATTAAAACAATCACCTTTATATTTGATTCACTTATGCATATTAAGCATTAATTAATATTTTTCTACTATTAATATTTGCTAAATACAAGTATGATTAAAGTAAAAATAAATATTACCATTTTTTATTTGCCCTGGATAATGCAATATTGAATAAAAATTGTTAATTGTCTTCATTTTGGGTACAGGAATAATCCATCAAAGTGAGGAAAAAATAATTGAGTAGAATTATTATTATTATTCATTAATAATCCATACACAACTTTGTGTTATTACGCAATATTTTTTTATCTTTTGGCTTCCTTGTTGTTCAAAAACATTCTAAATTA
The DNA here is from genome assembly GCA_028023455.1 of Epiperipatus broadwayi. Lineage (NCBI taxonomy): Eukaryota > Metazoa > Onychophora > Udeonychophora > Euonychophora > Peripatidae > Epiperipatus > Epiperipatus broadwayi. Next base: position 8,173,349 of record JAQFVV010000023.1, on the reverse strand, counting down.
TGATATACCCATTAATTTTAAGGTGAGAAATTTGTTTTACACAATACTTATTCCTTGTTAGATTTTTAATACTATACTTTCTAAGCTATAATTTTTGTTAATTTCAAAGAGAGATTTGTGTTGTATAATTCAATTATTTCACGTTAATTCCTTTATCCAATTTCCTGAAAAATGTTGCAGAAAATGAATGAATAAACTCCTTCCTTTGATTTATTAATTTAGCAATTCATGTTTTTAATTTCTGGTCACTTAAAACATATGATTATTATTAATATATATCAGTTTTAAAAACAGAAGTTTTAAAAATACTTTTTATTCAGTCCAATGTATTCCTTTCTCTGTTCTTTTTTATTCAAAATTGTGCTCTTTTATCAAGCAGGCAATAATTTCAATAAATTTTTATTAGTTTTCTCACCTTATGTTTAGCATTCTTACAATCAATTAATTTACATAAATAAAAATAATACAAAGAAAAACATTTTTATAAATTGTAATAATAGATATTTAATAATCTAAAACAACAAACATATTTTTTAAATTTTAGATACCATATTAATTTTACAAAATATTTTAATATTGATGTATATATTTTTTATATTGTTAGCTATTTATTGTAACAGATCTAGTATGGCCACTTATACAATAGAGAAATTCATTGGTTATATAAAAATTATATGGGTGAGCTCAATATCCTCATATTCATAGCAAGATAACTTGGGAAAATAATGAAGGGATGAATGCATATGTATATACAGTTAATCAAATTCACATTTATTTAAATTACAATGTTAATTATTTAGATTAGAGCATCCATTTTTTGGAGAGAGGGAAGGACAAATCTTTGCTATTGATAGCATTATTGTTGTTGTATATATAGCATGCTTCTCTGATTTTTCTCTTCAAATCATTTCTCTTTATGTATTGGATACTTGCAGAAGAAAGAATAGATTGGTACCCTTCCATCTTTTGGTGTTCTAGGAAGATAGAGTGGTGTTTTGATTTGGTTGAAGCTCATTTGTATAGATATTGATACTGTGTATGGTCTGTAGATAAGGATGCTTGAGTTTTACCGTAACAGATTGATTGGCATCTGGTTTGAGGGTATCATTCAGTTTCAAATATATCTTTGGAGTTGTTGACTAATCTATTGGTAGATTGGTGGGGGGTATGGAAAGCAAGGTGATGAGTTCAAGAATATTTTATTAAAAGCTTTTGTTAATGTTGGAATGTATGGCAAGACATACCATGATCTCTCATCGCTAGAGAAGTTAGAATTTAATTCACTGTAAAATTGTTTCATTTTTTTAGAAGATTTTATTTGAGTTCGATGGATATTAAATCTTTGATGTATAATTCTGTTTGCCTTGTGAGATGATTCGTGTTTACATAGAGCACATTGTGATTTAAATAAATTTGAATTCCATCAACTGTATATATATAAAACAAAATAAATGTCCGCTAATATCAATAATACAATAACAAAACTTAAATATATTCCAAACAACGGTAAACAATTTATAATACAATATAAATAAAAACTCAATAAAAACTCATAAAGAAATATTTTCGATTATATTCATAATCATTTTCAACTCAACTTTCAAAATGGAATCATCTATTACCAACCGGAAACACATGTCGATTTAAATATCCCACAATTCATTAATCCTAACATTTGCTGACTGTCTATTTATTATCGTATTTTTATACCTACTAATAAAAACTGCCTCTTTAATTTTTCTTTTTTCATTATCTCTCTCTTGTCCTAAAATTTTTATTTTATTTATATCAAAATTAAACTTAAAATTACAATTTCTATCATGATCATAAAAAACAGATTCAGTATATAACTTGACTTCATTACTATTATCATTACATATCTGTACATTTTTCAAAACTCTTTTATATAACAATTTATGTTCTTTAATTCTTTTCTCTATATTACATCTAGATTCCCCTATATATGATAAGTTACACCCACAAAAAATTCTATAAATTATATTACTCACGTTATTTTTTTCTAACTTATCTTTTGAATTATTAACCATTCTATTTAAATTACCTGATCCATAAAAAGAAACATTATATATACCATTATAAACTTTTTTCATAAATTTTACTTGATTATTATTATAAAAAGGCAAAGAAATCCACTTCTTACTCTTAATTTCTTCATCACCAGTATTTCTATTAATTTTCTTACTAAATTGACAAACCACTTGATAAATTTCTTTTATATTATAACCTACACTTAATAATTCACTTACATAATTTTCAATATTTTTCTTTTTATCACATGCATATTTACACAAAATATTATTTCTATACAAAAAAGACCTAAAACCAGCCATCTTATAATTATGTGGCACGTTAGATAAATAGGGAATATACCCTCTAGTTTCAATAGGTTTAATAAACAATTTATAGTCAATCATATTATTGTTCCTTGAAATTATCAAATCTAAATATTTAATACTGTTATTATATTCTTTCTCCATAGTCCAGATAAGACCTTTTAATTTATTATATTCATCAAAAATTTTATCAATCATTTCTGAAGAAGCACATATAAAAACATCATCCACATATCTCGTATATATCTTAATATTTCCCATAAATATAAATTTGTTTAAAATTTTCTCTTCATAATATGACAAAACAAAACTGCATAACTGTGCCACCATTGGTAATCCCATTGGCCAGCCTTTACTCATCTTATAAAATTTACCATTAAAGGATGCAACAATATTTTGTTCAATAAAATTTAAAGCCTTCATCAGAAAACATATTAATTGATTATCCACTTTCTTTTCCAATAAAGCTTGATGAATTATCTTAATTGAATCAAGTCTATCAATAGATCCATACATCTCAGAAACATCCAATGACACTAAAACATCATCACAGTCCAAACTTAAATCTTTAATTTTTTCAACAAAATCAAATGATGACGTTACAGAATATTTTCCAAATCCAAGTAAATCTTGTAAAATTTTAGCAATATATTTACTAGTCTTATACACAAAAGACCCTCCAAAATCCAAAATTATTCTAAGTGGATAACCTTCTTTATGTAATTTTACATTAGCAAATACACGTGGACAAATAGCACTTGAAGGATATAATGAATAGTACACATTATCATTTATTCCTTTATTCTTTGCCTTTAATAAAATGTTATTAATAAATTTCATTCTTTCTGAATCAACATTATATTTATCAATCAATTCAAAATTTAATTTTTCCATTTGTAAAATAACTCCTTGAACATATTCATTATTTGAAATCAAGCACATCCATAAACCTTTGTCTTTCTTTAAGCAAATCAATTTATAGATAAATTGATTTGCTTAAAGGAAGACAAAGGTTTACGGATGTGCTTGAAATTGATTTGCTTAAAGGAAGACAAAGGTTTACGGATGTGCTTGATTTCAAATAATGAATATGTTCAAGGAGTTATTTTACAAATGGAAAAATTAAATTTTGAATTGATTGATAAATATAATGTTGATTCAGAAAGAATGAAATTTATTAATAAAATTTTATTAAAGGCAAAGAATAAAGGAATAAATGATAATGTGTACTATTCATTATATCCTTCAAGTGCTATTTGTCCACGTGTATTTGCTAATGTAAAATTACATAAAGAAGGTTATCCACTTAGAATAATTTTGGATTTTGGAGGGTCTTTTGTGTATAAGACTAGTAAATATATTGCTAAAATTTTACAAGATTTACTTGGATTTGGAAAATATTCTGTAACGTCATCATTTGATTTTGTTGAAAAAATTAAAGATTTAAGTTTGGACTGTGATGATGTTTTAGTGTCATTGGATGTTTCTGAGATGTATGGATCTATTGATAGACTTGATTCAATTAAGATAATTCATCAAGCTTTATTGGAAAAGAAAGTGGATAATCAATTAATATGTTTTCTGATGAAGGCTTTAAATTTTATTGAACAAAATATTGTTGCATCCTTTAATGGTAAATTTTATAAGATGAGTAAAGGCTGGCCAATGGGATTACCAATGGTGGCACAGTTATGCAGTTTTGTTTTGTCATATTATGAAGAGAAAATTTTAAACAAATTTATATTTATGGGAAATATTAAGATATATACGAGATATGTGGATGATGTTTTTATATGTGCTTCTTCAGAAATGATTGATAAAATTTTTGATGAATATAATAAATTAAAAGATCTTATCTGGACTATGGAGAAAGAATATAATAACAGTATTAAATATTTAGATTTGATAATTTCAAAGAACAATAATATGATTGACTATAAATTGTTTATTAAACCTATTGAAACTAGAGGGTATATTCCCTATTTATCTAACGTGCCACATAATTATAAGATGGCTGGTTTTAGGTCTTTTTTGTATAGAAATAATATTTTGTGTAAATATGCATGTGATAAAAAGAAAAATATTGAAAATTATGTAAGTGAATTATTAAGTGTAGGTTATAATATAAAAGAAATTTATCAAGTGGTTTGTCAATTTAGTAAGAAAATTAATAGAAATACTGGTGATGAAGAAATTAAGAGTAAGAAGTGGATTTCTTTGCCTTTTTATAATAATAATCAAGTAAAATTTATGAAAAAAGTTTATAATGGTATATATAATGTTTCTTTTTATGGATCAGGTAATTTAAATAGAATGGTTAATAATTCAAAAGATAAGTTAGAAAAAAATAACGTGAGTAATATAATTTATAGAATTTTTTGTGGGTGTAACTTATCATATATAGGGGAATCTAGATGTAATATAGAGAAAAGAATTAAAGAACATAAATTGTTATATAAAAGAGTTTTGAAAAATGTACAGATATGTAATGATAATAGTAATGAAGTCAAGTTATATACTGAATCTGTTTTTTATGATCATGATAGAAATTGTAATTTTAAGTTTAATTTTGATATAAATAAAATAAAAATTTTAGGACAAGAGAGAGATAATGAAAAAAGAAAAATTAAAGAGGCAGTTTTTATTAGTAGGTATAAAAATATGATAATAAACAGACAGTCAGCAAATGTTAGGATTAATGAATTGTGGGATATTTAAATCGACATGTGTTTCCGGTTGGTAATAGATGATTCCATTTTGAAAGTTGAGTTGAAAATGATTATGAATATAATCGAAAATATTTCTTTATGAGTTTTTATTTATATTGTATTATAAATTGTTTACCGTTGTTTGGAATATATTTAAGTTTTGTTATTTTATATATATATAGACACACACTCGTCTCTCCATTCTTTTTCAATGTTATCTTGTTATGAATATGAAAATAAGTTTTTGAAATGCTCAGCTAGATAATTTTATAGAGCTAATAAATTTTTCTATTAATGTGTAGAAGCACACATATTACATCTGTTACATTTAATATATGAGAAGAATAAATTGTTAACTCTTCATTATCTATTTATTATAACACATATAAACATCATGTATTAACCAGGTTAATTATTCATCATCAATATGAATTATCATTTTTTATTAACTATATTTTAAATAATTTATCTAAACAATAACAATAATAATATAGCTTTTATTTTAATTTTTTTATTTTAAATATTTTCTAGCTTTCATATAAATCTCTTATTTTTTAAATATTTTTAAAAAAAAATTTTTTCATTTTTTTTTTAAAAAAAAAAAAAAAAAAAAAAAAATAATATATTTTTAAAAAAAAAAATTTTTTTTTTTTTTTTTTTTTTAAAAAAATAATATTTATTTCTATTAAATAATTCTGAAGCCAAATAAGTTTTCTCATTAATCTATAATAGCTCTTTTGTTTTTTATTAAAGAAAAGGAGGTCCTCTTTTACTTCAAACCCAAACTCTCTTATGGATTTAAACTCAGAAAAGTATTTTTTGTAGGTGTGAGAATGTGAAAGAATAACATCTTTCTGACATTCTGAAAATAATTTTCTAAACTTTGATAGCTAAACAAAACATCACATATTCTCTTAGATTGTTTTCTATATCTGGCTTAGCAATAACAATTCACTGGTGGTACTTTTTTCCAGAACCATCTAAGCAACTAATACAAATATTGCTTGAAAGTGACATCTAGTGTCATTTAAGCATATAATGATGAAGAATATTGCTGCTCCTAATTCCTAAATGATTTTTTAAGCAGACATCTTATATAAAAAAAAATCATTAATTGACATTTACTATTAATAAAGTATAACTTCTAATTTAATAATAATAATATTAACAATAATTATGGGAAAAAATGGTTTATATATTTATCATTAAAACCAGTCAACACTTAGACAATCCCAATATCAATAACAATCAAAATTTTCAAACTGTTGTCAAGGCAATATTTTAACAACAAGAAATTGCTTTGACAACAGTTTGAAATTCTTGATTGTTATTGATATTGGGATTGTCTAAGTGTTAACTGGTTTTTAATGATTACTTGCAAACTCATTTAGCCTTGAGCATTATTATACTTAATATATATATATGTATAATTAGATTTTTGTATAATAAAAAGTTATGATTAAGGAAATGATAAATTTATATCAACTTACCTAAATTTTGTTTCATGGTCAGTTACGGTCAGTTGAGCCTGACTATTTTTATAGTCTATAGGTTCCTTTGACATTGTATCCACAATTAGACAAAAATTTGAAAAAAAAAATCAAGAAACAAAAACAAATTTTATGTTAAAAAAAATAGTTCAAGTGAAAAAAGAAAAAAGAATGTTAATCCACTCCAGATAATTTTTATAGTTGCATTTAGAACTTTGTTTAGAAAATAAAGTATGTGCAGAGAGCTGTAAAATAAAATAAAAATATTTAATGTCATTATACATATACAATCAATTATAGGTAAACATGAACTTGCCAGGTCATGACAAAATTTTGTAGTTCAAATTTTTTTCACTAGAGTGTTTCGAATTATTTAAAAAATTTGTTGTGAAATATCAAATACATGGCAGTATAAAATTATATTATAAAAAAATAATTAATAACAAATATTCATATTATAAAAAATATCTAATAAAAAATAATTTATTAAGATAATAACATATTTATCCTTCCAACATTCATAATTACTGTCCCTGGTAGCTTTTGGACTGATGTCCATCTTTGCAAATTTTATCACTTGTATAAGCGAAAACTACAACGGGCAATAATTTTGAATGTTGGTAGGATAAATATGTTATTATTTTAATAAATTATTTTTATCAGATATTTAATTATTTTTTATAATATAATTTTATGCCGCCATCTATTTGATATTTCATAAATTTTTAAATAATTCAACAAGAAACACTCTGGTGAAAAAAATTTGAATTACAAAAAACAAAAAATTCGAATTTTGTCATGACCTGGCAAGTTCATGTTTACCCAATAATACAATCAATACATTCAAAGCTATTCTTTATAATAATATTATGAATATATATTTAAGTGCCCTCTGGTAACATTAATTAAGATGTAAAATGTTATATATTTAATAGCCAAATTCTGAGCCTTAAATTATGACAATATAAGGCTCAAAAAGCCATTATTGCTAACTAAGATATCAGATTTTATATAAACCTATTCACAAAACAAACAAATCTGAAAACATTACTTTAATAATGCACAAGCCAGATTCCTAAAGAGTAATTTAAATGAACTTGAAAATAATGTCATTTTCTTATATCAATGCAAATCTGTTTATGTGACAAAAAAATGTATTAAAAAAGGAGTGTTTTTTGCAAGTTTATTTAAATGATTTTTTAGAATGCTGGCTTTTGAATTATCATAGTAATGTTTTTGGATTGGTTATATTATCAGTATTACATATTTGACAATTGGGAATTCATTTACACAGACTTGTTAAAATTATTAGAAGATTTATATATAATAAGCAAATTCTGAGATGTAAATTATAATCATACAAGGCTCACAGACCATTTTCTAAAAAAATCTCTTTTATTAACTGTAACAAGCTCTGACATCACTAATCACAAATCAAAATAAATTGAATCTTTTTTATATAAGCAGATATTACTTGCTTTATTTTAAAATATAAAAATGAAATAATTATATTTGTTAAATGTCATGTTTTCTGTAATTATCAAGCATACACGTACTTATATTCCAGATAAATCAATTTTAATTTGACTAATATATATGTATTACACTACTACAGAGTACTTAAATATCTACATTTAATAACATATATAAAATTAAATAATGCCTAATGGTATAAAGGTAGTAACAAATAAAAAAGACAATCATACAACATTAAAATACTATCTAGAAAACAAATTTATACTAAAATTTTCTCATGACCATGATTTCGTCTATTAACAAATTGATCTTCTCACTATTTGTTAATAAACAAAACCATAGTCATGAGAGAATTTTAGTATAAATTTGTTTTTAGATAGTACTTTAATGATATATGATTTTATATTTTATATATATTCGTGTGTGTTTGTGTGCAATGTATATAATGTAATAAATTTACAAGGAAAAAAAAGTGTTGATGATTGCAAAAAAAATTTAAACATTTATTGAGTGCTATAATTTTTTTTTTTAATGCAAAACGTTTATTTTGCCAATAACAAATAATAGTTAAATCTGATTTATATATATATAACACAAAATATTAATAAAATGCTATAATTAATAATAAATAAATCATAGAAATTAAATTTTTTATCCCAAAACAAGTTGAGAAGGCATAATTTTGACTTTTGTAAAACTATTTTATACCTAATAGTAAATTCGGTGTTGATTACACCATCATGGCTGCATTTGATAAATACTATACAACTATACAATTGTATGACAGATTGAAGATAATTGCCAAGAACAATTAAAGATTTTGTTGTAATAAAAATATAATTAAGGTTTTTTCCTGTAGATTTTATTATAATTCTCTGTATTTAATATGGTTCGAATAATATGCTTTGAAAAAATTAACAGAAATAATGGCAATATCTGAACTTACCCATATAAGATTTAAATAAAAATAATCATAACCTGTTCTACAACTTCTTTTACTATAACGGAATAGATGTAAAAAAAAAAAAAAGTTTTAATTCTGATTCAACTCAGATAAAAATTCAATGTAGATTAAAATATTAGTGTATATATACATAGAAATTTGTTTGAAACTTTTGAACAATAATATATATATAAAATATTCGTTATATAATAATTATTCCAATTCGCCTACATCGCATTTCGCAGGTTTAAATGCATTTTTATTTAGGAATCAAAATTTATGTAAATTCGAGGCTGATAGGAAGGCTAATATTGCAAGCTATATATGGGATTTATTAAGCGTCGGCTTCAGCTACAGATTAATTACTAAGAAAATTGATCAATTTTATAAAAAATCAATAGCTAACAATACTATTAAAGATAAACCTCAAATCACCCTCCCTTACATTCCCAAAGTATCTAAACAGCTTATAAAAACTTTAGCTAATGAATTTAAAGTCGGCTTCCGCACCCCACTCTCCCCAATACTAACAGACTCATTAAAAATGGAAGGACAAAATGGATTTATCTCAAACACTCCAAGTTTTATATAGTATTTCATGTCCTCAGGCTGGATGCAGTGCCACATACTATGGGGAAACCAAGGCCACAGTCTATAATAGAGCTGCTCAGCACATGTATACATACAGAAGAGTAAAAAAGAACAATGATAACATCTCAATATTTTTTGAACATGAGAAGCAGGCCGGTCATATGTTTAAGCCCTCCAACCCCAAAATAGTGTGAGCTGAGGCTAACATTTGTAAAAGGAAGATTAAAGAAGCGTATTTTATCATCAAGGATAATGTGATCAATAAACGTGACACATGTTTTGCTATCTTCAGAAAATGGACAAGTTAATTTACATACACATTTACATACATTATCATTTATCAATATCACAACAATGATTTAAAATCTGTTTTGGCCATGAATATGAGGAACAAAACCTTGAAAGTGCTAGGCCTTCATTAATTTACTTTGAATGTTTTGTTACCACTAACAGCTTCTTCACCCAGCATGTTAAAGTGCTTGTATATACTATAATAAAAATAATAACGTATAATGGTGATAATATATTTTACAAATAACTATTTCCAACAGTATAAGTACTTTAACTGAAAGTACTTTGCTGTTTATTATAGTTATTGTTTTTATTACAATTATATATATATATATATGATTAATAGCATTTAATATTAAATCATCTATGATCTTTATTACTGTTTTACAATGTTTTAATTACAACCCACTATGACAGTTTCAATTGCCCCATAAATCTTCTCTAGAATTATAACATAATACAAATATATGAATATAAATATATATGAACATAAACTTTTACATTTTATATATACATCTTATAATCAATATTTAATTATTATAATGTATAATAATATTAAAAAAATAATGATTATAAGATGTATATATAAAATGTAAAATTATACGTTCATGTATATTTATATTCATATATTTGTATTATGCTATAGTTCTGAAGAAGATTGCTGAGGCACTCAAAACTGTCATAGTGGGTTGTAATTGAAGCATTATAAAACATTAATAAAGAGCATAGATGATTTAATATTATATGGATTTGGCAAAGCAATAAGAAAGATATAGTGATTATGCTTAATAAAAAAGATTAATAGCATTTACTAGCAATATCTTTCAAAAGATAGCTATATGGGTCTGAATTCAGCTCAATTTCACCATATAGTAATACCCTCTGCAATATATAGCATTGCAAAAAACTTCATGGTAAGCTGGATTTGAAGACATTTACATGCCTGATAAATTCATGCTTTCAAATTGATAGAAATGTATTTTATAAGTGCTGTCTTTTGAGTTAATATTTTAGATCTAGTTTCTAGACTCCCAGCCCTCCACTGATGTGAGCCATAAGCTTGAAATCAACTGGTCTGGAGGTAGGGATAATGATAGAGATTTTGAATTCTATCTCTTTTGGCACTTATAAAAACAAAGCTTGTTTAGAGCTATTGGTAAGCTCCATCTAGTGATCATATATATATATTAGTTAAATACAGGAGTAATTTAATATATAAGGGATTCGAACTCAGACTTTCACATGACCCTCAACTCTCCATGCCATCTCATATTGCTGACCCACCTGATAACACACATGTTGAAAAGATAAATAAAATAAATTATAATCATTTAATTAATTAATATATATATATATATATATAATATTAGTATTAATTAAATAATAATGTATTTAAATTACCTCTGAATTTTTACATTAATTTCTCTTTGACAGATATACATATGAGAAATACTAAGTGATTACTGAATTCATATCCAAAGGCTATGTGCAATAATGTATATAAACCTTGTTATATTACTAAATCAAGATAAACAGTAAATTTTAATTAAGTTTAATAAAATATTTTTTTTAAAAAGTAATCTTATTTACATTTTATTTGAATAAATTCATAATTAGACTTGAGATCAATTATTAATCAACAAGATTTATGTCTTAGTTTCAAGTCAAATTTTTTTAATGAGAATTAACATTGAGAATGACATTAATAATATTAATAACTATAATAATAAAATTTAAAATAGTACTGCAAATATGTGTAGTTAAAGTAAATGTGCAAAGACTATTATTTTCTTCAATGTTAAAGATCTTATATAATGATGCCTTATGCATTATTCTAATTCCTTTTTTTATTTTTGAAGATTAATGTTTGATTGTACTGTGTTAAAAAAACACAACAATCCATTTATTTTCCTATGTAAATTGGCTATCAATTGGGTACTAGTCCTGAGAAATGGTAAAATAATGAATTTTAGTACCTCCTTTATATCATGTTGATTGAATAAAACTATCAATTATTGAACAGCTTTTTCATACTATTCCAATTTTATTTTATCTCACCTATAATATTGATCATGGTATTTGTGTTTCCTTTAGTTGGTTTGGTAAGATTTTTATTGGTACCGAGTCAAAAGCACTTTCAAAATCTAGTTGTACTGCAATTGGAGCATATTTTTCTTCTTAATAATTGAGTTAATTATAGTTTTAAAGATTAGTGCTGCCTGACCTGTGGATGAGCCTTTCTTTGCATATGATGTTGTGATATTTTTGTCAGTATAAATGGTTCAATTTTTACCTTTATTACTTTTTCTAGCAGTTTAATTCCTAAAGGCTCCACTTGAGATAGGTCTTAAGTTGGTGATCTTAGTAATAGGTTCTTGTTTTTTCATAAATGGTACCATTGATATCTTTGTATAATCCCTGTAGGTTATAAATTTTTTGTGATATTTGATTTGCGAGTTGATCATAGGTATGTATTTGTAATTTGGCTAATATGTGCAAGTACAAACTGTGGAATGCCTGGAGGTCCTGGATGACATGTGGCAGGGATTGATTCTTACACTACCTTAAAATCCTCAATTTTAAATGACATCACATCTTCAGTTGCTCCAAAATAATCTTCTGTGGGTATGAATTATGCATGTTTAATTATCTTTGTTTTGAAATAGTTATATATAGGTGCAATCATGTTAAATCCTGCTATAATCTTATTTTCCAATTCCCTCACCATGGGAACTTTATTTGTGGTTGGATATCTCAAAGCCCACCTAATGTATCCACATGTATTGCAAGTTTGTTTATAGAGCTGGGTGAGTTTTATTATGTTTGTTTGATTATGTTGAACCAGTTTAGATTGAATCAGTTTAGACAGACTGATTCTTTTATGTATTTCATCTGCTAATGTGATCAGTCTGGAGGGAGGAATTGATTTTTGTGTGATATGGTTTATATTAAATGAAAGCATGTTAGTGTAAGCTATGTATCTGGATATGGAGTCTAATTCTAGCTGATTTATTTTATTTATCATTATAAAATTTTTTGAAAAGAGTGACTCTGTAGTGTTATCTGGTAGTAGAATCCTGATTGTTTTTTGCAAATTAATTATTGTGCTGCGGTGTGTGTTTATGGTTAGCATTATTATCTGTGCTGCATGGTCTGAAAAAGGGGTTGGGAAAAGTGTGAGTTCTGTTGAATGATGCAGGATTGAGGAATAAAACATTAGATCTATTAAAGTTCCATACCTATTCTTATAAAAGGATATAGAGTTAGATGGTAGAAAATCTTCTGCACTCATGAGTGGAAATGTTAACTGGTGTATCCATTTCATAATAATTTTTTTATAACTCATGTTGAAATCTCCCATAAGAATAGTTGGGTGGGGATTGTTTGAACGGATTGAGTTAATTGTTGTTATTATTCTGTTAATTACAGTTGGCCCTGGTGGTATGTATACAAATATAATATTTATTGAGAAGTTTTTATTATTGAATGTGGTTATTAATAGATTCGTGTCTATGTATACTATTTTAAACATTGTGAAGGGACTTTTTTGGCTAATAAATATTCCTGTGCCACTTGAGGGCATTAGTGTGTCTCTAGACCATGCACAGAAACCCATTTTACTAATAAGTTGTGCTGGATTTATCTGTGATCCGTTATAAGTTTTTGTTTCTATGAGTCCTATTATGGTAGGTTGGAGTTGTTGTATCCTGTGATTGATTTCTTGTATTTTTCTCTTAGAGTTTAATCCCTGAACATTTATTGCCCCTATCTTAATTTTTATTGAGTTTAACTTATATTGTGAGGGAAATTTAATTTGGACCTTCGTTTATTCTGCCTTTTTTGTTTGCATGTTTTTTTTCCTGTGGTGATTCTGTTTGTGTTTGGATACATGTGCTATAATATGGTGTTTTTTTATTTTTTTTGCTTCTGGTGTGGTTAGTTCTATTTCCATTTCTTCTGCTGTGGTTTCTTCTGTTAAGTTAATCTGGTTATCTTCTTCCTCTTCATTTTAGTTTTCTTACTTTCTCTTGTTTTTTTTTTTTTTGGATTTTTTTCCTGTTTTCTATTGATGTGCTTTCCAGCATTGGCTAGTACCGAGTTATTTTATCCATGATTTCTGTGGTTGTTTTATTTATTATTATGCTTTCTGATTGCTCATCATTTTCATTCTTTTTTCTTTAAGCTCTTTTGGTAGGTTCTCGGTTTTTTTTCCTCCGTTCTATTTAAATTAGACGGGTTTTCACTGCTTTGATTTTCATTTAACCGATTTGTTTTGATCTCTCTTGTTGTTATATTGTTTACTGGATTGCTAATTCTTTTATTTCTATTAGATATGTTGTTTTCCTGGGTGTTTTGCAGTGTAGGGTAATTTAATTTCGCTTTCTGTAACGTTTTCTGAATTTTTTGATGTATTGTTGTTTTTATTTTGCTGTGTTTGTTCATTGCATTCCGTTGCAATATGTCCTCTTCTTCCACAATGGAAGCACTCTGGCTTAAGCCCTCTGACGTAAATATATAGTGTAGCTTCTTCATCAGTTATCTGTGTGGGAATATTCTCCGGGTCTATTTGTATTCAATCTAATTTTGAATTCAAAGCTATTGGATAGTACAGGAATTGCTGCTTCTTTAATGTATTTTTGCTGGAAAAAAACGACTTTTCCGAAAGAATTCATCATTTTTTGAAAATATCCCATATTGTAGCTAAAATACGTATTTTTTAAAATTCCGGAGATATTTTTATACTTATTCTCATTGACTGTTATTAGTACGAAATTACTTAGCATCTTAATTCATTTTCTAAATTGTTCTCTTTGCACATTTTTATAAAAGTGGACCACCACAAATCTGCTATTTGGATGGTCACCTAGGCATTGTACCGATTCAAGCATATTATTTTCATGCAGTGTTTCTATTAGAAGGATTTGGGGAAACTGTATAGTGTGGAAAGGCTATCTGTTACAGCTAGTACCATTGATTTATCGGTGAAGAAACATTTAAACATCAGGAATAATGATTGAGCTATTTTTTGTTAAATTTCTCTCCAATTTGTTCCCGCATTTCATCAGTCCATTCAATTTGAAGGGGGGGGGGTCATTTTTATTTTGATCCATTCGATTCAAGTTTTCCAGATCATCTGCCATTGTTTTCCTGAACCTAGGACCTTTTGCCGGGCTTACGTTATCTTGGGCTTTTTTTTGCTATAGAAGCATATGTCTTTCTTGTGCCCTGTGATGGACCATCTACCTGGTTAATCGGCTGAGCGGTCGCCATTTTAAGTTTTTCAATTATTTTTCAAACGTATGTTTTAATTTCTTTTTTTTTTAAAAAAAAACAAAAAAAAAAACAAGCACTAATATATATATATATAACCAATACAATTCAGTTATCCGCAAAATTATTGAGTTTTGATTCCTTTTCTACTTTTATTTAAAATTTAAATTTGCTTGATATTTTGGCGCTAGGTATTAGATCCGCTAGATTTTAACTGTGCATTTGTCTATTAGCATTAGGTACGGAGTTTTGGTAAAAAAAACCTTTGAATTTATCTGTCCTTTTTTACTCTTTTTCAATCAAAATAATTGAGTGTTTTAATTTGTTTTATTGGGCATTTTTATTAGTTATTAGCAAATAAATCTGCCTTTTATTAACAAAAAGCTAAGAGAGGTTCTTTGCTTACCTGCTATTAGGTTTGAATCCAGGTGGTACTATATATTATTATTATTATTGTTGTTGTTGTTATTATTATTATTATGAGAAGATTTGTCAATTATAGATAAGCAGAAATTAAAGTAAATTTGAAATTATTTCCAGTTGTTTTTTGGTTAACGATTTTATTAAAATTATTATTAATGAAAGGAATAGGACACTGAATAAAAAGTCTCCATAATGTAGGAATGCACCGAATTTCTTCATATTCATTTAGGTGATATGATCTTGAAGACTCTCTCACAGTGCATGAATTATATTTTCTAATTTTATTAATATTTTATTATTGTTAAAATTAGGAGTGTAGCTTGTATCTAAAAATAGAAAATGAAATAGATGTAGTAGGCATAAGTAAACATAAAATTTTGAAAAATGTTTTGATGTAGCATACACTTTTTGACTAAAAGCAGATGCTTTTTGAAAGCAAAATGTATTTATACTACTACGGGTCGGCTATCTAGTGAAAGCTTAAGTAATCAATAGATACCGGTATTTTATTAAATTTCTGTGTTATAACCATATCCTCAGATTAATTTCTGGATTATTTCTTGATGTTAAATTTTAAAATGTTTTCAAGACTTATCAGTAATTCCTTTAATATAAAGAAGAAATGTCTTATATAAAAAACAAGATTTTTCATTTTCATTCTCTTTCTGGAGATACTTCTACTAAGTAAAGTTTTATTAATGAAAATTGAGATATTTGTTCGTGCAGTACCAGCGCTAAACTGGTCATCGTCCGCCTGCAAAGTCGAGCTAAGAGCCCCCCCCCCCCCAACAAATTAAATTAGCTTAATTTTTTTTATATAGACCGCAAACGGGCTAAAAAAAAAAATCAAATTACATATTTTTTATTGAGGATGATCAATCAATAAAGTGGTGTAAATATTATAGACATCAAATTAAATTACAGATA
Source organism: Epiperipatus broadwayi (assembly GCA_028023455.1). NCBI lineage: Eukaryota > Metazoa > Onychophora > Udeonychophora > Euonychophora > Peripatidae > Epiperipatus > Epiperipatus broadwayi. Next base: position 8,156,875 of record JAQFVV010000023.1, on the reverse strand, counting down.
TGTATTTACTATATGTATATTTATAAGAATTTTTTTGATTTTATATTTACAAAAGTATTAATAATATTTTCAATATTTACTTGTGAACAAATATCATTTTCGATCGATATTATTGCTAAATTGTCTAATCTTGATTGTAACATTTGTTCGCAAGTACGTTTTAATTAATTTAAGTTTTGAGAAAGGCCCATTCACTTGTTGCTATGCTTCATAATATCTTAAAGTAACTTTTAAATTTAGGACTAAAAATTATTTAATTTCTATTAAAAATTTATGATTTTTTAAACGAACGTTTTACCATGAAAATTTGTCTAATAAATGAATTTAATGCATTAAAATTCTATCAGTTATGCAAACAGGTAGTATCAATGGTTTATTTGTAACTAAAATATAATCTCCAATTTTTGTTTAATGTATAATAAAATAATTTACAAAGTATTCTTTTTGTATTTTAATTAATAGTTCTATAATGTCAGCGTTTCAAAAAAATTCTTCTTCTTAATGAGTGGACAGATCTGTATACTAAAATATAAAAAATTATTTGCACAAAAGTATGCTCACTGTATAACAAGTACAAACCGGACACTACTATAGTAAAACCTACTCGGTTTTCTTATTCACTTATTAATGTTATCTATAGCAATATCTCTGTCTAAAGCTCAACTGTTGCTGAACATAGCTATCCTTTTATATTCAACTTTGCATACTCATTGACTAAAGTTTTCTGTATAAACCAACAATCAATAATTTCTACATTTCACAGAACTATATAAATAAAACCTGGGTCATCAATGGATAATGGTAATATTTACTGGTACTTTACAACCAAACAGTTCCTGGACTGCTGCTTTTTAGTGATGCATGCCTGTCAAGCAAGACTTGCAGGATCACTTACCCCAGCCCTGTGTTTTCATACTTTCTAGTAACAAAAATACATATAGAAAAGTTGTACTTGTTTTAACTTTTATGGTAAACTGTATACTAAGAGGTTAGTTATTAAGGAAAACTGGAAAGAAATTCATGGCATCAATTTCACAACCTTATAACAAATGTGCCATCTATTTATCTGAACCCAATAAAAAGTTATGTTGAAACTACCCTAATATTTGAATTTAAAATAATTTTCAAGAAGGTCAGAAATTGCAAGAAATAGTATGGATACATAGAAGAATCATTTTCTTGGTTATATTTTGGGAAGTCATAAATTTAAAAAAAAATATTCTATAAGTAGTGTTTTGTCAGGGGTATAATAAAAATCAGAGAAATTTATGAAATAATGGATAAAGCTTTTAAAATAGATACACTTGTAAATAATAACAAGATGTTACAATTGACCAATAAATATTACTTGACAGGTTTAACTTTTGACCAATAAATATTACTTGACAGGTTTAACTTTTTAATAATGGAAACATAAAGCATTCACTTTTTAATCCTATGTGGTATGTTATCAGTTAAAGGGGTATAAGCAGTCAATCAAAAATTAATTTAAAGTGTATGAAAAAGAACTGATAATGCTGACAATAAGTATCACATAGACAATTCATGATATTTTGAGCATAATGAAGAACCCTCTATAGTAATGGTTCTAACTTTTCTATCATCATCTAAGCTATAATATTTGGTAAGTAGTTTTGTCTTTTTTTAAAAAAACTGTCACAGAATCTCATTTAATCTTTTTTTATACTGACATCTCATATAAATTTTTGTTTGTTAAAATTGATATTATTAATTAAAATAATAAAATACTTTTTATCTATTGAAATTACAATCAAAGACTCAGCTTTTTACATATCAAAAAGAGAGATTTATCTAAAATTACTTTTTGATACTTTAATAACAGTTAAATTTAAATTTTTCTTTAATAGGGAGTTTCATTGGATGGCAGTTCTCTGCAAGATAGATTGTTGACAAACAATTGGGATGAAATTTATATTGAAGCAGTCATCCTTAGCCAAAGATCGAGCTTCACTGTTCTATCACTTAACCCACGTTTCATCCTGTTCCTTTTTTTTTGTCACATGTATATAAACTATACATATATTTCTGAGAAGCATCTATAAAAGTTATAAACATAAATTTTAAATAAAATTTCTTTAATTATTTTGATATTAAAGTCTCTAGATGCGACTCATATATGTACGTATATTAACAGAGCAGATATATATATAAAAGCGCAAACAAATATTGTAAATAATTTTGTATTTCTTTTCTTTAATTATATTTTATTTATTTTGTAATTATTTTTCGTTATAAAATTACATAAAAATTCAAGATGGAAGATGCAACTGCTGACTGACCAAAAGTAATTAAAGGGGTGGGAACATTAGTTTGTTTCATGGTTTTAAAAGAAATTTTTAAATCAAAGTTAATGAAAGTAAAATTTAAAACAAAGCTAATTGATTTTAAGTTAGCTGTTAACACTTTATCAAATCTATTTACAATCTGGAAATTGATTTGAATTTATTTTTGGACAGTTATCTAGTGATTGCATCTCCAATAACAATAGAGAAAATATTTCTGTGGATTCAGGATTCCATTTGAGTTAAGAAGTTCAATTAAAAGCATTCTTTAAATAACTCAAAATTTGTATAAATGGGGCTGAAAATCTATTGTGTTTGAGTTTGGTCGATAGTCCCTAATCGACTTCACATCTGTTTGATTTTTGAAAAGAGGGGCCTAAGCCATCTTCCTTTCCATCTTCAGCCTGACTCTTTGCCATGCAGAAATGTAGCTCTTACTGATCAAGAGTGCCCATGCCATCAGAGAACTGCCAAGGCCAAGAAACATGCTTTTAGATTAAGTAGAATTTGTCTGCCAGAAAAAATCAAAGAATGCTGCCTTCCACAGAAGATTCATCCGTACTTCATTCCATAGACTCATGAGGTAACAAGCCCAACATTATAATCACATTACCTAAATTCTAACTCCTAACTCTTTAAAATTAATGTTCTCTTTATGTAGAATTGGCGAGTATGTTAAATTAACAATTATTTTTTTTGTGTCAATTCTCTACTATCTAAATTAATATCACTATAAAATCTTTTATCCAACTCATGCTTCTTATTTTTCTTATAATTTAGTGCAATTATAATTTAATTTTAATATTTTTATATTTTCATTAATTTTTATTTTGTAAAGGCCGATCAAACCCAGTCTTACAAACTTCTTCTATATCCTGCTGGGGAGTAGAAAGGGGGGGGGAGAAATTAATGAGTTCTTGTTATTTATTTCTAAATAGCTTGTAAGATTGAGTTTGTCTTTTAAATGAATGTAAGCTTTTAAAAATATTTTATTTTAAATTTTTACAAAGTGTATAAATACTTTTCAATCTGGGTGAATATTGGTGTCTCTTAAGTTTATCGATTTCTTACTGATCATCATCACCCAAAAGGCTGGTGACGTAATTCTATTTTGTTACTTGCATTTTTAAGTGTGCAAATTTTAGTTTTTTATATGTTAAACAGAATAGTATTGTGCCAAGGCCAATTTGGCACATGTATATAAAATAATTTTGTCTAAAAAAATTATTAAAAAAAAAAAAAAAAAATCTTTCGTAAAAGAGTTTGAAATAAAAGATTAAAAGTGGGAAAGGGGTTTTCTTAAAGTCAAACTAAAAGTGTTATAAAAGAAAGTAAAGTTCTTCTGGGAGACTTTAACACTACATACAATGACTTCAACAAGAGATTTTTGCATCTAATAAATCGCAGATTAATGTGTGGAGAGGGTTTCTTCCTTCTTGAAGCCTACTCTTTCTATACTAAAACTAAAAAGTCCCTGATTGATTTGGTTTTCTACACCCCAGACCTCCATTTCAACCTTGATGCAGCCTTGGCCCCTGTTGCTTTCTCTGATCATATTGCTCTAATCTTACAACTTACACCTACTGCAATCCCTACACCCATTGATGGACCTGGTAAAACCATGCGCATGATCACCCAATCAAATATGACCGAAGCGATAGTGTCTGAGGCATACATCCTTTTCCAGAAAATAAACATCCTTTCCCTGCCTGCTGAGGAGTGCTGGTTTTCCTTCATTGGAATACTTCAGTCCATATTAAATCACCACACCAGGAAAATCAAAGGACCTAATGGCCTTCTAAATGACCTAACAGACATTAATATACAACTTCAAGCATCACAGCAAAATTTCACAAATACAGAAAAAATTATCTTCCTTAAAAATCTCTACAAAATCAAGCAAAAGTCCCTTGCAGAATATATATCCATCAGAAGAGCCAAATGTTTCTTAGCACAACAACACTGCTGGACGAGAGACTACCTTAGATGGGCACTGGGGTACAATAGAAAACAAATCACTCCCTTATCCATTAATACTAATGGAACCAATCTTATTGGCTTTCCAATGATGCAGCACATCAGCAAACAATTCTGCCAATTAATGCAAAAAGATGGAGCTCCTCCTATAAACAGCTGGTTAGATTCTGGTGACCCCAGCGAACATGGCATCACGGAAATCCAAATCAAAAAGAAGATAACATCTCTCCCTGACGGCATTCATCCTGGCCTTCATGGCATCCCAAATTTCCTTCTCAAACACCTCAGTCAATTCACTGTGCCAATTTATTAAAAAAATGATTGATCACCTAGCCTCCGGCAACAGAAACATAACAAATCTTTACCCAGTGGCACTCGTGCCTTTTATTAAAAAAGCAAAACCACTAAACGACATTAACAGTATCCGGCCAATTTCCATGACCCCATTGCTTATCAAGATAATTGAGTCAGTCATTAAAGATCAAATCCAAACTCAAATTCTTAGCTATATCTCATCAAACCAATACGGAAAAAAGGGATCATCAACCTCGCATGCCATGTCCAATGTAACTGCACTGTTCAATTACATCAGAGGATATCGTAAATCAAAACCTATTGCTGTCCAGCTGGATGTTGCGGCAGCATTTGATTCAGTCCAGATAAACATCCTTCTGGATATTCTGTTGGAATGCGACATTCCAGCTGGGATTGTACAGATGATCAGCAATCTGCTCAACAACAGAGAGATTTTTCTCTCTCTTGATGGCAAGATCACACCAGGTTTCAAGCCATACAAGTCGATCCCTCAAGGATCCCCGCTCAGTGCCCTTTTCTTCACAGCATACATCAACCCTCTTCTGATGGATATAGAAAAAAACCTCCCTGGAATTTTCCTTCCCTCTCTCAATAAAAGCTTCAATGTATTTGCATATATTGATGACATCATGGTTGTGCTTCCCACCATTAAATACCTTCCTAATATCATGAACATATTAAACAGAAATACAGTGAAACTTGGCCTACAAATAAATTTTAACAAATCTTCCATCTGGAAGATAATGTCTGGTAAACAAATTAACTCTCCCTTTTCTGCAAAACCCCAAAGATACCTAGGTTTTCCAATCTACAAAACTCCAACTGCAATGGCAAGAGAGATTCAAGATGCAATCCTCCATTCAACTGAAGCCATCACCACTTCACTCTCTAGAGTATACCTTTCATTATATGGAAAGGTTGGCCTCCTCAACATGATCATAATGCCAAAAATCTCATATTATCTTCCATTCGTTAAAATGTCTAAACAGTTTCAAAATAAAATTAACCAATTGTGCACCAAACTTCTCTGGAGAGGAAGGACAGTTGCTATTAGCTTGCGAGGTATCCAACGACCACGCAGGTTCAATGGACTGTCATTCCACTCAATACAAGCAATCATTTTACAGAAAACCCACAACACTCTACATAATCTGATCCTCTCCTGTGGATACTCTAACATTATTAAAAAAGTTACACCGACAGATCGTCCTCCACCCTCTTCCAGTTCATGGATAGCATCCCTAATACAACAACTACAACTTTATAACCCGATAACATCCTTTAACCTTAACCAAAAAATCACCTTATGGGAAGCATACAATATAATCAACTATAATCAACAACCCATTAAAACCAGCCTAAAAATAACCAACCAAAGACTCATTACACACTTCAAAAGATGGAGTCTGGAACCCAAATTCCTTGACTTCATCATTAAAATAAATCTTAATGCGCTACCCATGAATTGGTTTCTTTATCACCGAAGAGGTTTTACCAGCATTGACCCTATATGTGGTCTGTGTGCTCGTGAAGATGAAACCATAGACCATATTATACACCGGTGCCCAAGACTTAAAACTCTAAAAGATATAATTATAATCAATTCCAACATAAGACCTGATATGATTTTCTCACTCAAAAATGCCATTCATAATGGGTTTTTTTCAATAATAAGGCTTTCTACCTTTGTCCTTTATTCCATATGGATAGTGAGATGCAAAAGTCTCATGGAATTACCCCCACCACAAATCATACCATTGTTCTATCAAACGCTCAAAAAAATCAAGAAACATGACCAGCTCCTTGCCTCCAGTAAAGTCTTTGCTGACACCTGGTCTTTAATTGCTCTTTCCTTTTCCTGATTATCAATTCCCACCTACCCAGCATTATAGAATAGTCATTTATAAAAGAAAATATTCATGTTTATATTAAAAATGCTAATACCATTAAACAAGTTCTTTGAATCTCTTCACTATACCTAACCACATAAGAGTATAACATTGTGCTCTCATAACATAATCTAGCCAGATGACATATAGAACATTATATAATCATATTATTGTACAATTTATTCATTTATTTATCCTTTATTAGTATGTAATCATTATTTATTGTTAATAAAATTTTTATTGAAATGAAGAAAGTAAAGTTTTTCTAAATTAGTATTCGTAAAAATAAGTAATTTAAAATTTAAAAAATATATAAATCTCTTTTCATTCAAGCTTATTATAATAAATTATATATGTGCGTGCGAGTGTAAATAAATGTATGCATGTTAGAATAATATTAAATATATATATATATGTAAATGAAAGTTAAAAAAGAAATTATATTTGGAAAACACAGTGATGGCTATTAAGTTGAATAAAGATTTAAAAAAACCACACCAGCGGTGGGCTACTAATTAAAGATATAAAAACAATATGTTTATGAAAGCTACTACTAATTAAACAATCTTCAAAAACACGTCATAGGATTAATTACTAATGGAATTTCTAAACACCTATTGCACCTATTGCCAGAGGATATTAAAACGAAAACAATTCGGATACATAAATAGCCAGATTTTTATCGGAGTTTTTTTTTCAGTCTAGTTTGCAGTGACAGTCTTGTTTCAGTTCAGACAACAGTGCAAGTTTCTATTATGTATTCAGAAACAAAAATGCATTGTTGAGCAGCTTTTGGAAATATACGCTCGTGCTTCAGCCTTTTTGTCCAACAAGATCATCAAAACCTGCCTGTGAAATAATGTCTGCATAACAACTCAGACATCCTCCATCAAATGTTCAACTGTCTTCAAGAATAAAACCAATGGATTCACATAAAATCTCTTCAAGAAATGTCCAAATCTAACTGGTTAGATATAATCCATCAGAAGCTGCAGAAGCAGCCAACAACAAGCAATATCCATGTTCCAAAAATCCTAGGTAAACATTTATTTATTATCATTTATACATAGTAGCCACCGCTGTAATTCGTCAATCCTACCGAGTAAAGTAATTTGAATTCTTAAGCATGCATAAAATGAACTATTGATGTGTGTGTGTGTGAATGTGAGATAATTTAATGATGTCACATATTATTTATGCTTTTCACCAGATATATGTTATAATGTGTTACTTTAAAAATGTGCATGTGTTAAATTAGATTTATAAAGATGTTTAAATTTGGTCAATTAATGTTGAGTAATAAATTATCTTTAAACTTAATTAATGTTAATTAAAATAAAATGTCTTCAAACTTAAACTTTTTTGTCAGTCAATTCTTTTTACCAACCTTTTTATTAATTCTTTCCACTACTAATTTTGTATAATTTTGTTATTGAATTAAAATTAGACTGAGCTAGTTAAAGGGAATGTTTCGAGCATTGGATTATGAGCCTACTGCCCGAATACGTTAGGCATCAGACTAGCTGGCGCCCTGGAGTTTACCCTGAAACAAATAAAGAATTTGGATAGTAGGGGTTTGAATCTAGCAGCTGAGGTGGGCCATTGTTGATAGTTAGTCTATGTTGATAGTTAGTCTATCAATAAGATCTCCCCATTTTGCTCGAACGTGCCGGTTCATTCACATAACATTTATAAGATTATAAATGTATTATGAAGGAGTTTGAAACCAGCCAAAACTTATATATACATATAAGTAAGTGGTTTCAGCGGTTCAACCCGGTACAGTATTGATTCAGGAAGGGGGAGCAATGTACGCTTCATTAATTATAATTTTAACTTCCGATAAATGATTTTATCTTACATGGGTCACTATTTTAAAATATTATGTATTTGTTAAACCACTTAGGGCTTCATTTTAGTATTTAAATCTAACGATTTTATATTTTTATAATAGTGTTGCTAGCATATGTCAGAAATTATCAATAAGCCACATAGGGCTTTGATCTGATTCACTCATACCTCATTCCAGAGAGTCCTGATCATATTTGTTTGTCATTCTTCTCCTCAAAGTATATATTTATATACTGCTCAGATCTATCTGAGCCTCACTCCAGAGGATCAGAAGCCTTCCATCCTTTTTCAGTGTTTTCATTTGTAACAGGGATATAAGTCTACTCCCTGGAGCAAGCCAGTTAGTGTAGTTAAAGTCCTGCATAGACTTGCCATAATAGGGAATCATAGCAACTTCATACCGACCTTTCCTTTCAGTACTTCTCAGCCAAAAGGCTGGTGTACCACTTTAAAATGAAGAATGACATTTTCTTGGCTGAAGTTGCCATTCTCTCTTTCACTGACATTATGCTATCACTGCAATTTCTTATAGTTCATTTTCTATCCTGTTTAACAAAATAAATCTTAATGTGATAATGAAACGTTTTTTTCTTTGAATATTTTTCGTTGGAGTTTTAGATCCAACCTCTCATGAAGCTGCCCTCCCCTTTATTGAAATAAACCATTCTCTTATCTATAGAGTTTCGCAATATTTGATCATTCATTGTCGAAAATGTAAATTAAATAAATGTTTTTAGTATACTTATGGATCATAATGTATCCTTATTTAATTGTTATAAATAAAGCTATGAATGAAAATAAAGCTATGTATCAAATGCCAAGGGCATTCTATTAAAGTTGTATAAACAGCGAAACTCTATTATCATATATTTATATGTGTTTTCTAAATATATAAAATATCCACCAATCACCAAAATAAATCTGTTTTGTAATATTAAATAAAATCCGATTTCCAAATATACATTCAGTATTGTAATGCCGCACTAAATTGATATCTGTTAAAATAAAAATAATTGACTCAAGATTGTCAAATATTTATAACCAAAATAAAGTTTAAACTGCATGAAGTTGATTATATATATATAAAATCATCTTGAATTTATCAAAATAAATATTTATATTTTTAAACTTAATCCAGTGTGTTCAAATCTCATTAATATATTTATGTATATTTTAAATTTATATCTCAGGTTCACTCAATCTCTCTTCATCATCATCACCAGTTGAGTTCTCATGCAAAACATTTTATCACTGGGACGGGAAGGAATGAATTCATGTGGTATCATCATAGGTGTTGTCCATAGTGTTATAGATTTTGGGCAAATAGGTTAGAATTCATGATTGCTCCTGACCTGTTTATCTCAGTATGATTGGATTTGGGGGTACTTTTGCTTAGATTCTAAATCTTGTTGGATAGACATACATTTTTTGACCAGTACAATATGTATTTTGATTATTTTTTTGTTTGTAATTGCTCTGGGAAACTTCTGCATCATGTCTCCTGAAGTATTTTTAATTTCATCATTAAATCTTTAAAACATTTTATACAATATATGTAAATAACCAATTAATAGTATAGTAACACTGTATAATTGTAAAATATAATTTCTAAATGTTCCCTACATCAATGCATTGTCCTCTATTATCAAATGTGCTTTGAAAATAAAAAATAAAATTATCTTCATTTGCTTTCCCCATATCTTATAAGAATAAAAGATCTGACAGCTGTAGGAACATGAAGTGAATGTCCAATATGAGTCAAATGTTACCAAAGTTTTATTCAATACTGCTAATAACTTAATTTTATAAGGTAGAGTTTACTTTTACTCATTTTAATATCCTAATAAATAAATAACCGAATATCAAATAATAAAATTCCAATAATATGGAATCACTAAAATGATAAGCTTTCTGAATGTTGGTTATATCAGTGCATTGCTCCTCTATCAAATCTGCTTTGCAAATAAAAATGAAATCCATCTTTATTTATATGATAGCAGATCTGAAAAAAGATATTAAATAGGCAAAGAGTGCATTGATGTAGCTTGTAATGGGAAAGTTGATCATTCTATTGTTAGCTGAAATGAAAAATTAATTTTGTATTGTGGAATTAAAGTATTAACAATATTAAATGAACTCTGATTTGAATTGGACTGTATCATTTTTAGATATGCTGTCTTTATAAAATTTGGAGAAAATATTTTGAATTAAATAATATATCAGATCTATTATTTTATAAAATTTAAGAAAAATAATGGATTAACTTTTCCCTTACAAAAATGATTTGATTATAATATTGGCCATTGCAATGATATATCAGTTGTTTGGAAAATTTATCATTCTAATTTTATGTATATTGAATGAAATATTTCCATGGATTATTATTATAATAAAGAATAGAAATGTTATTATATTCATGAAAATAATATTTAACTTTTGATGTTGCTAAGAAACTATTAATTACTACTAATTGTTAATCTCTGAGGCTAAGCAAGTTTTCTCATTAATCTATAATAAATCTTTTGTTGGAGTTTTTTTAATGAAGTAAAAGGAGGATATATATAATATGAGGCTAGTTAAACAAAATCCAGAAATAAATGATATATATATATATTAATGTTATATATAGAGTAAGTTAAAAAACAAACTCTTATGAAGCTTCAAAAATACCCTCAACCTCAGACCGCGGTTTCTGCCTCTAGCGTCATCAGTGAGGTGCTAGGGAATAAAAATACTAGAACTAGTCCAGCATTTTATCAATGCCTAACTATTGAGAAGAAAATCTGAAACTTTCAGACATTTAAATGTCCAAAAATCCAGCTATCTAACTCAAATAGCCATATGTGACTGAACTAAGTTCAGATACACCATATATTAATAGCTCTAGCAATATAAAATCGCCAAAGCATTAATAGCAAAAAACTAAAATTAAATTGATAAAAAATCAAGTCATATGACCTAATTTTAATAAAGCTCCTATTTACAAATGTTATATATAGAGTAAGTTAAAAACAAACTCTTATGAAGCTTCAAAAATACCCTCAACCTCAGACCGCGGTTTCTGCCTCTAGCGTCATCAGTGAGGTGCTAGGGAATAAAAATACTAGAACTAGTCCAGCATTTTATCAATGCCTAACTATTGAGAAGAAAATCTGAAACTTTCAGACATTTAAATGTCCAAAAATCCAGCTATCTAACACAAATAGCCATATGTGACTGAACTAAGTTCAGATACACCATATATTAATAGCTCTAGCAGAGGCAGAAACCACGGTCTGAGGTTGAGGGTATTTTTGAAGCTTCATAAGAGTTTGTTTTTTAACTTACTCTATATATAACATTTGTAAATAGGAGCTTTATTAAAATTAGGTCATATGACTTGATTTTTTATCAATTTAATTTTAGTTTTTTGCTATTAATGCTTTGGCGATTTTATATTGCTAGAGCTATTAATATATGGTGTATCTGAACTTAGTTCAGTCACATACGGCTATTTGAGTTAGATAGCTGGATTTTTGGACATTTAAATGTCTGAAAGTTTCAGATTTTCTTCTCAATAGTTAGGCATTGATAAAATGCTGGACTAGTTCTAGTATTTTTATTCCCTAGCACCTCACTGATGACGCTAGAGGCAGAAACCGCGGTCTGAGGTTGAGGGTATTTTTGAAGCTTCATAAGAGTTTGTTTTTTAACTTACTCTATATATAACATTTGTAAATAGGAGCTTTATTAAAATTAGGTCATATGACTTGATTTTTTATCAATTTAATATATATTAATATAACATGGAAGCATTACTGGCTATGAACCCTACTTATACCATCATGTAATCAGTTTATATGAAATTAATGTAACAGTGTGTATGGAATAAAATACAATATTTTCTAAGATATATTAAGGAACAATACCAACTATTTTTTTTTGTTCGTGAATGATTCACAGAGATGCAATAATATTTAAATAGATATTTAAAAACAATATATAAGACAGGTAACATCATTCCAATCTTCATTAAACCAATATTGAACTGAATGATTGTAGAAATTAGAACATCATAGTCTTGGAAGATGCCAGGGTTGTCTGATTATTAATGTTTGTTCTGATATACGAATCTACTTTTTAAAAAAATGTTCAAATTGTTTGAATGTGTGATGAATCATATTAATGGGCTACATGACCACTATACATGATGCTTTTCAATAATTAAAAATATATATAAACAATTTTTATGACCATAAAACATACTTTCACTAATCTACTATATACTTCTTATGCATGTCACACCATACCAAAGTCATAGCATTAATTTCAGAAATGTTTTGACATGGCTGTTCATCTATGTATATTATATTTATAAATTTCATGGTGGATTGTAATCTGGACCAACTGACAAGTGCTGGTTTAGCATGAAATACGGATATTGGTGATTATTTATCTTTTCGACATGGATCTGATCAAATATATCAGCAGTATGAGATAGCATGGATAGTTGAGGGTTGTGTGAAAGTCTGAATTCAACCCCCCCTATTTATTACATATAGGAGTGCAGGTATGAAAAAGTATGTACATTAGAAAAAATTCATTTATGAAGGATTGTTGTAAAAGCGCTATAGTGTTTAGGATGTATTAAACTCAGAATAATTTATTGCTTTGGGATTTTATCTCTAATATTTTTCTCAATAATTAATAATTTCTGATTATATTTAATTTTGTTAGGATTCCTCCTCCCAGCTTTAATAAATAAACGTATTATTCTTGAGACATTTGCAATTCAGCAGTTTGAAAAGATATTAATTTGATTCCTTTTAGAATTTGACTCCTTTTATATTACCTTTTTTTCTCCAGAGTTATGAAACATATACCAATTTCCTGTCAGATATTCCTTACTATGTCAGTTAATTTTTTTTTTTTGTTAAAGTAAAAAAAGCATTGAATTGTATTTCCATTTGGAATTTCCGATACTTGGTCTAAGCTTCGTGTATATATAAGATACTCTTATGATTTGCAAATTCTTAACTCTTTTATATATATAAATGAGTGGGCCAAAAGTAACTTTATTGTAAGGAATTTGAACATATTTAATTTAATTATTAATTTACTTAAAGTACTCTTTATTTAATTGAAATATAATAATGCTTGGATAAAATAAAACACTTTAAATATTTAAATGTTAATAAAATAATTTAAGTGAAATATATAAAATGACTAATAGAATATAAATTTTAATAAAATAATATCTTAAAATAACATTTGTGTCCTGCTGTATACACATAACATAATTATAATTTTGTTACATTTTTATTTACCATTGTCAAACTCACTCCACTCACAACTTTGACACTAATCCACCTCAGATAAATATAATAATGATTATTACTAATCATTTTCTAATCTCAGTTAAAGATTAATATATCTGATTTTTTAATTTTAAACATACACACATATGGAGTTATTCACCTTTCTTTTTCCCATGGGTAATATCTTTATAAATATATTAAACGACCTATATACTTCTCCATTCTTTTTAAATTCATATAAATAAAAATACAATAAAAGACAAATGACTCCCCAAGATGCATTTCGTGCTGAAACAGCACTCATCAGTTGGCCCAGGTCATTATCTCCCATATATATTCTATGAAGAATATTTATCTATAATAAATTGTTACATTTTTATGTACCATCGTCAAACTCAATCCACTCACAACTTTGACACCATCCACCTCAGATAAATACAGTAATAATTATTACTGATCATTTTCTAAACTAGAGACTATCTCTAGCACAGATATAAACTTTAAACCTCAGTTAATTTAAAAAGAATAGGGAAGTATGGATGTTGTTTATATATCTATAATTATATTTTTAAAATGAAAATTAGAATCTATATAAATATAATGAATATGTAAGCCGTGGTCGCGGTTTCCGTAGAAATATAATACTTCTCCTATTAGTAAAGAACTGCATCATATTACAACTGTAATTTTCGCTTTTGCGATCAGTATATCACTTTCAGTTGTATTCTCTAACCAACAAATAGTTATGCATTCTTTTTATGGATGATTAGTTAAAGTGACAGTAAAGCAACTACCTGAAAGAAAATCATTAATATGTTGGCGATTTGAAAGAATTTCATGATTTACCCGTCTTAGACTCATATAATAGGTGGTGGAAATAAAAATTGGATGCATAACCTTATGCCCAAAAACTTTTTTTTTAGCTATCTAAAAACTAAAAATTACAAATGAGTTTTTTAAATAAGGCTACGAATAAGAAAAGTGTCTAATTTCAAATGAATAATCCCATCAAACAACTCGTATGAATAGGAAAATTACCTTTAGTTAAAATTTGAATTTCTAACCAGGTTATTGATGGTATCCGTCTGCCAACTGGACTTTGTATTCAAACTTAATAAAGACCACAGAATTTTTTATACCACTAAATATAGTTAACTATAACTTAATGTTTAAAAGCCAATTTCATGCAATTTGTACTGATTGTAAAAAATATTTTTAGAAAATTATTTTTAGTGATTCAAAATTAGCATTCTTACATTCCAGTCATTAAGATTTATTTTAACATTGTTGAATATTAAAAAAAAAAGAAGTTAATTTGTTTATAATTGTCATAAATTTTAGACGCACGTTAAAGGAAGTACATAATTTATATTTAATAAAAACAATAGGAATTTTAACGCTATAAATATACTTCTTTAGAATAGTTTATTGCATTCAAATAATAAATAAAGACTAATAAAATTTTTGACCAAAGTTTTTATTTAATATTAAAAAGATATTAAAAACAATATATACATAATTTAATTATTTTATGACGTAGTTCTAAATTTAGATGGAAAAATAATTATTATAAAGGAATGTAAGCAACAATAAATCACGAGATCTGATGACAATAAGTTATTACTTGGTCGTAGAATCCTACTGAGAAATCTAACTTTGAGCAAAGAACTTAACACATATATGTTGTTATTTAATGAAAATCATTTGTTATTAATAATTTATGTTCATTACAAAATCATAGCATATTAAAGATTCTTCTAGTTTATTCTAGCTTCTTATTCATATCCCCCTATCATTTTAATCATTATCATCAATTTCAACCATTATCAAACCATTGCAGGAAAAGATTTTTTAAAATTTAATTAACTTTATTTGATCTTTAGTATTTCTTCTCTACAATACACCAGCTACTTTTCTTATTTCACTTATCAATCTCACATGTGGTCTCTTTCTAGGTCATTTAAAATCTTTTAAATTCACTTTAAGATTTTAATTATCCATCTATTATGATATTTTCTAAAAATATAGTCAACCCAGTTCCATTTCAGTGTCCTAATTATTTCAATGATGCCAATGATATCTGCTTTCATCCATACATTTCATGTTGGATCTCTTCTTGTCATTTCTAATATATATATATCTTTCCATACTTTGTTAAGTGATCAGTCCTCTAATATAGATTTTCTGCTCACATTATTAAAGCCTAAGAGAGCAATGAGAAGAATATCTTTTTATTTATTATCAGTCTTATTTTTATAGCTTTAATATTGATGGATACGATAGTAAAAAAAGATTATGAATAACAGAAGATGAAAATAGAGACTTTGATGTGTGAGGATTATATCTAAATTAAAACATTTTGTGTAAAATCTTAAGCAACAGTTTAATAAAGATTTTCTTAATTATGTATGCTCTAACAAACTGATAGAAGAGAGGAAGCAATTAGTAGACTGAATTTACATTCTTATAAGTGCAAAATGGAGGATAAAAATAACTCATATAATATTTTTTTAAACCTTTGTTTATTTTCAACAGCATTATCATAAAAGAATTCTCAATTTATTTAAAAATGAAAGCATTAGCATAAAAAATCTTTAATATATACCATGGAATTATTTTTAGATGTGTGCTTTTTTCTATCATCATCATCATTATCATTATTATTATTATTATTATGTTTCAAAGATAAACTTTATTTGTCTTACAGAGTTACAAGAGTTTTACATAGCTTAGATTGCTGTGTTTACATAGGCCATTTATAGTTGTAGGTTTACATATATAAAAATTGATTTTTACACAGGATTGCAACAATTTTTACATACTATGGATTAGTTACAAGGGTTTTACATAGCTTGGAGTACTGGGGTTACATGAACAATCTGTAGACGTAGGTTTACATATGTAAAAGTTGATTAATTGATTTACATGAGATTACAATAATTTTTTCATGTTGTGGATTGCTGTGGTTACATCAGCAATCTGTAATTGTAGGTTTATGTATGTACAAGTTGATTTATTTATATACCTAAGATTACAAAGGTTTACATAGCTTGGATTGCCATGGTTACATAGGCAATCTGTAGTTGTAGGTTTACACATATAAAAATTATTTTATTGATTTACACAAGATTACATAAGTTTTACATGCTCTAGACTGCTGTATCTACAGATGCAAACCAGGTTTAGTTTTATGTCATTGGGTTGCCTAGTAATATAGGCAAGGGACTAGCTATTTCTATGATAGTGTAGCAATTGTCTGTGAGGTCTACTCTTATATGAGATCAATGTGTTATTTTTGATTTTTTAGGGTGCTGGATTTTTTTTGGTCGACCAGATTTTTCTCTTGGTTTCATTAGCAATGTGGGTTGGAGAGGGTGTTGGTGTGGCAGGATTGCTTTCATAATTGGTACAATCTCACCATGCCTGCTTTCTGGTGCATTTGAATAGAGGAGTGTTTCAGGTGGGGGGTGTGATAGCTATGTCAGAATTGGCTGCAATTGTTAAGTTGGAGTTTGTGGTAGTTTGGTTAGACTATGGTTTATCAGTGTGTTAAAGGTAAAGACTGAGTAAGGCTTTTGATAAGGTTTAAGCATATGATTCATGAGTAGGGTATCCTGATTTCCAGAGGAAGCTGCTGGTAAGTTATGTTAGTACTGGTTCCTATTCGCAATTTGAAATTTGTCATAGGTTGGTCAGACTCTGGGTCAGGCTGTATTAGAGGTAGAGCCTGAGTGAGGTTTTTGATGTAATTTAAGTGTGAAATTCATGGTTAGAGTGTCCAGACATAGGGAGATGGTAAATCTGGATAGGTAGTTAGGCTTGGCATTGCTATTGGAAGAGACTTATGTTTTTTGAAATTATCTAGTAACTTGATGTTAGTTGAAGATTTGAATGAAAAATTTAACACAAAATTGGAAGTAACTTATCAAGTGATTGGAAATTAAAAAAGGTATATAAAGTTCGTTTTTTTTCTTGCTAGCTTAAAGTTTTGATTTCTTTATAAGTATAAACAGCCAGAGCTTGTTAACATGGGTATGAGAAAGTGAATTAATTGCTGGAAACTTGAAATCAAATTTTTATTACTAAACCAAGATCAGAATTTGCTACAATAACATTAAAAATAAGCTATGCTTGACTGATCTTTGGACTTTGAACTCTGTGCTGGTATTATTGGTGACAGACACTGGCCATCAGATGGAAGTAAGTAATCAATTGATTAAAGATATATTATTATTTTGTAATAGACTAAGGTTTTGAATTCTTTTTATGCATAAAAATCAGAGCTTATTAAATTTGTAATTGGATTTTTTTTCCTCAACAAAGATCAGAATTTGCTACAATAGAATTAAAAATATGCTTATGTTTGACTGAACTTTGGATTTTGAAACTCTGTGCTGATAATATTGCTGGAAGCATCTGGTCATGTAATGGCTTTGTCTCCATATTATTTTCTAAAATTATCATTGAGTAACTTGATTTTAATTGAAATTTTTAATTAAAAATGTACTACAAAATTATTAATTAATTATCAACACATTAAAAATTGAAAAAGGTGTATCGAGATATGATTTTTACCTTGTCAGGCTTAGGTTTTGGGTACTTTTGGAGCATGGAAAACTATAGCTCTTTAACTTGGTAGGAAACAAATGGACTTGATGATCATTATTATTATAATGATGATGTTGTTATAATAATGATGGTGTTTATTATAATGATGATGATGAGGTAAACTTTATTAAGACTGAAAAAGTTGTTAAATGAGTTACATATGAAAATATAAGGTTTTAGATACAAGTTAATACATGATATTACATATGCAATAAGGGTTTACAATCTTACATGTAATAGAGAAACAACATGACTTACAATAATTGAAAAAAAAAAGATCATTACACAACAAGAGTGTCAAATTAGGTTTACATAGAATTTTTAAATAAAATTTTGAGAAAAATACTTGGAAGCATATGATAGTATGAGCAAAAACATATATGGGATGTGGGGTTGGAATTGGTGTTAGATAAATATATGATTGTATATAAATTGGGTCTATTTGGTGGAAAGGATTATAGTTTTCATGGCTGTCTTATTATTCATGTATTATGTAAGTTGCATATGAAAAACATGAGTTTTTAGATATAATTTGATACATAAGATTACAAAGGCAATGAGGGTTTACAGTTTTGCTTATGATAAAAAAAGGTAATTTACAATACTTGGAATAATAATAATTGTTGCATAACAAGATTTGTAGAGATGTCTGCCCATCCTTGCATATGTATTAAATGGATTATGTCCTATACATGTGGGGTTTAGATTGACTTTAGGTCAACGTGGGTGTGACAAGAATCTCAGCCTCAGGGTGGCCTTTGAGCATTCCATCATCAGATTTTCAATTGGATGGACGGTTGAAGAGTTGGAGTGTGGAGTAAAATGAAGCCTTTCCATTAAAATATGAAGATCTATATCTGAGCACTTATAGTATGTATGTGTGGGAGATGATAATCTGGACCAACTGATGATTGCTGGTTTAGCATGAAATACGTATATTGGTGATTATTTATCTTTTTGGCATATATGTGTTTTAAGTGTATCAGTGATATTAGATCGAGTGGTGGGACATGCGAAAGTCTGTGCTCATATACCCTATATATTAGGTTTCATAAATTTTACAAAAGCATTTTGAGATAAATACATGAAAGCACATGGTAATATTTATTAATACATTTAAGAAGGTTGAGTGGAATTAGTGTTCCATTGGTATATGGCTATAACTAAATTGTGCTTATTAGTTGAGAACTATAGGTGTCAAGGCTGTCTTATTGTCCATGTGCTGGGCATTTAAAGTTCACTTGATGTAAGTTGATGGAGTGATCTTGTAAACTTGTTTGAATTAGTGGGTTGTGAGATGGGTACTGTGTTACTCTCTTAAGTGGTGCAGTATTCATTCCAGAGTTCATCCTCATATGACATTTGAGCTACGAGTTCCAGAGAATGGGGTAAAAATGATATAGAGAGCAGTTGGAATCTGTGGCTGATATAATGATGGACTTGAAGGGAAAATGTCTTAAATGATACAAAATATTCACTGTGACATGATAATAAATTTTGACAAATTGTTATTAGCATGCCATGCATCCATATCATGGTGGAAGGCAATTCTGTGTTTTTAAGTCTAGGTTTTAAAAGTTGTTTGCATTGGCTGCCCTGAAATTTCAAATTGGTTTAAATGGACTCAAAATATCCTTGCTATTGCTGCCATGGAAATTGTTTTTGAGGATGATGGCATATATTTTTTCATGAGATAAAGATAGAAAATATGGTAGAATAGGTTTTGGTGCCAACCACTTAGTCATGTAATTGGATGGCAGCCATTTTGATTTATTTTAACAATTTAAAAATGCCATTTTTTTTTTTAAAGAAAAAGCTTTTGTAAATTAAAATTATCTTAGAAAAGATGTGTGGCATAGTTAATTGGTTCAATATATGTTAATTTTACTTGAAATATTGCTGATTTTGAATGATCTTTTGGGGGTTTAAATCTGGAAATTTTGGCTTGTTTTTTTTTTTTTTTTTAAGTGTTACTGCCACTAATGAAATATTTTTTTCTTGCAAATTATTCATTACATACAAATAAATTTTTTATAACTAGAGTGTTATCTAATTGGGTCAAGATCAGTCTTTATGATGACTTGAAATTTATCTTTAAAAAAAAACTAATATGCAAATTCTTAGTATTTGGAACAGGAGCTCTTGGAATGACCATAATGACAGGACTAACATTAACTGTGAAACTATTATTATTATGATGATGATTTTATGTTTCAAAGGGTATACTTTATTGAGACTCAAAAAGGGTTACATAAGTTACATTTGAAAATATGAGGTTTTATACAAATTGATTAATGATATTACATATGTAATAAAGGGTTTACAATCTTGATTGTGATAAGAAAGAAAACATGATTTTCATTAATTAAAAAAAAAAATTATTACATAACAAGATACATATGACAAATTAAGTATACATAGAATTTTTAAATGTGATATTGAGGAAAATGTGGAAATGCATGATAATATGATTGAAAATATATGGAGGAGAGGTTGAAGTTGGTGTTAGCTTGACATATGGTTTCATAAAAAATGGGCTCATTTGGTAAGTATACTATAGTTTTCATAGCTAAGTCTTATTGTTCATTTGTTGCATAAGTTCCATGTGAAAAAAAAATAGTAAAAATACTAGTCAGCATGAAGTGCATCTTAGGGAAAATGGAAAAACACTGTTTATAAAATTTCTTTCCATATTACCCATAAGTTTTTGTATAGATTTTTGTATTGTTATATATATCTTACCTTATAGTTTTTGCTATATAAATTTTAAATTTATTGTTGCATTTGCCCCAGTTTCCTACATGCAATAAAATTGATTCAGATTGTTAGTCTTGAAATAAATATTAGACTTATTACAATTTTGTTATTGTTTTGACTGCAATTAACACACGTGAGTTAAAATATGTCCAAAGGACTTGGGCTATTTTGTTAAAAACCACACTCTTTAAATAGTTGAATGGTTTAACTTAAACCATAGTAACAAGTTTTCCACATTTATCAGAAAAATTTGTTAAATCTTCTTTAAAACAGGCAAAACTCTCTATACAGTAGTGCCATTCAGTACCAACCAGAGTAATCAATGAATGCCAGAAGATGTGCATAAAATCCCCATCTGGTGCCTACTCATCCAATATCCCCAGATTAGTTTCTGCCTTGTGGCCTTTGTCAGTCTGGAGATATTGGATGAGTAGGCTCTAGATGGAAATTTTATGCACAAGCCTTCTGGCATCCATTGATTACTCTGGTTGGCACTGAGTGGCACTATTGTATGGAGAGTTTTGCCTGTTTTAATAACAGCTATGTGCTAGCATAAGAAATGGTGATCATGTAATGTTTAGTGGTTTAAATCTTATAAAGCTGATATGGATTTTTTGGTTGGAATATCCTGTGTAATTCATTACAGTGATAGAATGATGAAATCATAAGCTAAAGATTTCTTGAACAAAACTCAACCTATCACTTGTAGGCTTGAATGCTATGTGATCCCCTTCCCCTAAATGACTCACTTCAATTATTGTATTCTTGGAATAATAGCATTTATAATTTTAATAAAGTAATGAAATAATATTATGGTGAAGAGATAAGTTTGATGTATATATATATATATATTATTATATTAAATGCTAAGCTAGGTTTTTGATATGGAGTATATGTGTCAAAGCACGATCCCATATCGAAAGTCTGGCTTAGCATTTAATAAAATAAAAAATATGTTTTTTATATCAAACTTATCTCTTCACCACAATATTATTTCATTACTTTATTATCTATGGTATGCGCTTATTATTATTTTTATATATAATTTATAAATATCATTTTATATATTGAAATGGAAATGCCCATTTCAAGTTGGCAAAAGAAGATATCAAATTGCATGTAAGATAATGTAGCCAGTTAATAATGACTTAATAGTTATATTTAAATTTAGCAGTTATAAGCACACACAAACATATTGCAGTATTCAAGGTCAAGGTATAAACATATATAATGTATAATGAATATGTAAATAATAATAATTGTATAAATATAACGAATATGTAAAAGTAATAATAATTGTATAAATGTAGAATAAAAGTAATAACTGTAATGTATAATAAATATGTAAAATAACTGCATAGTAATTAAGAATAACGATTGTGTAAAATTACAATGTTATTAAATCATAAAAAGTTGTATAATAATAGAAAGCCCAGCTGACCTTATAGGGTCAGAAAACTATGTAAAACACCATATATGGTTAGGAATGTAAAAGACTCCAGAAGTCTTGAGGGGTATATAAACCCCCATAAACTAAACTAATTGTTCTGATGTTCTGAATACGTTCTGAGTATGTTCTGATGTTCTGAATACATTCTGAGTATGTTCTGAGTTTTAATTATGAGTCAGAGACTCCTGCCTCTGTAAGTTGAAAGCAGGACTAGGGTATTTTATGCAGGTCACCACGACCTTTTATTATTTTATTACACCTTATAATAGGCTATGTACATAGTTAAAGTTATCCATATTAAACTATAATCTTACCATCTCAATTCTGCCTTTGTCCATTTATTTACTTGCGGGTCATAAGACACTGCACATATATATTTGCTATAGAAAATTTAGTTTAGTTTTTAGGAGTTTGTTGTGCAAGAAAAAGAACATATATAGAAAGATGTATTTTTAAAAAGTTTTAATTAACAAGTCCAAATAAAAAAAAAAAAACTACTAGGATGTATTAGAAGATTAATATTTTACATAAAATAAATTGGAAATCTGAAATAAAATTTGTATTATATTGTTATGTATCAAAATGCATTACACTTGTGTCTCATTTTATGCAGTAGATAGGTTCCTCAGAAAACACACACAAAAGAAATTGCACAAAAATATACTTAACTTACCTTGAAAAATGGGGGATATGTTCCAGTAATTTTCAGAAATCACATAAAAGCAAAGCAACAAGAAAAAATTACTTTAAAATTAGCATAAAAAAATAAAGAAATAAAGTATGACTAATAAAAAATTTCAAATATTTGAAAAAAATTAATACAAGACAAACTTTTTTTTATTAACTGCAGTATTTAATTTTACATTTTTTTCATGCATATTTTAATAATTACCGCTATTTGACAATATGCGTTCGTTTGTGAACTGATAAAAAATCAGATTCGTGATGTGATGTACAACTAGCGCCATTTTCAATCTTGTACTGTGTTAATGGTTTTCTATTTCTATATTTAAAAAATGAGATTGCAATCAAAACAAAAAGATTATACATTATTATTAGAAAGATTATTTTCAGTTTAAAAAAATCAATAAAATCTTTGTTATTTATTTTAATAATCTAAAAAATTATTTCTGTTATATCTAACAAAATACATTTTAAAAATTTAAAATTTTTGAATATTTATTGTGATATTTTTATACATAAGTATAAATCTATTATTATTATTATTTACTCATTAGTATAAATAGGTTATTTACATAGAAGCTAAGATTCTAAATACAGCTTTAGGCCATATTCATGTTCGCTGCTAATATAATGTTATATTTTTGAAAAAAAAAGTATTTCAAGTCACAATAAGTTATTAATAATTTAAATGTCTTGATATCTAATAAATATGGTGAAATATGAAAGATATTAAAAAGAAATATGAATTGCATAACTTCAAAATCGCATTAAAATAATCCACTTAAAACGAAACCCAGGTGTATCCATAAAATGATAATGATGTCTTTAATCTAATTATGCTTTGTTATAAATTTATTTATTTTTTAAAAAAAAATCCTATAATAATTACTTTTGTAACTACAAAATTAGAATTCTCTAGACAAAAAAGTACTTGCGTATTAGACCTACTGCTCATGTTTGCAACAGCAGAATGCCGTATCTTTTTCCAGTGGTAGTGGTGTGGGGGAAGGATGTTTGCAATGGCAAAATGCCATTGTTGTGATTTTTTAATACAGCATATTGCCATTGCAAACAAGGACAGCAGGTCTAATACATAATTACCTACAAAACTTTTAATATAAATAGTGTTCACCAGAAATCAATTTGTATTTTTTTCTGATTCTCTTGTTTGTCAGTATGATTGTCAACATAGGACTTACCATCAAACTATTTTATATGAATAACAAAAATTATCCCAGTACACTGGAAAGCTTTTCATGCACTGTTAATTATGCCTAGGAATTTCTTCATAAGTATATAGAACAAGCTTTATCAGAATAGTCTAATTACTTATAATTAAATCAACCATGTGCAAACTACATAGAAATCTACAACTAATACCCTAAAAACAATGGATATTTCAAATATATGTAGAAAATAGATATTTTAAATGTATGTGGAAAATCAATTGTTACAAAAGATTTAAATTCAACTGAGAAAAACACAGAGTCTTGCAACATCAATTTAATACTTTGAAATTCAAATACGAGTTAATATTTCTGTAGTGCACTTTTCAGTACACCACTGAAGAATGATAAAGAAATGTATAAGAAATTCTGGTGTGGTACAATGAGTGCTGGTTTAGCATGAAATATGCATCTTGGGGATCATACATCTTTTTCATATGTCTTTTGACATATGTTTATGATTAGATCCCTCCACAAGATATTAAATGCAAATAGAAACCAATCCCTACATTGCGCGAGAGTGGTGTAGTGAAAAATACACTACAGAAATATTACGCATTGTTGGATCTTTAGTCTAATGAATGACTCATAACAATTATTAATACTGTATATTGTACTTCAAATACGAGCTCTTTTAAATCATAAATAAAAAGTATGTAAAAAAAAAAAAAATACTCAAGCGTTGGTGGCCTAGCGGTTAGCGTACCTGCCTTCCAAGCAGCCGGCCCGGGTTCACTTCCCAGTCAACGCTTTAACATATAAATAAATATTCCCACTATCGTTGTTGGCTTTGGTTGACTACTGGTAATTGTATCAAAATCATTTTTAATTTATAAACGTTTTATGAAATTTATTTAAATTCTAAAATTAACTTTCTTTTATAAAAACTCATTAATAATTTCTCGTTCTACTTCTTAGTTAACACTTTTATTATTATTAATTTTGAATTAACAGATAGTCTTGTACTGTATTATTATTATGTTAATTTTAAAAGTTTGAAATGGAAGAATGAGTTCTGAGGCTAAGCTCCACAGTTAAGTATTTATTTTAAAACATTTGATAAGAATCAATAGTTTGGCCTGCAGAAATCTTTGTTTATACTTAGTTAAATGATTAATGACTAAAAGATAAGCTAAAATTAGAAAAAGAATAAATTGTTATATATATGTCGATGGGAATTATTATTCCAAATTTATATCTACGAATACGATCAGATTTTAAATATTTTATTAAAATCAATATTAATGGGGGGGGGGGGGATAAAGAATTTATGGGGAAACAGTTTAAACTAATGCTGGAATGTATCTTTGGTTTAGTGATTTATTGAAAATAGACTTGACTTGTTAAATTAAAAATTTCAAATAATATTGCCATAGTTATATTTTCAAAATATTGCACTTTATTCTTACAAATATATTTTGAAGCATACCTGCACTTGATTCATGCACAAATCTTTAGATTTCAAAGCAAAGTTTTATTAGAGTTAATGATTTGCGCGACAATATTTTTTTATGTATTTCAAGTACTTCCGAATTTAGTATGTAGTTAATTATTGATTTGTATGATGATGATGATCGTTCGCATATTATTGAATGGGTATTATCAGGAAGATTAAAAACGTGTAATATTCTTATGAGAGATTATTATAAGAAGATTGATTGGAATCTATGCTAGTGTCTCTTGCTAAAAAATAAGTTCCTAAACAGTATATATACGCCTATATAGAACTTGGCTTTAACATGTATAATCAATCGATGTATGAATAAAATGACTGATATTATTGATTGACATTTAGATCTGGTCCATAATAATATTCAGAAAGATATGGCATAAGATTTTACAGTTATGAACCATTGATATAATTTTATGTTACAAATAGATTAAACAGATTTTAAATTATCCAAAATTAATTATAAAATACAATAACTTCGAATATTTATAGTGAATATTATAGTGTAACGTTAATGAATTTATAATAAATTTTTGTTATTTGTTTATTTTAGTATGGTCTCTCTTTACTAATCATTGTTGTTATTGTTGTCTAATCATATGCTATGATTAACTGAATATTCCAAGAAATCTAGTTTTAAATAGCCTAGTGATCATAGATAATTTAAATGTTAATTTTTCTACATAAATATCAGTAATTAAACTCCAATGAAAACTGATGCTTAACAATCATGTATAGGAGTAAGAAATTCTAGAAGACGAATTTAATGGTATCTTCCCATGATAAATGTTGGCTATACTTGCAAAATCTCAGCTGATCATTACATTGTACAACTTATTATTAAAAAGTTAATCTTTGTGCAGAAACATAGATTTATAAAATTTTGATATGATTGTTACAGTTAAATTATTTTTGTAGTGCTACAATTAGTTATTTAACAGATTATTAATACATATCTTTTGCAGAGATGTATTATTATTGGTTTGATCATCTTGCAGAAGTGGAATGATGGTATTGATAACAAACCTTGTTTTACAGAAATTATGCAGATTATTCCTGGAAGTTATAGTAGTGGCTTAATAATTAAAGATGCATATTAACAGGGCATTTATATATTGGACTATTTTCATTATTTAATATTAAGTATTGGTACTTTTAGAAATTTACCGTGCCAAAATTTGTCAAGTTTCTTTCCAAAATTCTTAGTCCTTTGGCAAACAAGACCCAGTCTTTTAACATGGGTTTTAGACACATTGTAGAATTAATTAAGACATAAAAATTCAAAGAACTGACAATCTAGTAAGTTTTGATATGAAAAGTTTATTCACAAATGTACCATGTGAAGAAACATTATCTATTGTAAGAAAAAGATTTAATGAAAATAATAGCTTACAAACCAGAACAACTCTTCCTATTGATAGTATAATGGAATTATTAACATTCTGTATAACAACAACCTTCTTTCAACACAACACAGAATTCTTTCAAAAAATGAAGGGATTGCTATGGGCTCACCTTTGTCACCTTTGATTAGCGATATTTACAAGGAAGAACTCTAAAACCACAGCCATAAAGACTACACCATATCCACTTAAATTTGGCTTTTCTCTATTGGTATATATTTGTTGTACAACCACATGGGAAAGCACCACACATCAACAACATATCCTCTTCAATTAAATTTATAATAGAGTCAAAAGAAGTACAAAAATTGACATTCATAAATTGTTTTGTGACAAGACTCCCTCATGAAAAAATTGAAACTATAGTTTACAGAAAATCCACACATACTGAAAATATTTAGCATACATGTCCAATCACACCAAAAATACAAAACATAGTGTTATACTATTACTGTGGAACAAAACAAAGAAATTTGTTCAGAAATCAATGATTTGGAAAAAGAAAAGGATCTACGTAGAACAAACTCTTATGAAAAATGATTATCCATCAGCTGTCATTAAGAAAACCTTAGATAAACAACAATAAGAACCATCAAAAGAAAAAAACAATTACTGTTATTGTAGTGTACCCATACATTTTAAAAACAAGAGACAAATTAAGAAAAATTTGCAATCATTATAACATCAGAGCAGCTTTCCAGAGCTATACCAAATAATGAGGAATTCTAACATCCACAAAGCCTAAACTTGAAATTCTGAAAAGCAAAAGCTGCATCTATAAAATATCATGTGAATCTGGAAATATATTGGTGAGATCAGTCACCCCATTGAAAAGTAATTGCAAGAGCACAAATTGATATGTTCAATTGGGAAAACACAAAAATATTGGAGAGAAAAGTGTGCAAAGAAGAAAATTCAAAGAAGCTGCTCACATGACAGTGGCAAATAACCTCATAAACCAACCTAGTGTGACTATAGATAATGGATAAAAACCACTAATCAACTTTGCTTGCAGGAAAAAGTGGAGGAATTGGGAGGACCCTCATAATTAAGCAGGATGGATCATTTGGTTAGAGCGTTATCATAAAATTCAATATTCCAGAATCTAAGTGTTCAGGTTTAATTTCCATGCTAATACTGGCACTTGTCAGGCCAGCAACACCTGGAGATGAGAGGAGAATACTACTACTCAAAATACCTGTGTGCTATTACTAACAGTTGAATGTAATAGGAACATTTAAATTTAGTTATTTTTTTCTAAAGACATTCAATACTTAATAAAGATGACAGAAATAGTCCAATATTCTGTGACTATAAATATTAGAAATAAGTCAGTAATAATACTTTGCTTATTTTTTCTAGTACTTCTACTTATTAGTGCAGATGAATTAAATATTTGAATAACTGACTATGTTAAATAAGGTGAGATATTGTTCTGCATGGTTTTATGCAATGGGGGAGTGGTAGAATCTGAACATTAATATCCACATTTTATAGCCTTGATCTGTCATTACCAGTGCTTGAACTTCTTATAAACTCCCGAACAATAAATCATTTGATTACTTTTCTTTAGTAGTGAAAATTACATCTAGGGTTGCAGTATGTCATTTGTATTTTAATGGGGAAAAAGATTACTTAAAACAAAAGACAATAAATCTGCAAACAATTAGCCACAAAGTATTTATTGCCATTGATTTCTATATCATAATAACTTTCTATGAACAAACCCACCACAGATAAATAGTAAAAAAGCTGTGTTATTCATTAGGTTATACAACTACCAAGTGGAGAACATTTTTATGCTTTTCTTTTTATCTTTTATCTAAGAAACATCTATATACCCAATATCCAACCTATGTTTAGGTGACTGTTCAGGATAGATATTAAATGGTTACATAAAAAAAATGATTGTTTGCTTGGAATTTCTATGAAACTTTTTTTCCAAGGTTCATTCAGTTTGAACATTAACTACACACATATAACTACTACACTATAAGAGCCTTCATATTACTATCCCACTTTTTAAAAACATTTACAAATAACTGCCCTTAATAAATACATAAATAGTTATTAATTTATTTTTAATAAGTCAAAAATCATATTTCTCTTAATCCTTTACACAGGATAATCTTCCTTTTTTATTAATTGTTGGATCAAAATACATATTAGTTTCTCTCTGGATATGATTTTATTACTAATTTCAAATAGAAAAAGATCATTATTATCCATATCAAAGTACTGTTAGTCCTTCTTTAGTGTTTCAAAAGCATTTTTTTTTTAAAAAAAAAGGTATTTAAAAGGTTAAAGATTTCAATATCATTTAATATCCAAGGAATTTATAGAAAAAAGACAATTAATAAAAAAGCAATTGCTTAAAAATATGAAGAAGCAGTTTACTGTAGAGGGCAGTAATAGCATTCCATTGTTTCATTGAGCACCCAAAAGCAACTATTATATTTTATTCCAGACTGATCTTCTATGAACTTGAGTGATCAACAGACATTTGCTAGTAGTACTATTATATCCACAACTTCGAATTAAAGTCATGTGATGTCTTATTGTTTCATTTACTTTGTGCAATTGCAATTAATAATGGATTAAAAAGATCAGATTCTCTTGAAATTTTAATATTAGTTTTCTCACCATAAATATAATTATGTTAAAATTATAACATAAAGATTATCTATAACCTTAAGACTATGCGCCTGAAAAAATGACAGTAGGGATCTCGGTAAATATTTAATCACAAGATTTATTTAAAAGACCCTATTGTTTTTTTTCAGGCGTATAGTATTATGGTTATAGCCTTAATATATATTACTTTACGGAGGAATGCGCTTTACAAATATAATTATTATGAAGATTATTGTATATTTTTGTGAGCTACATAATGTGTAATCGGTCAATCAATTTTGAAATTTCAAGTTTAAAATTTTTTAAAACAATGATATAAATTTAACCTATTAATGATTTTTTTTTGTTTGTTTATATAAATCTATTTCATAACATATATACATCTATATGTAAAAATGTTTTAAACAACCAACTGCAATTGCTATAATTATCCAATAATCGATGAGTCCTTACATTTTCTTTTCTTTGCTTTGCTTTTTAGTTTATAATTCGTGGTTCGAAATTAAGCAAAAAAAATTTCAATATTTTAGTTTCAAGAAGCTATCCCTATCCAGCAGCTAGCTAATTATCTAATATCAGTTAATAAATGGGTATATAATTATTCTTGACTAGAAAATAATACAAGAGTGGAAAACTATTCAACTTCTCATAACCCAACAATTTATAAGCCTGGTGAGTGCTGTTTTTTTTTTTCAATGTTTCTTTGTGAGTGGTCTATTTACTAAAAAATAAAAATAAAACGTTGTTTTACTTTTATTAATTGTAGTGTTACCTACATTGAAATGGGGTGATTACAGACATTTTTTTAAAAATATGCATAGAAATCGTCAATTACATAAAAAACATATATGTTTTCAGGATTCGATCCCCACATTGGGACCATAAGAGGTGAAAGATCTAATTACTACACACTGAGGTTTTTCAGGGTAGAAGAAAATAGTAGAAGTTAGAAATTTAAATTAGGAGAATAGAATAATAAGGTTTATAATATATATATAAATAAGAAATATAGAAAAATGTGAATAAAAAAAATAATTATTGAGGAAATTGGCGCGTGGTTAGGGAGAAATTATAATAATATGTGTTAAAAAAATGAGACAAATAAAAGAAAAGTAGCAGCTAAGGATAGATAAGCTTGGAGAAAGCGTATGAGTCGATGTGTGACTAATGATGAAGATATATATTGTATCATTTTAAAATTGGAAAGATATCAAATACAATATTTTCTTTTGGCATGTTCTTAAATGCTTTGTTGCCAAAATTTTTTCTTTTAAACTTAGAGAATAATTTAAATTAAAACTTTTAGTATGTAATAAGTTTACGCTTTATTTTTATTTTTAAACTTTCATAATTTGTGTCACAAAATCAAAGCAACGAAATGCATGTTTAATCTGTTTATACATATTAATAATATATTTGGCATTTTAAGTAAAACACACATGAAAGAGAAAACCTGAAAGACATTATTTAGCAAGCTACTTAATTGCCTTTTGAAAAGGGCTGATGTGGATTTTCTTTCTTGTTTAGACTTTTAATTAAGATGACCGAACATTAAAAGATAGATAGATAGATACTTACAAATTTTTTAAAAATCAAATTCTATTCAGATCCAAATCCCAGATCATGCATATTGAATATTCTTGCGAAAACCACTACGCTAAAAGACCTTTGTTTATGCATATAAACATAATTATTTATTTTAACAATGCTAACACATTATTTATTTTAAAATAAATATTAAATAGAAATAGCATTTATTACACTTGAATATATTTAATTTAAAAATGACGACAGTAGTATTTTATTTTTGTTCTTTTAACAAAAAGGTAATTAAATAATAAATTTTCTTTTAAGTTATAGTATAACCTTCTGACCCAGATAAAATAATCATTGAAATTTTATTAATGTATTTACAAAGCATATCTGACATTTATACTTAAAAGGTAAACTTTCATAAATATCTAAAATAAACCTTCAAAATTTTTTGCAGGAATGACTAAAATATTAATTTGCTTGTGAAATTAAGGTAGAGATAAACCATGGGCGCAGCATCTATAAATGCATGATTGCCAGTGTGGACGAGTTGCATTATGCTTGAATCGTATTTCCTTTTTTTAAAAAATCAGCACGACAAACGAAAAAATACCACATACTTTCTCTCTGTATATACATAAATATATTGAAAAAGTTAAAAACTTAAATTTTTTTAATATTTTGCTTAGCCTGGATACGAATTTATCAGGTGTAGGATTTTTTTTTTTTTTTAAGGTAATTGGCTCATGACTAATATATTGAGTAATTTGATAAATAGGTATTCATCTATTCTTAGAGAACAAGAGTACTGCTTTCTTTTCCATTGTTTCTTGGTGATAGGCTGTTGGAACTCTGCAGTGGTCTATTTGACGATTATTCATATCTTTACATTACCAATTTACATGAGAAAATTGAATTTATAACAAGCAATAAATTTATTAGGTAGATTGTTTTTTTTTTTTAAAAAAAAAAACAACAACAAAATAATATTGTTTTTAAGCAATATAAAAAATTTTAAATCCCAATGCAGTACAAAGGCTCCAGCATTTTACATATGTTGAAAAATACTTATCACTATCATATATTTCCTACTTATCTGCCAAAAAACAAGTCTTGAATTTTAAAGCAAAAACACATTTTTCAAGCGTTTTTGTATTTTGCTCTATTATTAAAAAAATACAGTTGTTTTCCTCTTTAAGACCAAATAATTTTTTTTTACTTCCTATTTTTTTTTTTTTTTTGGACAGTCCATTTAAATCATCTTTCATAATTCCCTCTAAGTAGATAATCAATCCAGTTTCTCTTTATAGTTTTCTAAAATTGATATATATATATATATTCATTTATACTTTTCCAGACTTTTACATTGTTCGGCTTATCATTACAATTTATTTTTTCTATTTTTCCTCAAATCTACATTTCTAAAGGCATCTTTTTCTTTCTGACTAAGAAAATTTTTTAATTAGAATCTTGTATTTTTATAGTCTTCATTTTTTTATCTCACATATTATTATAAAATAAAAAAAAAGTGTTTGCGTGTGAATTTTTCAATACTGTACCTTAAAAAAATCTAACTTTTATTTGATTTGAATCTTAAATCATAAACAAGTTGACGCTCCTATAATTGCACAAAATGATCTTTTTTAAAAAAGATATCATAAGTGGAATTTAGATAAATAAATAGATAAATTCCAAATTATAAATAATTAGATAATCCCATTTATTCAATTTTAGACTTTTTTCATCTAGATAATCATATTTATTTCCAAATAATTAATATATATATAATTCAGAAAATGACTGATCTTTTGTACACAATACAATTGTTTATATATATAAAATAAAATCGTTTTTAATTAATCCTCTGCAGAATAAAGACAATTACAGCAATCTTCCAAAAAAATAATGAAGAAGGGATTACTTACTGGCCTTGCCAAATGAAAGATAGAGAGAATTTAGACAATAATCTTATTTTTGTTTTACCCTCTAATTATCAACCAATTATGGATGGCTCTCTGTGTTAGATAAGGATTAGCTATTGGAAAAAATTCTAAGCCTGTTTGGACTTGAAAAAGTTGTACTACACCGAGATTCAAACCCAAATAATGGGTATGATGACCAAATATGATAACCATTACATTATAAAGCTATATGTGTATAATTTAATAATGTAATTCAAATTTAAGCTACAATAATAGAATTATACTAAAATAATATTAAGTTAATGGTAAGCTCCTACCGATAGTGATTAATTATATTATTTAATTAGGCTGCATGGTGGAAGGATTAAAATACATAATGCCTAATTACCCTAATTTATTTTCAAGCAAAAAAATTAAATATATGGTATTATAGTTATTTGATTTGAAAGTATCCTTTCTCAGATAAACAATAAAAAATTTAAAAGAAAAAACAATAATAATATTGATTTAAATAGCGATAAAATATTTATAATAATAATATAGCCTTTATTATTCTAATATAATTTATAGTATCAAAAACAGGTTTATTCAACTATATTTACAATAAAAGAAAAAATTATAAAATAACATTAAATTTGGCAATACATTTATAAACCATTAAATTACTTAATGCCCAATATTAATAAGATTCCATGTGGAATTTACTATAAAGTGAGGAGCTAACTTCAAATCTCTTTCTTTGATATCTTTTAATTTTTGTAAAAAAATTAATGTTGGATCAGGTATAACTGACTTGAAGATTAGGAAGCATCTGACAAACCATAGACAGAAAGTGATGAAAGTTGCTCTTCTTATAATTGCAAAATCCCCATAAGCAAAACCTTCTATGAGTGTGTTGATAATTGGATGTTTTGGTGTATAAATTTGATTAATCAATATTCTACAGCCCTGAAGAGAGGAACAATCATTGAAAATGTGAAATATGGTATCATCCTCCCTATGGCAAAGTGAGCAAACAGGGTCCAAAGATGAAAAACCTCTATACATCACAAGAAAGTGGCTTGTTGGAAGGGCATTGAGATTTAGCTTTAGAAGAAAGTCAAAATATTTTGGCTCTAGATTACATCTTTTATATTTCTTTATAATGGAAAAGTTTGTACAGGTGAGAATGTTATGATCTGGTATAATTGTTGAAAAAAGAAGAAGATAGGCATCCCAATAAAGAAGTTTCATTGGTTTTATTTAAGTTAAAGGTGTGAGAATTTTTGCAATGTCAATTAAGACTTGTGTCAGCCAACCATCATTAATTGGAGGTGGAGTATCTGTAGGATGAATAGATAGAAAAGGTGAGTCATCAGGAAAAATCCCATTAAGTCTTGTAATGAGGTTATTTGATTTCTGTAGACAAAAAAGCTGAAGTGAATGCAGTGATGAGCCATTAAGTCTTGTCGGTCTCTGCACTCTTCTTAAGCTAATAGCAACAGTTTATCCTTCCACATTAATCTAGAGCAAAGAGAGTTTATATTCTGGATAAATTTTGATGAGAATTTAATGAACGGCATGTAGTAAGCAATTCTGGGGAACAGTAACATGTTGAGAAGGGCTGCTTTTGCAAATAATGATGTATAAATTTTTGAAAGTGAATCAATTATTTTTCTTGCAGAATTCCATGATAGTGTCTTGTATTAATTTCCTCATTGCTGCATGAGAGAGACTCATTGGTAAGCCCAAAATTTTTTGTGGCATAGCTGTGAAAAGGGATGGAATGGATTTTCCAGATGAAAGTCTCCATACAGCAGATTTTCTAAGGTTAAACACAAGACCTGACTCTATGGTGAAATTGTCCATAATTTGAATTAGATTCGGTATGAACTTTCTAGATGGTAAGAACCCTGCCACATCATCCATGTAGGATATGTGCTGAATGGATTTATTGATACCAGGAATGTACAATCCAGGAAGATTCATCTCTAAAGATTTAAGGAATGGATTTATATATAGAATGAAGAGTGGGGGACTAAGAGGAGAGCCCTGTGGAATCGACTTGGTAGGTGTGAATGAGTTTGAAATTTTGCCATTTAATGAAATTGCAATATGTCTGTTTAATAAAAGGTTAGTAATGATGTTCATTATACCTGTGGGAATGTTCAGACCACTTAGGAGATGTATTAGTTGAGGAATTCTGACTGAGTCAAAAGCAGCTGAAATATCAAGTTGGACAACTATTGGCTTTGACTTTTTATTTTTTCTTGTATAATCCGTAATTAACCTGAATAGGCAGAGTGCCTCAGCTGTGGAACTACCTTTCTTTGCAAATTGAAAACTAGAGATAAATGGCAGAATGAGATTTTGAATTTTATCTTTGATAATTGCTTCAATCAGTTTAATAATCAATGGAGTCATCGAGATTGGTCTAAGGTTCTCCAGAGGCGATGGGATAATAGCACTCTTAAGAAATGGGACCATCGCAATGGGATAGAGTTGATCAATTGTAAGGGGATCTGAGGCAAGTAGATCAATCATTCTACTCACTATTGGTACTGTGAAGGCTTCAAGATGTTTGAACATGAATTTTGATATTCCATGGATACCAGGGTGTATTCTATCAGGCATGGATGAGAGTTTAGCTCTAATATCATCATTACATATACCATGAATTGTTTCACAAGAATATATAGATGTATCAAGCACCAAATTCTGTGAAACATCTACTAGCTTGCATTTATAATGATTTAAAATTTGTAAAATCATGCCATTACCCGAGAAAATTATATTATTCACTGTGATTGCTGATGGAATTTTAAACTCACTTTATATAATTTAATATAATTAATATATTATTTAATATAATTTAATATTTGTGTTATTTAATTTGAAATGTAAGTTTCCAATTGCAAATCAAATGCTTTTCAATTTCTTGATAATAACAATAAAAAAAATTATTTATTTGTCACATGACTAGTAGTTATCAGAGGCGTTCATTTCTTTTATAAAATTATTTACGACTGACTGAAATTTAAATCGGATAAAAAAAATATTAAATACAGCAAATGTTTCACAAAATTATTTATTTATGATAATAGTAAAATATTTTATGATAATTTCATAAGTCAGCTTGTTTTAAGTTTATAAAACTACTTATAAAGAGATAGCAAAATTATTGTTAAGATCAATCCAACGGACTTCTAGAAATCATACGAATACAACTTGTTTAGAATGAACTATCATCTGATTGGTTTTTCATCGTATTCGAAATTATATTTATTATTGCATTGATGAAGTTTATTAATTCTTTGAAGATCCTACTGACAGCAATTCTTCTCAACATTATATACATTTTTAATAGATTAGATATTTCTTAGAAGTTCCAAAATAATACAAATTTTAATTTAATCATTTATAATTCAAGTGAAAGTTTATCTTTAAATTGAACATCTGTCTATTCTAGTCTATTTATTATTTTCTCATGATAGCAATCTCAAAAATTTTTCCCAACATCAAATTCAAAAGCATCAATATATTATTTTTTATACATTTTCATTACCCTTACAATTTGTAACAATTCAGATTTTTATTTTAAAGATATGTTCAGTGTAAAAATATTTTCCAGGTGTTTCTATGCATTGTAAATCTGCAATAAATCATTTGATTATTGACCATATTTTGTTGATGTTGATAAACGATTCCAGAAGTCAATAACTACAATATTCTATCACAATTTTAACATCAAAGGTACATGTCATCATAGTCTTTATCTCCTTCATAAATGATTATAACTCTGTTCTAGCACATCTGAGCTTATTAATGTTTATTTCACCAATTTTGGAATTTTATATTTGTCTTTGATAGACTTAGATTTCTTCATTTCACACAGTGAAAATGAAATAGACAGCATGACAATATGATGCCATATTGGATCTTTTGATACCATATACTTTTTTAAAATAAAAACAGAAGATACTCTAGCACATTCGCATTTCTAAAACTTTACATTATTTAGCATGATTTACACAATTTTTTGACCATTTTAATTATCTAGTATATATTAACAATAATGTTATTTATTCCTCAACTCTTTCTAATATACTAAATTATTTTTTTTGTATGTGAATTACTACAATTAATTTTTAGTTATTAAAATTTTGAAATACAGTAAATCAGACATTTTTTTTTAGTGTAAAGATTTAATCTGTCCTAAATGATTTTCAGTATTACCTTTTTGATCATAGTATAAGAATATAGGAAATAGTTTACACATTCTATCAAACTGAATATATCATCTAATGGTTTTTCACTATAATTGATGTAATTTATTTATAAATTTATTGATTCTTTTTCAGTACAGTGAAGCTATGATATCCATTATATTTTGTTTCAAGCCCCCTCCTCTTCTTATATTGTATATATTAGCTAAAGTTTTGCTGATAAGTTTTGATTCCAATAGAATACATATTATTTTATTGAATTGCAAGTTACAGAACATTTCAACATCCAAGAATATATAAGACACTTTTTATCTGTATATTGATGCATATTTAAATTAATATTATAATATAAACAAAATATAAAAAAGTTATTAATAATAAATTGAAGAAGAAATATTTACATATATATTATTTTAGATGTTCAAAGTTTAAACTTAAAAATTGTCTCTAATGTTGTCTTCATTACAAATTTAAAATATAAATCAATCTTAAGCACCTAACCCTAACTCTAACTTTTCAATAAATAAAATTTATTTAAACATCAAATGAGTTTTCATTTCTTATAGGAATCTTATCAAGATGGCTCCTTTTAATAATCACATGACCAACTTTTTATAGCAACTCCACCTAGTGGATATCATTCTTATTATAATACTTTAAAATATTAAAAATAATATATATTAATTAAAAATAATTTTTCAATATGCCAATCAAATTTACAAAAAATATTTTAATTACACTTTAATAGATTATAAAATTGTGATCATTGCTACAGTATATATATATAAGTTAGTAAGAAATAACTGCAGTTGAATGAGATAAAAATAAAATAGGGAAATATAAAATGAATTGTAAAAAAAATAGTCCAGTAATAAAATATATTAAAAATTATAATAAAGAAAATGTTATGAAACTATATATATATTTAGGAAAATATAATCAAATGTATAAACATGGTTAAAGATCAAGTACAATTAGGTGTAAAGTAGCTATTATTAGATTATTGGAAAATTTGAAAGTGTAGTTAAAATATCAGATTTGATTTGTACACTGCAAATTTATAATTTGAATGATGTTCATTGGATGGAATTGCTATAGAATTTGTCACATGATTATGAAAAGGAGACATCTTGATCAAGTTCTTATAAGAAATAAAAACTCGTTTGACATTTTAAATAAATTTTATTTATTTTCAAGTTGTTTATTAAGAATTATGTTTAAAATTGATTAATATTTTAAATTTTTGACATATATCTATTGCAATTATTCAGTGATTCACATTCACTCAAAACATGAAAATAATAAAACAACTTACTGGACCATACCTTTATTTTTTCCTCAAATAAGATGAATTGCAAAGTGTTCATTTTTTAGCAATTAAACACACCCTGAATAATGTCTTTTTACTCCAATAACTTTTTTTTTCCTCTATAGAAATGTTATAAAAATAATTACCTCTCTATTAGTTGTTTGACATTTAAAAATCCATATTGTCTTTGGAAAATATATAATTATTCCTACTTGCCATAATCCATTTTAAAGTCATAGTTAAACCTTATAAACTTTAAGTTTCTGTCGCAATTAAAGAATATTTTACAATTCTTTTTTTTTCCATTACTAAATCATTAGCTTTCATTTTATCATTAAAAAAAGTAGTTTAATTTTTTAAAATTTCAAAAAAAAAAAATTAATTTTAAACTTAGAAAATATTTTATTACATGAAATATTGTACACATCAAAATTCAGAAAGGATTAAAATAGCAAATCATAAAATCTATGTTCTTTAAATGTAATCCGAATGTTATTAATAAATGTAATCATGTACAATGCTCAGAGATGAAAAAATTCTGCTGCTGTAGAATAAAATTTATTAAATTTATGAAGTTTAATGTTTTTATTTTTTGTTTATTTACATTTTTTTGTTATTATTATTTTTATACATTTTTTGAAAAGTATATAATTGAAATAGTATATATTAACATATGCTATATCAGGGGTCCCCAACCTTTTTTGCTCTTAAGAGCACATTCTATACCACCAGCCAGGTGGCGGGCACCATTTATTTTTTCAATGTAAATTTATAGTTGGATATTGTTAATAATACACATAATGTACAAAAAAATATTTATTTCAAAAATAAAATTTTAGCATATAATTAACATTTATATTTTTACGCTGTAAAAGTATAGTATGCCCTACAATTTGATTACAATATAATACAATAATTTATAAGAAACTTTAAAAATTAAATTTACTTGTATCAGATAAATAATTTTTTACTGTGTTTACAAAGCAGTGGGCACATGTAAAATGGTCTGTGGGTTCCATGGTGCCCACAGGCATAGGGTTGGGGACTCCTGTGCTATATTATCGCTTCACTGCATTTGTAAATATTCTGATATAATAACTTCCATTCTTGTGGTCTTTCTTTTTTAGTCATGATATCAAGTCTTTAATAATGAAAAATGAAATTATAAGATTCCTCAATATATCTGATCATATATTTATTGCCAATATTGTGGTATATTTTCTTTTTGATCTTTGCTACAGTTATACATTAATCTATTCATGAACATTTTTAAACAAATTCATTCAATCAAAGCTTTTATTTGGTCTTCCAAAGTAGAACTGTTATAATTAATTTTTAATGTAAAATTTAAAATAGTAATTTTATTATATAAGTTAAATAAGCAGTAATGTTAGGGTAACAAGGATTGATAATGTGTTATGTACGTATAATTAGAAACTTTTTACAAGATTTTAGTTATAAATATTAATTATTTTGATTCTCATATATTTTATAAATAAATTTTAACTATGATTCAACAGGCCAAGTATCAATTAGAAACATGTATTACAAACTGAAAGCATGCTTTTAGTTTATTACCTTAGAATATATAAAGGTTGTAGAATAGACAAATACTATTAAGATATGGTGTAATCTTAATATACAATATCTATTTCTAATTGGTATTATGCTTGGCTACATTATAGCTAAAATTTATCTATAAAATATATGGAGAAATACTGTTAAAATTATTATTATATAATTATTTAAAATTTATGAATATTAACATTTTAGAAAAATTATATGATTGCTAATTTTTTTCAAATATTCATGTTTTTAAAATGTCATGATATTAATTCTAGGCTTTTTGGTTGTTCTTTGGAATTTTCTATTCACTTTTCTCAAAAGATCTTTAACAGTTTGTTTTTTTTATCTCAGATTTTTCTTAGCCTATTTTTTATATTTTTGTTTACAATTCATTTGGTTTAGCATTATTCAAATCAAAAGTATATTCTCTTAATAAAATCAAATAGCCAGCTGCTCAGAAAATCAAGCAGTAATCAAATACTAAAACAACAGGAGAGTATAGTAGTTCTATTCAAACTGATTAAATAAATTTCACCTTCACATTCAAACAGTAGCCATCTTTCTATATAGTAGTGCCACCCAGAGCAAGCCTTAGTAATCAATGGATGCAAGAAGGTTTGCACTGGGTGAAACTACTGTATAGAGAAATGACTAGTGTTTTAACAGCTTGTGTACACACAAAAAATGATGACCATTTGATGTTTTAGTGTTTTCATATTCCTTAAAGATTTGATCTATGATTTTTTATATCTTAAATCTGCCATTCTCTCATTATTTTTAAATCATATAGTGGTGATCTATAACTTATATCTAAGACGTTATATAGGATTTTGGCTTAGTTTTTATTATCAAAGTAAAGTTTTTAATTTTTATATACTAAGAACATTTTTTATTGGATTTTTGGGCACTCTATCTGGTGAAATTCATCTTTAAAGTCATTCGTTAATGCATAATACAAAAAAGGTTGTTGTACGCACTAAGCTGCATTAATTATTCTTCAACTTTATTTTTGCTTTTAAAACTATATTCATCATTAGCATTCCATTTCTAACATTTGTTTTTAGTCATAAATCTGTGGAAGAATATTTTGCCTCAATTTTTGTAAATTTTTCATTAAACCTAATTATAAAATGGTTTATTTTAATTTATTCATTTTCTTGACTGAATAGGAGAGATTTGTATTACAGATTAAATGGGAATACATGAAGTCAAATTGTTATTAATCAATAATTCACTTAATTACACCAATAATAATTCTGCTATATTGATCTGATAATGAAGCCATGCCATTTTTTTGCTGTCTGTGATTTATGTAATAAATTTAAATTTTATTTGTGTTTATCTTACTTTCATGCCAAAGGATAGATGATATCAGGTGATTTTCCTGTATTTATGATCCATGTGTTTCAGGTTCTAATCTTGTGACTTTAACTATTTCTTTTCTACATAATGATATAACCAATTAGATATATAAATAACTTTAATCTATCTGAGTCATATGTTTATTCTTGATTCTTATTCTATTTCAAGTTTGACCCCCCCCCCCCAAACAGAAAGAAAACTAACTATTTTTCCATAACAAAATCAGAAGGTAGAATATGTTGGATGTTTTATGATTGGAGAGTCTATGGATTAAAGTACAAAAGTAACAAGGTAAATTTCAATCTAGGATCTAACATTCTAATTAAAAATTAACAAATGAAACTGCAGTTAAAAATATTTTAGACATTATCAGATGCAGAGAAAACTAAGTCATACAGATTAAACTTCTAATTAGGTTTTTAGAAGCAGTTACTCTTCACTTTCTTCAGGGCTACTTATTGTAAATTTGAGCAATCAATGGGCACTATGTAGTAATGTGATTACATCTACATTTCTAGATTAGTTACTGGTTCATGGTCTTAATCTAGAGAATTAGATCATAGAGATGACTATGTAATGAAGAGAAACCACTGCTAAAACATATCAGCAAAAAAAATCATGTAATGTTTTTATAGTAGATATATATAATCAAATATGGTTCAGTTTCTAGAAATTAAATATAATATAGTCTAGCCCTCATTCTCTACAAAAAATATTCTTTCTTATTACTGGACTTATTCCAGATTAGTGCTTACTCATTTTGTAATATCTTCAGATAGAAGTTGGATAACTAATTTAATGTTGCAGATATGATTTCATCGGCCACAGATTTTTCTCTACTTATTAAAAATGTTATAATTCATATAATATTTGCCTTTAACTCTTGGAGTCCAATGAAAACTTCAAGTTTTTATGAATTCAAACTCTTCAATTGTCTTGAAGTGTCTGACGAGTTGCTTATGAAAATGTAGTCTTTAACAGTAATGTTGCAATCTCCTGTTAAGGCTTTTCTATTTCTTTTCCATGTTTAAAAATTGCAAAGAATAATTCTCAAAGATTCTAAAAAAATTTCAGGTTTTAATACATGCATTAGCAAATTGTAGGACTATTCACTCTGTTTTTTCTTTATTTATAGTTTTCATGAAAATCTTTCAAGGACTAGTTTACATGGGTTATTTTCAATAGTTTAGAGCAGAGTTCTTCAATCCTTGGCCCGTGGCCCGGCGCCAGGCCGCGGAACTTCTCTGCAGGTCCGCGTGCTAGATGGGCAGTAAAAAGTTTGTAATAATAAATAATAAGAGTTTAAACTTTTGATTAATATAGCCAATTTTTATTTATCTCATTTTTACCCAATTAAAAAAAAAAAGAAAACAGAACGAAAACAAAATCTAATCAATCATTCACAAATTAATTTGTTTTTCTAGTTATCACAGATGTTTATTGGGGGTGGGGGGGGGTAGAATTAAATTTTTTATTACTTTTCTAAAAAAATTTAAAAAAAAGTTTTTTATTATATAAACTCCATATATATATAAAACTTTATCTTATATATTTAACATTGTTGTTTTGATCAGTTATAACAATTATGCTTATCTTTAAGAAAATTTATCTATAGACTTCTGCCGGTCTGCGAAATCTTATCCTTATTTTTGCTGGTCCGCGGAAACTTATCCTTATTTTTACCAGTCCGCAGGTGTGAAAAGGTTGAAGACCACTGGTTTAGAGGAATGTAATTCAAATTAAATTCCAAAACTATTAATTTTAATAGTATTTAGTGCAATTCTAAGTAGTTGATTATTTTAGCTCAAGGATAAAAGTGAAGAAATATAAAGTTTATGGATGTGTAGATAATATGATCTATAGCCATCGGATTTGGATCTTTGGTGAAGTACTGTTTGGAGAAATGTCAATTAGATTCGAACTGCAATGGACATTGTATGTCAATGTCACTATATCACGAGACTCTCCATTTAATTTACATGTATTTAATTAGTGCTCAGTTACGAGGGCGTGTTTTATATGTATGCACATAAATGTTTTCGTTTTCAAACCTTGTTTTATTCTAATACAAAGGTAGAAATAAACATACAATTTATTGCTCAAAAGATGTTGTTATAGTCCACCAAACAAGCAACAGGCTGATCATATGAAATTTTTCGATTAACCAAATAGTGTTTTTTTCCCTTTGTTGGAATCGATCCAGAAACTTCTAACTTTTGAAAATCGCACAGGGCTGTAAAAATTTCTTATTTTAAACAAATGGAGAAACTTTAATCAGCACCCAACCTTCTCAGAGAACCGATTACTGACTGGCAAGTCAAAGTAAATTATATCGAAAGAATAGAAGGTAATAATAAAATACTGTTAACGATGATCATCTGTTAAGATTATTCTTAAAACTGCAATTAGTAAGAAATAGACGCTTTGATTTCAAATGGCTTTACCTTAGAGTAGGAACTTAACTCGGCACTTTTTAAAGATACATATATATATAATAGATAAAAATTCTTAACAATCTCATTATCAGTTATTTTTTA
This sequence comes from Epiperipatus broadwayi, assembly GCA_028023455.1. Classification (NCBI taxonomy): domain Eukaryota; kingdom Metazoa; phylum Onychophora; class Udeonychophora; order Euonychophora; family Peripatidae; genus Epiperipatus; species Epiperipatus broadwayi. The sequence continues at coordinate 8,112,597 of JAQFVV010000023.1, read as the reverse complement.
CATTGACTACATATAAGATAAAACAGCCTTTAAAAAATCCCTTTGCATAATAAAGATCTTTCGATTTAGTGAGGAAGGTATTACTTACCAGACTCGTAGAATGGTGAGGGCATGGGCGGATTTTACGTCTCTTTGTCCTCTAGCTAGGAAGAGTAAGATTCATTTACACCAATATTGGAGTTTAGTCAGTTTTCTATGAGCCCGCTACCTGAAAAGACATTCCAAGTCTGTGGAAAAAAAATTGTCAAGTCTAATCGACTCGGGTTCGAATATACATTTTACGTATAGAAATGGCTTGTAACAACATTGTAACGCAAGACTCTTGTACAATATACTGTATTATTTTGTCGCGTTTTAATCAATAATAAAAAGTAATTAATCAATCAATCTATGAGACCATTATTTGCCGAAAGCAGGTCGATGTATCATTTGATTGACCATACGGAACAAATAGTTAATTTGAAGCAATAAAAACATGATATTTATATTAAGAATTAATTCTAATTTTTTTGTTCAAAAGACAAAAGCAAACTTTTCCCTTTGCTTAAGAATAAAAAAAAAAAATCATTTTTCTAATAACAGAAAATAAAGCAGAAGAGGAAAATATTTCACTACGTGCCTCTCAATAAATTGACACCGTACGTTCTGCTCTAAAAATACAGAATCAATGAAAATTAAATCTATAATCAAGGTTTGATGCAATTTTTTTGATTAAAATATTTTTATTAATTGCTACAAAAAAAAAGAGAAATATATACGTGCAAACACACACATACTTTGCTAAAATTATTTACCTTCTTTCGGATCCAAAAAAAGCACGTGAATAATAATTATTCAAATAATAATAAGTGAACTAAAACAGACTAAGCAAAAAGGAAAAAAAAATTCTAAAAAATAATATTACTTCCCACCCCCCCAGCACTTACTATTCACGGACAATTGGAAATTCAAAGCACGCAGACATAAACTATAGAAGATTCGCGCGTTAGATTTACTGTCAACACAGCTGAGTCTCTCGTTGGACGCAAAAAAATCAGAAATGACGTTTTGTTACGTCATTATAACTGCTGGTAATTTTTTTTTTTTTAAAAAAGACTTTAAATAGTAGTGCTTTCATTCACGTGTTCATAAAAGTATAATGTCACGAGTTGTGTCCAGGGATATAAAAACGATTGCAGTTTTGATAAATTAAAAAGAAAAATATGTTCTTACAAAAGTAAAACCTGCTTGCATGTCTTACTTAAGAAGCGCAGTGTTAAGAAATATTTTCATTTATATTAATAAAAGTCTTTTACCTTTTATTTTTAATAAGAAATATTTTCATTTATATTAATACAAATGAATAAACTGATATCGTAACTGAGAGAAATAAAATCTTAAGTTCTTTTTCCTGTTTTTAGGCCCTGGGCCTGCGTCCTCGTGGATGTACTTATCTAGACCGCCCCTCTTCGTCGTATATATCCTTTCAAATTTTTTTGATTTTTATCACATGCAATTGTCCGTCAGCAAAGAAAGAAGAAAGAACATTCTCTCTTGCTATGGATGCATTTTAAAATATTCACTTTATCCGTGGAATAATTTAACCTCATATATATATTTTTAAACATATTTAAACTGACTACTGTATAAAAGAAAACAATTTTATCTTTAGTGAATATATTTTAGATGTTTTAATTAATTGGTTGTAATCAAAATGAAAATTTAATTATTTAATCTGTATTTTCATGTACGCTAATCTATAATTTAAGAATGCCCTATTTAAAAAACACATCTTTCTGATGGAAAGTTTTCTCGATTCAAATAATAAATTTATTAAATTATTATTATTGAATCTTTTTTATATATATTCACAAACAAATCTGTTTCTTTCCAAAACTTTTAATATGCCCCTACTTTCAACAAAGACATGCCAGTTAATTACAATGGAAGTAGAAATTTTGCTAAATATGTAATGTGTTTAACGCATCCGAATTATCATGTTCTAACACTAGAAAAATACTATGATATTAAAACTATATATACAATATATTTGAAAAAAAAAAAAAAATTGTAAATAAGATATATATTTTTAAAACGATTACTTGGTGAAAAGGGCAAAGAAAATCATAAACCCTCAATAAACTTCTCATTTCTTTGCTAAAGGATGGTAGAGATGTTTTTGTTCTATAGGACGTTATTTAAAAGCCGTTTTAACTTTTTTTTTTATTTTTACAGCGATTAGATATAGAAACCTTAATCATCAATCTATGAAACAAAAGTTAAATTTGATATCATGATCATCAACCATTATCAATCCACCACAGGATGAAGGTCTCTCCAAGTTCAATCCATCTTCTCCTATCTTTATATTTCTCTACTTCACATCACCCATACACACTTTCTTATTTCATCCATCCATCTCACATGTGGTCTCTTTCTGCGTCTTTTACAATCTCTTGGAATCCAGTTTAAGATTTCAATTGTCCATCTATTATCATCTCTTCTAGCAATATGTCCAGCCCAACTCCACTTCAATCTTTTAACTTTTTCAATGAGGTCAGTAACACCTGTTTGTTCTCTTACCCATACATTGTGTTTTTGATCTCTTCTTGTTACTCCCAACATGCATCTCTCCATACTTCTTTGAGTGGTCTGAAGTCTCTGTATTGCTCTTCTATTAAGTGTCCAAGTCTCAGATCCATAAGTAAGAACTGGTAAAACACATTTGTTAAAAATCTTCCTTTTCAAACACATAGGCATATTTTCTTTTAGTATCAAGTTATTTCTACCAAAAGCACTCCAACCAAGTTTAATTCTATGATTAATTTCATCCATTATGTTTCCATCTGTATTAATAATCTGACCAAGGTATTTGTAACTGTTAACTTCTTCTAATTCATCATAATCAATCTTTATTTTCATATTTTGAGCAAATCAATTAAACATTACTTTAGTCTTTTTAACATTTATCTTTAATCCTACTTTCATCTGATAACTCCTGCAACATTTCCTGCAGCTCTGAAGCATTATTTGCAAAAACAACTACATCATCTGCAAAATCTAAATGACTTAAATAATCTCCATTTACTTTCACTCCTTTAGTTTCCCATTTTAATCCACAAAATACTTCTTGTAGCACTGCTGTAAAAGGTTTTGGAGATATGGAGTCACCTTGTCTTACACCCTTCTCAATGTTGACTTTCCCAGTATCATTATGTAATCTAATTGTTGCTGTTGCATTTTTTTAAATATTTTTTAAAATATGACAATATCCTGGATCTATACCTTGATGATCCAATGCTTTAATCACTGAAGAAATGTTTATAGAATCAAATGCCTTTTCATAATCTACAAATCCAAAACATAATGGCAACTCATATTCATTTGCCCTTTCTATAACTTCTCTCAATACCTGGATATGATCTACTGTACTAAAATCACTTTCAAATCGAGCTTATTCTCTTGGTTAGTGAAAATCCAATGTTCTCTGTAGACGGGTTGTAATTATCTTGGTAAAAATTTTGTATAAAACTGATAAAAGGCTGATAGGTCTATAATTTCTAATATCTTCTTTATCATCTTTTTTAAATATTAATATTATTACTGCATTCTTCCAATCATCTGGTACATCTTTATCATTTAGACATTTAGTATATAATTTTGCCAAAAAAAATTCTATTTTTTCACCTGTTTCTTTTAATACATCAATTATAATTCCATCTTCACTGGAACCTTTCCTTTCTTCATACATTTAATTGCATGTCTCATTTCTTCATTTAAAATTCTGGGCAATTCAGAAGATGTAATAGATAGGAGGTACTTGTTCTTTATTACTATATAATTCTTGATAAAAGTCTTCTACCCATTTCATGATGTCATCTCTCTTTTTAGTAATAATTCCATCTTTTCTTTTTATTGCAGATATAAATTTCCTATCATTATCAAAATCTTGTTTTACATTCTTGAGACTTTTATTTTTTCAACAGCTTTCCTTGCTAGTTCACAGTTATACTTTTTTATATCATTTTCTACTCTTTTTTGCACCATTTTACGAAATTCAAGATATTTAATTCTTTTAAATGCATCATTTTTGTATATCTTCATATTCATTATTTTCTTCATAAATTCTCTAGTCTCAGTAGAAATTTTATTGGTGAATTGCTGCTTTTTTCTACCAGCTATCTTTGTGGCAGTTTTTACAAGTGTATCAGTTATTTTCATATTAATTCCATTCAAATCTGAATCATGTTCAAAATCTACTAATACCTGAAACCAATTTGTAAGTTCTAATTTAAATTCATTAGAATGTTTTTGAAGATTAAGAATATAAATTGTAAATATTGTTTTTCTTAATAATTTTTTTCTCTCTAGTTTTGCATTAACATGTATCTTACATCTTACTAATCGATGATCACTTCCTGTGTTAAATTTATTAAGAACATTACAATCTTGAAATATGTATTTTCTGTTAGTCAAAATATAATCCAATTCTGCTGTACCTTTATTTGGATACTTCCATGCCAATTTTCTTTTAACATTTTTCTAAAAAAAAAGTATTCATAATATAATTTTTTTTTCTTCTGCAAACTCCATATGTCTATGTCCTCTCTCATTTCTATTACCATAACCAAAATTACCTACAGCACTTTCATCTCTCATTTGTTTCCCAATTCTAACATTAAAGTCTCCCATAACAAATTTAAAATGTTGTTTACTCTGATCAAAAGCCTTTTGTACATCCATATAAAAATCTTCTACTATTTTATCACTATAAAAACTTGTTGGGGCATAAACCTGAATTTTCTGCATTTGGTATCTGCTATTAAGTTGTATAACTAATCTTGCCACTCTGTCCAATACACCATCAATCTCCACAATGTTGTTCTTCCATTTTTATTATAATGAATCCTACTCCACTTGTATTTCCAATATTTGTGCCTTTATAATAGAGTGCATGTCCACTTTTTAAATCGTCTCTTCACCTTTTCTTCTAACTTCACAACGTCCAATAATATCCCATTTAATATAAGACAGTTCTTCTTCTAATTCTTGCAATCTTCCTTCACTTGAAAGTGAAAATACCTAAATACAAAGTTGTCAACAAATGGCAGCCTGGGTTTGCAATCAGGGTATTCTTAGCACCCTCCACCTTCGGCCACCAACCACTGCCTTGGCTGTAGAAAGGAGTTTACTATTAACTGAAAGGAGACCTTTTGATTCCTCTTGGAGGCCTTAAAGAAACCAAGCAGGGCAAATTCTTAATGTTCACTCCATACATTCTTGTTGTTGCAGCTATTATTACTATGTTATTATTCATGTAGTATGTGAACATGGATGGACTGCTCACCAACATGCATTAGCCAGCATGGTGAGTTTATGGGCTTTTTACCTCTGAGTTTAAGATCAAAAAACACCATGGTCTTTCTTCTCAGTTGCCTGATAAGGCAGAATAGATGTTTGTGTAAATGATAAATGTTTTCCCAATACATATATACAATAATGACGGACAAAAATAAATCATGGCCCTTAAATTTGATATACATATACTTAATTCTCTAAATTATATTCTAAATGAGAGTCAACAATACTTAGGACAACCCTGCTCCAAGTGTAAATATGAGTTTAATGGGTGTGGTGCACTGTGACTTCTCCTTATATGGAGTCAGGAATCTCTCAGCAATTATGCCCAGAGAAACATGTTCACCACTTTGAACCCTTTCCATTTTCCACCCCAAGTTTTCCCATATTTGTTTCTACCCTGTTCCATTCCATTTCCACAACATAATCTTTTGTCAACTCCATGGCCTTTAGATCTAAAATCCCTTATCTTTTCCCAAACCCAGCATAAAAACCATTAAGTCACTTTCTGTATAATCACTTTGTTCATATTTATTTTTCCACAACTTCATTATTTGTATTTTTTCTGCTTGCAGGCATTTACATTCAATTAACAGATGCCTAATATTTTCTATACCTTCTTTACACAGCTTGCAGACTAAATCATCCATATTTCTCCATTTTCGTGGATATTCCCTTATTGCTAAAGATCTCGTTAGAGCCTTAAACAATAAACTACTTTTCTTGCTACTATCATAAATTAACTCGCACCCAAATATGTATAAAGACCTCGTGACAAAATGGTTAAAGAATTAGACTAATTTCAAGAATATGTATATGATGACGTCTTCTAATAAAATGTTGTTTATGAATAAGAAATTATTTATATATATATATTTCAATCATTTTCAAATATAGTTTCAAATTTAGAATAAATTATTATAGATATTGCGATATAAGTTTTATTTAATTTTAGGTTTTTTACAAACTTAATTTGCTCATTTAAATTTCATAATTTAAAAGACTTATACATTAGACTGCCGATTTATCCAAACACTAATTATATTAAGGACCAATTATATCTGCTTGTAGTGCACCCATTTATAGTTATTTATTCAAAGATAATAGGTAAGAATATATTGGTTTGATATTAAATCTGTGTCATAGTTATTACAATAATAATATAATAATTTATTGCTTGGAATTCATAAAAAATTGAACAGCTAACTGGATCTACAATTTATGAATGTTGAGCACTGTACTAGGCAATGAAGCAGGGCATGGTGATTATTCAAATTAGCATCAAAAGTTTATATAAGATTATATTTTAATTATAGTAAAGTGGGAGTTTGCATCTTGATTTTAATCTTGTTAATACTTTAAAAAATTTTCAAGTTCTAATTAGATTTTTTTTTCCAGATAGTTGGCCAATTATCCATCCAGTATTCATTAGTAAATGAATATCTAAGTATTCTCTGGAGGATAAAATGAGGATGAAAAACCACTCAGCAATTGACAAGTATAATGAGTAATGCTTTCCCGTTCACTTTGCTTTATGAGAGACTGTTGGGGAAGTCTTTGTCCAGCAATGTACCATTTAAAGCCTACATTCAAACATATAACTCTTTTTTAAAACTTTAGGTAATAATTAAAATTTATAAATATTTGTGCATTTATAAAAAAACATAAACAACAAAGTTGTAATTAGAAATCATTCAATAAAATGTCATTATTATTTTATTTGACTGCATTTGTAATTTTACTTATCTAATTTTATATGCTATTAAATTGACTTCATTTAGAATTGTTTTAACAGAATTCCATTTTTAATAGAGCTAAGCTCAAGTATATGCTGTTTCTTCAAAACGTTTTAATTATCATTTTCTAACCCAATTTGTTTTTAATAGTGCTTCATATTTTTAAAATGTAGAAATATAAGGGACTTTTTTTGATTACAATTAACTGTTTTTTAAAAAATCATGGTAGATATATTCCTGATGAACAGTGTACAATTCTAATAAAATTTACATCCATATTAATTAATCAGAACTGTATCACAATAAAAAATATGTTACTTACTTTGATATATTGACATATATTGAACTTAAGCATATATTTAAGAAAATAAAAGATTAATTATTATCGCTAGTTTTCGGGAAATCATATGACAGAGAACGAATGTGCCAAGTTAAACACAAGTACAATTACACAAAGTGAAATAGTTTTACTCAGCTGAGAACTAAATCAAGAATATTTTGCTCTCAAGCTAGCTACTTTCCCACTACGTTCATCTTCATAGATATATAAATTACAAATACATAGATAAGAAAGCAAACTAATCTTCACACAAAGCTATTAGATTGGTGTTAAATTTATGTGCATACATGCTCACCCAACAATACATATTTAATAAGAATAAGTTCTAAGCATAAGTGTTACACTCATGCTTTTAAAACATTTATTGATGGGTGAGTCCATATAAATTTGGCATCAATGATAATAGCAGATGTGTGAACATTAATTTCCATCTGCAAGATTACAATTACAAACATCCCTAAATTATTTATTTATATACATAGATACATAAATTAAATAAATACAAAAGTTAAACTTTATGAAAACACCATTATTACTTATCATCATCAACATCTAGAAAAGGTGTAAGGCCATTCCAATTCCAAAAGGAAAGAATGAAAAGACAAAACAAATAATAATATGAATAATAATAATAAAATACTAGAGATGAATTTTGCAATGTCTATAGCAAGCCAATCTGTGAATGTTTAACACATCCACATATAGATATGCTGGTCTTATAATGCTATCAAATGTTAAAGTTCTCTAGAGAAACTTTTCCTTCTGAATGAAAACAATCAATATTGCACTTCTTCAAAATATCTGTGAAAAAAATCTTTATAATTTAAAGGAATTTATTTCTCTCATGAAAATAATGCTAGAGTTTATCATAAAATATCATTTTATAATGTCTTGAATTGTTTATTGTTTCACTTATTCATTTCAGTGAAGATGCGATTTTGCAATATATTGTGGGCTCTATAGTATCATATCCAACAAGTTGGAAAACATATTCTAAAACATTAAATTTAATGAATTCATCCTTTTTATAATCTTCAAGAACAAATCTGCTAAGATTTTTATTGTAGCAAAAAGTACTTAATAATGCTAAACATAACAATTAACAATTAATTAATTCTGGTTGTTTGTGATTTTTTGACCATTGTAATATACAGAAATATATATGTTTGAAAAAAGATAAAATGGTCTTTAAGTAACTAACTACTTGGCAGAAGTTTCTCCAGTAATCACAAAAGAAATATAATGGGAGGGAACATTATTCATTAGGCTTTCCAAATACAAAAGTTATATTTTTAAAAATCTTTATTGAGACCATAATAATAAATGAGTTATTTAATGATTTGTCACTCAATAGTTCAAATGTAGCCCCAGTAGCAGAAATGATGAATTGAGCTGTGATTCATCCAATTCTGATTGCTGAATGTTATGTAATCTTTGATTGGTTACTGGATAAAGAAGAATATTTAACTTATTTATTTACAAAATAGTAATCATTAAAAATCTTTTTTTGGTTGTATAAATAGATTTGCATTTGACTTAATTTGCATTATAGTTTCATAAATACTTAATGTTTTTATAAAGTTCTTTAAGAAATATCTGCAAATGAATGATAATTGATTTGATTTTTGGGCATTTAAAAGTTTGTATATATATAAACAAAATTGAAAACATGGTAAATTCAATCACAGTGCATAAAAAATTCCATATATTCAGTTTAATTAATAAAATATATTTATATGATTCCACCTTGTTTAATATTTAGCTTTAGAAATAGACTGATTTACAACAATCATAGAGTGGATTGTTTGTGCTTTAATGATCAATTGGTATTGATATAAATGATCGATAATAGTTTAGAAAACTAATTAAAGAGTTGTTCTTAAAATATGAATATCATGTCAAGCGTTGTTAGCTGAGAGGTCATCGAAGCTGCCTTGCGAGCAAGTAGTTGGTTGCAGACGGTTGTGGGTTCGCCTCCTGGTGGATGCTATGACATATGAAAATAATAATAATAATAATAAAAAATGAATATCATAAAGAGCAAATGGTTGTTGTTTACATAATTAATATTTTATATATTGTTGTTTACATGTAACCAAATAATTCACATTTTATACATTGTGAATGAACACCACATTTTTTGAAGTCAGTTTACAATTCTTTTAGGTGCTTTAATCTGTTTAATTACAAATGTATTTATAGTTATTAATCAAAGTTTAAGTCAGTCTTGCTTCATGTTTAGCTATATTGAAATAGGCTTACATATATAAGATTAAAGGAATAATTATTAAGCTTTATTATCAAGTCAGATGATTTAGAGTTATTAATATAAATCAGTGATTGCTATAATTGCTTGAACAATTTGTAATGCTTTACATAACTAATGACAGAGATTGCTTTTGAAAGTTATAAATAATGCAGAATAATTGATAAGTTTATTTTAAGTAGTAATATGACTGAATAATGAATGTTTCATGCCCTGTGACCTTGAAATATGACAAAATATTATAGATCTGTGAGATTAAGTGTAAATGATAATATGTGTTGAATAGGGAAGACAAGCAAATTTGATAAATTTGGGACTAGATTAGAAACCATGCCTCAAGAAGATAATATCAATCCTGGAAAGATTTAATCCTACAATGGAATAAGTATAATGATACATATAACTGTAAAACAGTCTTTAATTAGTTCAATGCATGTCAAAGATCTCTCCAACAACTTAAAAAAAATAGATGGGAAGACATCCTTTACTTGTTTTTTTTCATCTTTATTTTACAATCTTTAGCTAAGAATAGTGAATGCTTAACTACATTGTTCATTTAAAAAAATATTTTAAACCAGTTTGGAATGTAAATAAAAAATTCAAGTTTATTCATCTCAGACTTAAATACAAGGTTATGAATGTGAAAGTCAGATGTGCTGATTACTATCCCAATTATAAATAAAACAGTTGTACACAAGCATAAAAAGTGGTGGTCATGTGATGTTTATTGGCTTAAATAAATAATCAAATGGCTTTATTGCTAAGGATTTTTCATAAGACATTTAAATACCAGAAGTATCAAAATTGGAATTGATTCAAGAACTTTTCCAGAGTTTGACACTCTAACATTGCACTAAACCATGCAGGTATGCTGAATCCATTATATATATATATAATAGAAATTCATATAACTTTACAATACTAGCCAAGAACAAAATTTCACCAAAATTCTTACACAGCCATGGTTTCATTTATTAACAAATATTGTCAAGTGGTAGACAGCATTTAATATATATGTAATAAAAATTAAAATGTCCATTAATTAAAAACTGTTGTAATAATAAATATAATGGTAATTAATTATTACATACAGTCCTTCAATTTGCAGAAGTCCTTATGACTAATACCTTAATCCTCCTCAACTGCTCTTAAATTCAAAAACATAATGGAAGGAAATGTTATCAACTCAAATCCCATGAATTCCAAATTTAAAGTTATCAGCTTGTCTATTAATTATATTCATTTTATTTCTATTTATTAAAATTGCCTCCTTAATTTTTCTCTTATAGTGGTTTCTCTCTTCAAGAAGAATCTTAACATTTTCAAGATCAAACTTAAATTTATATTTACATGTATTTTCATATATATATAATAGTAATCAACACATTTGATTGCCATATCTATAATTTTGTGTTCACATCTGGAATGGATAAAACTTAAATTTTTTTTTTATATTCTAAATAAGTTTAGGACATTTTTTTAAAGTAAGTAAATCCTGTTAACCATCCAATTATTTCATGGAAAATGGGTATTGAAATATTTTTAACTAAAAAGATATAAAATTATGAAAATACTAAAACCCTAACTATTCTGTACCCTTTTTTTTTAATAGTTGTTGAAAAGATCTTTATCATGCACTGGGAGATTTAAAAATAGTTTCACTTTTTTTAACGTATTACTGCAGGATAAAATCTTTCCAAGATTAATCTATTTAGTTTTTCTCATGTGTCATAGCATCAACCAGGAAGCGAACCTGCTAACCCGGGACAACTGCTTGTAAAGCAGCCGTCACTGACCTCTCAACCACCAATGCTTGACTAATCTAATTTTTTTATCTCTAATTTCTAACTTTTATCTAAATTCAGCAAATCTTCTTGTCTTATATATACTATTTTGTCATATTTGAAGTTTTAAAACATTTATCATTAGTTTAGAACTATTTTATTTCACAAAATATCTTTGCCTTTTATAAACTCTCAATTAACCACATTAAATATTTGTATAATTATAGAGTAAAGTACATTATCCAAACTTAATACTGTTAAATGTCTCTACTGTGAATTCTTTAAAGATCAATGGAATTTATAAATAAAATCAAGCACTAATGTAATTCATGGTTCACTATCAGCATCATCATTGACATATATCGTTTATACTTTTTTAGTAATTGTGATATTAAAGTAAAAAAAAAAAACAATAAAAGAGTTTTATAACAACAAAAAATTATTGATATACATATAAAAATATCCTACCAATCTTTGATTTAAATAATATTAATTTAAGCTCAGTTTGTAAAGGTAATATATTTTAAAACGATTTATTTTAATTAACACAGTACACAGCATTTTAAATAATTGGGACATAGTATAATTGTATGCACATTTCTATTTTAATTTTTTATTCAATAATAAGATTATTTAAAAAGAAATATGGCTATATGTTTGAAAAAGATTTTTAATTTACATATTTTATGATTATAGGTCTGAAATTTGTATATTTAAAAAGCAATACAGAGATTTAGATCACCTAACTGGAGAAATGTATATTAGGAATAACAAGAATATATATATATATATATATATATATATATATATATATTATATATGTATTTGTTCTTATATATATATATATATATATAAGAACAAATACGTATCACTGACATCATAAAAATAATTAAGAGAATGAAATGATATTCCTAAAAGAGATAGATGATAATACATAGAAAATGCCATATAGATGAAAGAAGAAACTTTGCTGGCATAATATGGAGAAGAGAGGCTAGGGATATAAAAAACTGTATTAAACTTAAAAAGTCTTTCATTTTGAAGTGAACTGATAATGAGTTAAAATAGTGATGTTGAAGGTTATTTCATAAATATTTATAAAAAAATCTTAGAATACTTGACAATATCTTTATAGAAATACTCTTTTCAGATGTAATGAATTCATCAAATTTTGCTACCAACAATTTATTTCCTCTCATCAGCTGAGATCATATAATTACAAGATGATCAAGACTCTTCAAACCATTTTTGATAAGATCTCATTGACAACTTACTAATTACTTCCAGCCAGAAAAAAAATAATTTTTTCAATAGAATTCCATCACCTCCAAGAACAAAAAAGCCCTGAAATTCAAAGCTCTGAAATGAATTAAATAACTTTATATACATTTACTACATATATATTTTTATTTAGCAAATTCAAAAAAACTCATACCTTAAAAATAATAATGGAATGTATGCTTCTATTTGGATTCACAATTCAAAATGGTGAGGCATCTACACAATAAAATGTCATGCAGGCTATGATCTGTTATACCTTATTGAATTTTTGATTTCATTCTTTAATAAATTTGTTCATAAAAAAATTTACTTTAAAATCCTTTGACAACCAGAACGACTTTTGTACGACTTCCGAGAAAGTTCAACTTTGAGCTGAGTTTGCGCGAAAACCGTAAAGGTCACGCATACGGGACTTACGTCTTTCTTTGCGCCATTTTGTTTGCAACGTGGAAATGTAAAAATTTTTTCTGTGCGATAATTTTTCGATTTTTTATAGCATTTTTAGTGGAGAGGACTCAAAATTTTAATTTTTTTTTAAAATTTTTTATCTTTTTAGATACGTAAAAAAGAAAAAAATGAGTTCTACAGAAAGTTCAAGTTATGATTCCGACTCGGATTTTCTCATTGCCGATGTTTATGATTCCGGGCCTTCGTGTAGCAGCTCATCTGATGAATGTCTGTTAGATAGTTCAGATAGTGAATATCTTTCGGATAATTCAGACAATGAAGTAGCTGCACCGAGAAGAAAAAAAAGGAAGTCATCAGTAAGGAATGTCAGAATGGATACTGGGCCGATGCCTGGGCCTTCGTCTCGGCCAGACTCTGATGCTATTCTGGATAATGTTGGAGGGTCATGCATGCCAGTAGGAATATTCACTAAGTCTCCTGGGCTAAATTTTCCCATCACCCGTGAGTATGAAATTAGTGATTTTTTTTATATATATTTTGATAGGAAGTTATATGAATATATATGTGCTGAGACAAATAAATATGCTGTAGAATGGAAAAAAGTTCGGGATTGGGGTAATCTGTCGCCCCATGAACTGGATGCATTTTTTGGCATGATTATTTTAACAAATAGTGTGTCACGCGTGACCAAGTTTGAATTCATTTGGTCTATGGATGAATATTTGCACCAGCTCGGACTTGCTAAAGTAATGACCCGTAAACGATTTATGTCAATTTTAGGTAATTTGCATTTTAGTGATAGTAAAACCATGCCACCAATTAATAGTGATAAGTTTGATAGAATTTATAAAATCAGGCCTATTATAGATCACTGTAATGTCAATTTCAAGGCTGCATATCAGGTGCACCAAGAAATATCAGTTGATGAGGCAATTACCAAATTCAAGGGTCGTAATGTCATGAAACAGTATGATTCCTCAAAACCGGTAAAGAGAGGTTTCAGATGGTGGGCTTGTGCAGACAGCCATAATGGATATGTATACCATATGGAGTTGTACACAGGAAAAAGTGCAACTTCGAATGCTAGAACTGGGGACCCGAGCAGTACTTTCTGTTATTTTGCCAGATCTTGCAAAACAGAACCACATAATTTTTTGTGACAGATATTTTACTAGCCCAGAATTAGCTAAAGAGCTATCTGCAAGTAAAATCTTTATATGTGGCACACAGAAAGTTGATAGGAGGGGTACTCCAGATAGCATTCGCAAAAAGTACAAAAATCATAAACAGATGAATAGAGGAGACTGTTATTCTGTTATGGACAGTGATCTTGAATTTCTAGTTTGGTTGGATAGGAAGCCAATTGTTATGCTAAATAATGCCTATCAACCATCTGGAGATTTTACTGTAATTAGAAGACATAAAGATGGTTCAAAACATTCATATCCATGTCCAATTGCAGTAAAAAAATACAACAGGTTCATGGGTGGGGTTGATTTAGCCAACCAGAAGCGCTCTGCATATGGTTGGGATAGGAAGTCTAGACATTGGCCTATGCGTTTATTCTGGCATTGCTTTGATACAGCTATCACTAATTCATATATTTTATACACTTTATATATGGCACAAAAACAGCTGAAGCCTATATCCCATCTGGATTATAGGATAGCTTTATCAAAGAGCCTTATTGGTGACTTCTCCTCCAGGAAGCTAAAGCCAACTGTCAGTGAAAGTGTCACACCTACTGTCCAGCATATCATTTGTGATCTGCGCACTGGTAAGGCACCAGGCAAAAGAAGCAGTGTCGGAAGTTGCAGACGTGTGCTCTTCCGATCTCAATCTTTGGCTGTGCTGCATGTGGATCTATTCCATTGTGCAAAGAGAGAGGCTGCTTTGCTATTTATCATAATAGTGGAGCAGTTCAAGCTCCTCTCTAAATCTACATCCACAGTCACAACACATCACTCCCATCCTTACTCAATCATCTTTCTACTTTACAATAGGTAAGATATATTATTTTATTTATATCATTGTTCATTTATTGCATGATTATAGTTTCATTGTACTCTTGTTACAATTTTGTAAAGTTTTGATTTTTTTATTAGATGTTTCTCTATACATTTTTACCATTAACCCTGACTCAATCATCTTTCTACTTTACAATAGGTAAGATATATTATTTTATTTATATCATTGTTCATTTATTGCATGATTATATAGTTTCATTGTACTCTTGTTACAATTTTGTAATCTCATGATTTTTGAAGTTTTAGATGGAACAAATGTATCTTTATGTATATACAAGTTTATTCTACACAACTGAAATCTCATGTAATATTTGACATTTTGCACACTTTCTGGCTTCCTCAACCCATCCACTGGGTGTAACAGGCCCAGGTATTTGAACTCAGCCTTTCTTCATATCTTTTGTGCCAAATAAAAATATATTTACATACAAGTTTATTCTACACAACTGAAATCTCATGTAATATTTGACATTTTGCACACTTTCTGGCTTCCTCAACCCATCCACTGGGTGTAACAGGCCCAGGTATTTGAACTCAGCCTTTCTTCATATCTTTTGTGCCAAATAAAAATATATTTACATACAAGTTTATTCTACACAACTGAAATCTCATGTAATATTTGACATTTTGCACACTTTCTGGTTCCTCAACCCATCCACTGGGTGTAACAGGCCCAGGTATTTGAACTCAGCCTTTCTTCATATCTTTTGTGCCAAATAAAATATATTTACATACAAGTTTATTCTACACAACTGAAATCTCATGTAATATTTGACATTTTGCACACTTTCTGGCTTCCTCAACCCATCCACTGGGTGTAATAGGCCCAGGTATTTGAACTCAGCCTTTCTTCATATCTTTTGTGCCAAATAAAAATATATTTACATACAAGTTTATTCTACACAACTGAAATCTCATGTAATATTGGACATTTTGCACACTTTCTGGCTTCCTCAACCCATCCACTGGGTGTAACAGGCCCAGGTATTTGAACTCAGACTTTCTTCACATATGTATTTAGTGATAATAAATATCTTTTTATATTTATTGTTTCTTTTTGTGTATTTTTTCAATTTTATTATAAATATATATTTTGAATACATTGTTCTGTTACTTTTTTCTCCACTAATAACCTTTCATATTGTTACAGATAATTTACAAAAATGAACCTATCTGTCTGTGGAATGAAATGGATCACAGCAAGTGGCTGTTTTAGTAATTTTCTCAGGGAAAAATTACCTCAGGTAAGACTTCCAATATATCATTTTTTTTGTAAATTTGTGAGGAATGTGATGAAGTTGTTTATGAAAGTGTCATTTTATCATTTGAATTTCAAAATTTAGGATTTGTGAATCAGTGTAAAAACAAACATTCTTAAATCTGTTATAAATATAATTTTTTTTAACTTTTTCTTTATGAAATGATTATTTTAACAGCTTCATTATATTCTTTCATATATCTACTTGCTTTTACAACATTATTTTTATATATTTATTACATTCAAACACAAAATATCTAAGTTATTAGAGTTAGGGTAAATTTTTCTAAAAATTAAAGATGGCCGCCTGGTTTTCAAAGGGTTAAAAGATAGATGTTTTTCAGAATTTTTTTAAAAAATTTTTGGAAATTCACATTTCGATAATAAAAAACAAAACTAAATTAATTTGTCATTTTATTTTCAATGTAGCATTTGTTCATACATCTATTTATTCCAGTTATAAATCTTCCTTAATTTCTGCAATAAATAATGACATAGAAAGAACCTGAAATAATTTTAATGTTTTAACTGCTTTTGAAGCCAATAAATCTTTAAAAAAAAAACAAAAAAAACTTCTTGCAGTATTTTAATATATTGTTACATTTTTATTTACCATTGTCAAACTCACTCCACTCACAACTTTGACACATCCATCTTAGATAAATACAATAATGATTATTACTAATCATTTTCTAAACTAGAGATTATCTCTAGCACAGATATAAAATTTAAACCTAGTTAAAGATTAATATATCTGATTTTTTAATTTTAAACATACACACTCATAGAGTTATTAACCTTTCTCTTTCCATGTGTAATATCTTTATAGATGTATTAAACAACCTCCATACCTCTCCATTCTTTTTAAATTCATATAAATAAAGATACAATAAAAAACAAATGACCCCTCCCCAAGATGCAATTTGTTTTGAAACAGCACTCAGCAGTTGGTGCAAGTCACTATCTCCCATATATATCTCTATTATATGAAAAGTATTTATCTATAGTAAACTGTTACATTTTTATTTACCATTGTCAAACTCATTCCACTCACAACTTTGAAACCATCCATCTCACATAAATGCAATAATGATTATTACTAACCATTTTCTAAACTAGAGATATATAAAGATCTATTATAGATTAATTATTTTAATAATAAGAAAACAAAAAAGTATTAATGGTGATAATAAATATTACTAATAATTATTATAAAATGCAGAAGTATTTTCAATTATATGCACAACTATTTTCAAATAAAAAGTATTCCAGTTGAAAATAGTTAGCCAAATAATTGAAAATACGTCTACATTTTATAATAGTTATAAATAAGTATTGATATGAAAATTTTTTCATGCAGAGTGTAAATATAAAACTTAATAATGTTTATTACACCGCTTTCAATGTTTTCATGTCATATTCGTAATCAATAGTTATAAATAATATTTATTATCACGGTTGATATATTTTCAAAAGAAAAATGATAATTTATCACATTTTTTATCCAGACTTTCACAACAGGAAAATTTAAAAAGAAATTTTGTGTCAAATAATTTTGTATAATCATGATTTTGCCTCAAAAGCTTCAACTCTCTAAATATAATTTATTAATATTATTTATGACAGGTTTTCATTTTTTGTTTAATAAATATCAATTTTATTTTTAAATTTAAGCACTCTGTTTAAAACATTTCTTCAATTTAATTATCAAATTTCTTTAAAAATTGATTTGAACTGAGATAGTTTAGACCAGGGGTGGGCAAATAGCGGCCTGAGGGCCACATGTGGCCCACTAAGAGTTTTTATGCGGCTCGCCAAGACAATCAGAAAAATCCGCTGTGAACTGAGATTTCCTTCCCATATGTGACTGAATATTCATTTCGTATTTTCCACTAGGATGGCCACATCAATACACATGTGCAGTGCTTTTCCAGTTGATCTGGTTAATTTCAATTTTGTCTTTGCATTAGCAAATATATACATTTCCAACTTTAGTGAAACCATGAACCCTTCGAAAAAATGTAAAATCGGTGATGAATGTCATGTGTTTAATAAATAATGGACAAATAAATATTTCTTTGGTAATGCAGGGAATAAAGCAGTGTGTTTATTGTGTCATGAAAAAAAGATGCGGCCCTCGGCTAACCTTTGCTTCCACAAAGTGGCCCCGATGCGGCCCTCCACCAACCTCTGTGGCCCCCGAGCCAAAACAATTTCCCACCCCTGGTTTAAACCAATTTTAAAATAAAATTTAATTGGATAATAGAAATTTTCCACACAATGATTGCACTGATGTATTATGCAATGGAACTGCGTAATGTTTATAATACTTTTTCTATAAAAATATTTAATATAGTTGACTAAAACAGGTTGTAATTCTAAACAGATGGTAATCAACTTACAAGTGCTATACTATCTTATTAAACCAGTGTTGTTTTTGTTGACTATACACATAATAAAGAAAATGCAATAAAGTAAATAATATAAAATCTTCATGCTCTCAATCCAAGATACTTATGATTGGTCTACATAATTGCATTTAGGTACAAATATAAGATAGTCACTTTTATCTATTCAAATTCTCTATCATGTGGTTTGGATAGAGAGTTTCCTTATAGTCAACAAAAACAATGTTGGTTTAAAACAGGAAAACTCTCCATACAATAGCACCACTCAGTGCAAGCCAATGGATGCCAGAAGGCTCATGCATAAAATCCCTATCTAGTGCCTACTCATGCAATATCCCCAGACTAATTTCTAACTTTTGGCTGGGGATACTGGATGAGTAGGCACTAGATAGAGATTTTATACATAAGCCTTCTGGCATCCATTGATTATTCTGACTTGCACTGAGTGGCACTATTGCATGGAGAGTTTTGCCCATTTTAATAACATTTATGAGCAAGCATAAGAAATGGTGATCGTATGATGTTTAATGTTGGTTTAATAAGACAATACAGTGCATATATAGCAATTAATTACTGTCTGTTTAGAATTATAAAAATATTTACCATATTAAGCAAAACAGTAAATCCAGTATTCATACTGGTCATATTTTTTGAACACTCCATCATAGTTGCTAATAATAAAATCAGCTCAATTTTAAGTCATCTGTTACTTCTGATATATTAAAAAGCATTTTCACTTTATACTTTAAATCTTTAAACTTTTTAGTGCAAGTAATTTCTTTACTATCTCAAATTTTTTATTTATATTTTGAATAAAACAAACTGTTTAGTTTCATCTTCATTCTCATCTAATATTATAAAAAAAATTGTAAATTTTTTTATTCATATTGATATTTCAGTCAAGCATTGGTGGCAGAGTGGTTAGCACAGCCGCCTTATAAGCAGTTATCCCGGGGTTCGCTTCCCGGCTGACACTTTGACCCATAAAAAAAAAATTGACATTTTATATCCATTGACAATTTTTCAATTCTTTTTGCATCTATTGGTGATGATAAACATACAGCAGTAAATTTATAAACTTTTTTTATGATATTCAGCTTCTACAATTATTATACAATGCCACTTTATAAATTCTCCACCAAATTCTCTACATCCATCCAATCTATCTTATACAACTGATACGCACCACATATATGTGAAAAAGTAAATGATCTCCAATATACATACTTTGTGCTGAACCAGCACTCATCAGTTG
Source organism: Epiperipatus broadwayi (assembly GCA_028023455.1). Lineage (NCBI taxonomy): Eukaryota > Metazoa > Onychophora > Udeonychophora > Euonychophora > Peripatidae > Epiperipatus > Epiperipatus broadwayi. The sequence continues at coordinate 8,092,497 of JAQFVV010000023.1, read as the reverse complement.
CTCCAGATCCCCATCTCTCACACATATATACAATCAGTGCTCAGTTTATATTAAGAAATGGACAAACTTCAATCTTCTGCACTCTCCGACTCTTCTACCATTCACTCCATTGACAATCTGAGGACAGAATGCTCACAGCTCTTGTTTACCTTTTTCACATATATGAGGTCATGCATATTAGTTGTATAAGATAGATTGAATAGATGTAGGAAACTTGAAAATTCGAGTTCAAGTCCCTTATAATTACATTAAGTTTAGTAAAGACAATATACATATATTTAAATACTATATATTCAGCTTGCATTCTGACCATCCCTTTTCCATATAATTAAATGGACATATTAAGGTCCTATGTGTGAGGAGTTAGATTGATTTAAGGTCAACATGGGTATGACAATAATATTGACATCAACAAGGACTTTGTTTCATTCCATCCTCGGATTTTCAATAAATGGATGGCTGAAGAGTTGGAGAGTAGAAAAAATTGAACTGAGCACTGATTGTGTATATGTGTGGGAGCTGGTGATCTGGATCAACTGATGAGTGCTGGTTCAGCATAAAATATGTATTTTGTATATCATTTATCTTTTTCACATGTGTGGTCATGTGTGACAATGGTAGCTATAGAGAGCTTGAAAGTCTGTGTTCAAATCTCTTCTAATTACATTAAATTTGGTATAGATAAAATACTTGTATTTAAATATTACATGTTCAACCTGTATTCTTCCCATCCTTCTTCTGTGTATTCAAATGGAAATATTAAAATCCTATACATGAGGGGTCAGAGTGACTTGAAGTCAACATGGGTATGACAATGAAATTGGCATCAACAAGGGCTTTGAGCATTCCATCAACTGATTTTCAGTGATATGGAAGACTGAAGAGTTGGAAGGTGGAGAAGATTGAAGCCTGTCCATTAAAGTTTGAAGATTTTCTATCTTAATATAAACTGAGTTTTGATTATATATGTGGGGATGATGATCTGAATCAACTGATGAGTGCTGGTTCAGCACAAAATATTTATATTGGAGATCATTTACCTTTTTCACATGTATGTTGTCATGTGTATCAGTTGTATACGATTGATTGAATAGAGGTAGGGAGCTTGAAACTTTGAGTTCAAGTCCTTTATAATTACATTAAGTTTAGTATAGATAATATACATATATTTAAATATTATAAATTCTCCATCAGTAAAAGACTTTTCTTTTTAGTCTTATTTGGAAATCTTGTAAAACAAGCTGAAATAAAATTTAAATTTAGACTGGTAAAACATATCACTTATTGAAGATTTCTAAAATAATTAATAGTTTTTCTAATTTTTTCTTCCAAACGCTTTCTTGTATTTAGCAACATGATTTGCAGCATAGTGTCACTTTAAATTATACTTTTTAATTATGAGCTGTAAATAATTATTGCTCATAAGACATGAAGATTTATTATTATTAATATAATAAATAGTTTAGTGACAGAAATGATTGAATTCTATTAAACATTCAGTACTCCATGTTTAAGTTTACTTTTTCTTCTTTGTTTTTTTTTTTCGATATCATATAGAATTTCTGAAAATTAAATATTTTAATAATAAATTCCAAAGAAAAACTTTTTTGATTAAAATATTATTCAATTTTAAATACCTATGCATAAAAGTCACAAAATTTTATTTTATTTGTCACAGCATCGGCCGGAACGCGAACCCGCAACCCGGGCAACCGCCTGCTAGTGCAAAGCAGTCGCGCTGACCCCTCGACCACCAATGCAAGACAAAAGTCACAAGATTTTAATTAAATGTTTTACCTTGTTTTATTATAACAAGATAAACAAACATAAAATATGTTCTCTTTAAACTTAATCTCAATGTTGAAGTGCAAAAACAAATTAAAACTAATGGCCATTGGATACATAAGTTGAGAATTTGTAATGAAATAAAAATGTATTTTTTAAAATGTTATTAATGGATTATAATTAACCGCAAACTGTCCACACTATTTCTTGGAATTGTTTGTTTACTGAAGAAAAATAATAAAGTGTTGATATTCATTCTACAAAAAATATAATGTTATCATTAAAAATTATTACAAAATTACAAAATAAATATTAAAAATATTTGTAATTTTTTTCATTTTCGAATTTATGTACATAAAACTTCTTTCATAAAAAAACCAAATGTCTGCCTTCTGGATAAAATCAAATGGGTTTATGTAATATCTTCTTATGTTAGATTAATCTTGCAGGCAATAGGTGGGAATCCATGCCTTAAATCTAAAGTATTTTTTATTGCTTATGAAACCACAAAGCTTTATTATACATCATTTTGATAAAATCATATAATTTGCACATGCATCAAAATTGAAGCAAAATCACATAGACAAAATGATAGCACAAATTAAAAGATAAACTATAGAAATGTATCATGTGACTTATTAAATATTGGGGATTCATTTCTGAACCATTAGCTTCTACCATAGCTACATAAACTATAAAATTAAACCATTTAAATAAGGTTGAATAGCTACCCACTTTCTTGTCATTACCCATAAGTAGTTCTATGAAATTTAATATGTAGTAGAATGAGAAATTCAGAGATGAATATTCCCATATCTATTCTCAGTTTGAGTAATATAAATAAAAAATTAATTCAGTCTAAGTGAATGTAAGTGTTAAATTTTCATTCTGCCATTAGAGTGCTTAAAAGTCTCCTGATATTTTCCCAGCAACTAACTTCTATGATTATTTTTTATATTATCTTTAAGAAAAATCAGAAATGTTTGTATTAAATTGCTGACACTGGAAAAAGTCTCTAACCTCATAGTGAATTCATAAACTGAAGCCACGCCTGTTTAATATTTTCAACCAAACTTGTTTCAAGATATCCTTCATTATTTAATTAAGTTTTCCTAAATTATTAACTCTCTAAATACAAAAAGCATCTTTGACTTTAAATTGCTGACCAATATTATCAAATAAAACAATTAGTTTCTTAAATCTATTGTTTCAGCTGAATTTTAAAAACAGAGTCATAGCAGTAAAAGGTTAAAAAAAGTTCATTACAAAATAAAAATTATCTTCAAATTTTTCAAACAAGTTCAATGTGAATTTTTTAACTGAGGTAAATTTTTCAATGAGTGTATGAATATTTCAAATAAAAAGCAAATCTGTATTGTATATATAAACAGCTGTGCATACAATTTGTTAGATAAATTAAAAACAAAAGTTTTAATGGTATTTATTTATTAATCAGATGGTAATGAAAGTCAACAGCACACGGGATGAAAACACTTTCTAAAATGAATTAATTTTGTAAGTGATTCTGATGAGGAGACAGTTATTAATCAAAATATTGGTTTTGCTGCTAATTTTACACCAAACAAAGGTAGTGTTTTGTTTAGGATTGTCAAAAGAGAGATTAGCCATTTGTAATAGAACATGGTTCGAGGTTAAGAAGGTTCAATCCACAGCAGTGATGCTAAAAAACAACATTTATAAATGGACGGAATTGCACTGTTAAATATATATATATGTTCAAAAGATGGCGCTTTACCAAAACCACCGAACAAGTGTAAAATTTGTTTACATAAATGAAAAAAGAGTCAGAATTAACTACCTCTTTCATTTGCTCACCCCCAGATCAGCTGATTTCAAGCTGGTTTGCTCTCCTCAGTGAGGGATAGAGTATAGAAACTAGATCTAAACACTGACTCTCAAGTGTTTATGCAAAACGTTTCTATCAGATTGCAAGCGTGAATTTTTCAGACCGGTAAAGTCTTCAAACTCAGCCTAGCAAGCCAGATATTTATATGGGTCTGATCTCAGTTCAGTATCACCATATAATCAAAGTCTCTGCAATATATATCATTGCAAGAAAACTTTAAAGGTACATTTATGAAAAACAAAAACAAGTTACTCACGTAACCTGCTATCACTTGTTATTTATGTTCAAAAGATGGCGCTTTACCAAAACCACCGAACAAATGTAAAATTTGTTTACATAAACGAAAAAAGAGTCAGAATTAACTACCTCTTTCATTTGCTTACCCCCAGATCAGCTGATTTCCAGCTGGTTTGCTGACTCTTTTTTCGTTTATGTAAACAAATTTTACACTTGTTCGGTGGTTTTGGTAAAGCGCCATCTTTTGAACATAAATAACAAGTGATAGCAGGTTACGTGAGTAACTTGTTTTTGTTTTTCATAAATGTACCTTTAAACTTTTCTTGCAATGATATATATTGCAGAGACTTTGATTATATGGTGATACTGAACTGAGATCATACCCATATAAATATCTGGCTTGCTAGGCTGAGTTTGAAGACTTTACCGGTCTGAAAAATTCACGCTTGCAATCTGATAGAAATGTTTTGCATAAACACTTGAGAGTCAGTGTTTAGATCTAGTTTCTATACTCTATCCCTCACTGAGGAGAGCAAACCAGCTTGATATCAGCTGATCTGGGGGTGAGCAAATGAAAGAGGTAGTTAATTCTGACTCTTTTTCATTTATGTAAACAAATTTTACACTTGTTCGGTGGTTTTGGTAAAGCGCCATCTTTTGAACATAAATAACAAGTGATAGCAGGTTACGTGAGTAACTTGTTTTTGTTTTTGATAAATGTACCTTTAAAGTTTTCTTGCAATGATATTTATTGCAGAGACTTTGATTATATGGTGATACTGAACTGAGATCAGACCCATATAAATATCTGGCTTGCTAGGCTGAGTTTGAAGACTTTACCGGTCTGAAAAATTCACGCTTGCAATCTGATAGAAATGTTTTGCATAAACACTTGAGAGTCAGTGTTTAGATCTAGTTTCTATACTCTATCCCTCACTGAGGAGAGCAAACCAGCTTGAAATCAGCTGATCTGGGGGTGAGCAAATGAAAGAGGTAGTTAATTCTGACTCTTTTTTCATTTATGTAAACAAATTTTACACTTGTTCGGTGGTTTTGGTAAAGCGCCATCTTTTGAACATAAATAACAAGTGATAGCAGGTTACGTGAGTAACTTGTTTTTGTTTTTGATAAATGTACCTTTAAAGTTTTCTTGCAATGATATTTATTGCAGAGACTTTGATTATATGGTGATACTGAACTGAGATCAGACCCATATAAATATCTGGCTTGCTAGGCTGAGTTTGAAGACTTTACCGGTCTGAAAAATTCACACTTGCAATCTGATAGAAACGTTTTGCATAAACACTTGAGAGTCAGTGTTTAGATCTAGTTTCTATACTCTGTCCCTCACTGAGGAGAGCAAACCAGCTTGAAATCAGCTGATCTGGGGGTGAGCAAATGAAAGAGGTAGTTAATTCTGACTCTTTTTTCGTTTATGTAAACAAATTTTACACTTGTTCGGTGGTTTTGGTAAAGCGCCATCTTTTGAACATAAATAACAAGTGATAGCAGGTTACATGAGTAACTTGTTTTTGTTTTTCATAAATGTACCTTTAAAGTTTTCTTGCAATGATATATATTGCAGAGACTTTGATTATATGGTGATACTGAACTGAGATCAGACCCATATAAATATCTGGCTTGCTAGGCTGAGTTTGAAGACTTTACCGGTCTGAAAAATTCACGCTTGCAATCTGATAGAAACGTTTTGCATAAACACTTGAGAGTCAGTGTTTAGATCTAGTTTCTATACTCTATCCCTCACTGAGGAGAGCAAACCAGCTTGAAATCAGCTGATCTGGGGGTGAGCAAATGAAAGAGGTAGTTAATTCTGACTCTTTTTTCGTTTATGTAAACAAATTTTACACTTGTTCGGTGGTTTTGGTAAAGCGCCATCTTTTGAACATAAATAACAAGTGATAGCAGGTTACGTGAGTAACTTGTTTTTGTTTTTCATATATATATATAACCATTAAAAACCAGTAACCAACTAAACATATCAATATAGATAGTAATCAATATTTCTCACTGTTGTCAAGGCAACCTCTCTCCTTTAATAATAAGAATTGAAATCCACTCTTACTAATGGTCCAATGAATATATATATATATATATATATTAGTTTGGTTACCACCTGTAATAAATTTAGATTGTGGCCATTTTTCAAAATAAAAATCTTTATAAGTTTAGGTGGAGGAAGATAATTTTTCACATAAAACATAAATGCATGTTAGTAGAAGTTTGTATTATTTTCAGTAAATAAAGTTATAGGCTGTCATTTTTCCAAATAATATTGCCAGATTACTATAGATACGAAATCAGGACTAATACATGAAGTCATGACATAAGTGCCATTTTAATCAAGAAACACCTTATTTTTGTGATGACTAAAGAAGCTTTTGCAGATAATATCTAAACACTTTACTAGACAATTAGCTTGCTATTTATTTTAAAAACTTTTATTATCTCTTTGCTTGTAAATTCTAACTCATCAGATATGGACTTTTTTACTTTTTGTTAAAAAAGATTTTTTCTAATGTGTACACTTTGTGTTTGAAAAGATAAAAATATTTTATCATACTATATAAATAAATAAAACATAATTTTGAAAATAATTATTTTTTAAAATTCTATATATAATAAAAAAAAAGTGATTAATACTATTACCATTAAAAATCCAATACACTTAAACAAATGTAATGCTATAATTGCATGCTTTTTATTTTGAATTATACATAAAAATAACATATATATTACTTGTTTATTAAAATCACATATTTTAAAATTTTAAATGAAAAATACAAAAGTTACTTACCTTTTAAACTTTCTGTGTATGTTAGATTCACTAATGTTATCTATTAAAATTACTGTTTTTGCACATATTCATTTTTGCTATTATACAAAGTTTTTTTTGCAATACAAGAAATCCCATCTATTGACCAAAACTATAACTTAAGTAAAATAGGTTTCATGTAAATAAATCCTTGACCTTCTATTAGATGTAATTGTAGCAGATTATCCTGAGATATCTCAGTCAAAAAAGTCTATGTTATAACAGCATTACCAAGAGAGATGAAGCACAAGGTATGATCAATAATATTTTTTTTGAAAAATATTTATTATCATTAAAACATGTTTCCATTTTAAACAAGGCAAAACTCTCTCCATACAGTAGTGCCACCTGTACCAATTATGTGCTAGTATAAGAGATAGTGATCATGTGATGTTTCCATTTTAATGGCTTTTAATTTCACTTTAAATTTTTTAACTCAAAATCCCTATTTAATATGTAATGTTGGCAAAAGAAAAAAAATTGCATCTTTTTCTCATATTTCTGGCTTGTGTTTTTGAATTGAGAGTTCCACATGTAGTCATTATTACATCTGATTGGCTGTCACATAAGCATTTTTAAGACACTTCTGTCAAAGGTTTTAGCCTTTCACAATATTATTAATTTGCACTTACATAAAATTGTCTGGATACACTACATAAATTACTTAAAATTTTTATTTAAATTTTATACTAATGACAGTATTTTAAAATCTTATTATTTAACTTATGAAAATAAAATCATCAGACCTGCCAAATGCCAGATGATGAGGATTTCAATGATTTTCTATTTTTGTTTTATTTTCTATCTAAGAATAGTTAGATATTAATTAATTTGCTAATATTCAATGATTCTTTGAATTGATTATGGACTGGCTACCTAAAAAAAAAGTTGCAAACCTATTGAAAACACAGTTTGTTATGCCTCGATTTGAACTTGGCAAACAAATGCTTTACATTGTACCATGATTCTTATTGCATTAGTATTGTACATGTATAATAGATTTTATGTAAACAAATAATGGAGTATTGTGGTTATATAGAAAAACACATATATATGTTAAACACAACCACTAAACATGACTACACAAATTTGCTGCAGAAGTAGAGTGGTACAGTCAAGAATTAAAGATTTTTGATCGATTTTAAATTTAAGTAGAAAACTAAAAAAAAAATTGTTATACTCAACTAGCCACTTGGGTCCTCAAATGTCACATGATTTTTTGAGCAAATGACTACAAGATTATTATTATAAAATATATATAGAGAAAAGAAAGCAAGCTAAGCATCCCATGCTATTAGGATTGAATAAAGCTTTTCTCTCCATACATTTTGCATGTATTTATTTTGAATTACATGTTCCGTGGAAAGTTTATTAAAATTTCGAAGATTGTTATTATTATTAAATAATAGTAACATTATTATTATTATTAAATATTAGTGAATTAGAGAAATAAATTCCAATATAATACTGCATTCAATCCCGTAATATTTATGTGGGGATAAAAAAAAAAATTTTAAAAATAAAAAAAAACCAACACGGCTGTTTCTTTTTTAAAAATAAAAAATACTGTAAACCAAATATCTTAAATTTAGATAATAATATCCAAATGCGTCAACTGATTTAATATTTCATACAAAATTCAGTATTATTTTAATAATTCTATATGCAAGTAACATTTTAAATAATAATAAGTTTAAATAACTTAAATATTTCAAAACTTTTTTTTAAAAAATAATTATATAGAAAACAACAAATAAAACAATTAGATTAAAACCTTCAAATTCTTGATCTTTATTAATAGAATTTGTTTTCAATTAACCTAGGTCCTAATCAAAACAAAAAAAAAAGATGTTTTTCCTAGGGCTATGTAATCATGGGGAGGGGAAATATTTTTCGAAAAATGAAATAAATTTTATTAATTCTGATGTTTTGAGATAATTATTTTGTGTTTATTCATCTATCTTGATCAATCGCTTTCGGATGCTTGATCAGAAAAGTATAATATCAGGAATTTGAAAGATTTAGAAGATCGAGATTGGTAGAATTATTAATAAGATGATTTTTGAATATCCTATTGAGGGAGTAATGACTTTATAAAATGGGGCCACATTAACATTTCATAAATAAACATTTTTTTATCGGGGCCCCAAAATACTTTTAGTAACGCCCACGTAAAAATTTGTTCTTTGATTGTTCCTAATATGGAAATGCAGTTTAAAGCTATAAAATTACTTATATACCATCATAGTTTTAGCAACCTACATTTTTAAAAAATTTTAAATGAAAAATATATTTCTTTTACATAATTTGAATACAAAAATTTTATATGCTTGCTCAACTACATGAGTGTTGTTACGAATAACTCCAATATCCATTTTTGTTAACTTACATACATTGTGATTACTCTCTTTCAACTTACTACTGTACTGTCTTTTCCAAAATTGCATTATTGTATATTTTTAATTGGTTTGCTTTAAAGTTTCGAACGTTGTCGAAGAAAATGTTTATTTCGTATATTAATTTTGTGACAGTAGCTGAGAGCGTTTTTGGTTAGAGAAGCTAGATTCATATCACTTATGGGCGGCTGGGTATGTTTTAGCATTTAAATGTTCAACGCTAATTTATTTAAATGAATGACTTAAACATTTCATTTGTTGGACACTTTCTATTCTTTGTTAATTATTTTTTATTAATGAACACATTTTAAATTAACAAAATTGAATAAGATATATTACTCCTAATGATGCATAGAATAGAATAGAAATGATCAAAGACTAAATTTTAGCAAAACAAAATTATTTTAATAAAATAAAAAACAGTCAAAAACAAAGCAATAAATAACGAATGATAAAGAGGGTTTTGAACATGGTACAAATGAGTATTTTCACCATTTAAGAATTTAGTTATTATCATAATAACTTTACCGTATTCGTTCGATAAATTTCACTGAAATAATTAGCTTTAATATGTTAGTTATACATATCCAGTTACCACATATATATATTATTAAAAAATTACAAATATAAATACACACAGATATAAATGTTTACAATACGATATCTGCTATCTTAAACTATAATAACAACAAAATGTTTTATAAATCTACTATTTAAATAAAATTGTTTATAAAATAGACAAAATAAAATTCTCACCTAGTTACCTTTAATCTTAACTTTTGAGCTAAAAAAAACAAAAAACCAATAATATACATAATGTTTTTGCACACACTTGAACGATTTGATTCTTTGTGCACACACATGAGATTGTTACTCGAATATTTCAGCATTTTCAAATCCTTATTACCAAGGATGAATAAGTCTTGTCTTCTCCTTGAACATATTCTCTTCAATTCTTTTACAAATATTTTTTCATGTTTCTTACAATTCAAATTTAACTTTCATTTTCATTTCACATAATTCATGCATAATATTGAAAGTAGATATTTATTGTTGGTCAGATATACCTATAAGTGAGAAGGCATTCAAAATTAAAATGGTGTCATCTGGTAGATTTCACAGGCTTTCACTAAGTAGGCTTTCAAAAGATTTCCATCTAGATAAATTTTCATAGCAAGCTTACATCCTAGAAAACTGGCACAGCTGATATTGGTTTTATCTAATGCTTCATTCTTAAATTTCCAATAACTTATTAAAGTGTTTTTATAATACTGTGATAATAAGTCTCTTTTATTAGAAATGCTTTGAATTTTAAAGAGTTTGATAATTCAATTACAGGATAAACCTCAGCTTCCATACATTGACCTATTAAAAACAACTTGCACAGAATTGTTAAAGCAACTGTTTTCTTCCAAACTATTGATTTTTCTTGCTTTTTAGAACTCAGCTTTAAATACCTTTTCAACTCAAACAACAAATTCTTATTTTTTGATAAACAATTAATTTTACTGTACTTGATTATTTCTATGGATCATCAACTTAATTATAATCTAATCAATTATTATTATTATTATTATTATTATTATTATTATTATTATTATTATTATTATTATTATTATTATTATTATTATTATTATTATTATTATTATTATTATTATTATTATTATTATTATTATTATTATTATTATTATTATTATTATTATTATTATTATTATTATTATTATTATTATTATTATTATTATTATTATTATTGTTGTTTCAACAATTATCTTTATTAATTCTTCCTTTGAGTTACATAACATTACATAAGTAAGGGTTACAGGTGCACCCTGTACAGGTTTTTATATGGTTTAATTTTAAGGGTTACATTAATCAAGTTGCAAGAAATATTTTTTTTACAAATGCTGCTACTAGTTTTGAATACAGAGATGAATATCAAGTTTAATCATTAAAGTCTTAAAAAAACTGTTCAATATAAAACTCAACTTCATAGATAGATAAATATGACTTAAGATTGTAAATTTTGGCATTCTATTGAAAGTTATTTATAGTCAATAATTAATCTTGATTATTATTCTTTTAATTATTAATCTTAGAGTACAATAGGAAGATAACTTATAAACCATGTGATATAAAATCAAGTTATGGATGCTGTACAAAGAACAAAGTCAATTCAGAGTAGAACTACATATGGTGAGCAGCTAATGGATTTTGATAGATGAAAAGCAAATTCTACAGTATAATGAGAGATGGTGTTGAAGGCATTTAGTGAAGGTGAGATATGTTGAGAATAATGGATGGTACCACTGAATGATATTCAATGTGGTTATTGTAGGACTATGACCTTTTATAAATTAGATGGTTATTTCAGTAAAGACCAGGTTGCAACAAAAATGTCTGGGAGTGCAGTATTTGTTGTCTCAGGACTTGATTTGTTGGAGCTTATTGATGAATGCAGTTGAATGTCTTCTGGTGCTGTTTCCAATGTTGAAGATGCAGTGAGTGCACCAGAAGGTATACATGGTGAATGTTGTTGCACATATTGTGGTGCATGTGTATCTTCTGATAGGGTTGAATTAGCTGTTGCACAGATGTAATTGGTCATTTATATGTATTAAGCATGATAGTAATGATTTGGTTGAGGGATTGGAACTGCTGAAAAACATGTTGCCACATAACACAGGGTACAGAATTGATTTATATTTTTCTACAGATGGCAATACCAAAAAAAATGAGATGTCAGCAATGCATGTAGGTTAAGACAAACTTGGAAATCAAAAAATTTAAACAGCAGGGACCATCTTTTGAAAGAGCAGAGCAGCTGGTGGTTATTGATGCCAAGCATGAAAGAAATAAATGTTTATTGGTTTCCAGATTTAGTATGACATATGTTTGTCAGTATATGTATTTATTAATTATGGGGAAGGTTGATCTGTTGGATGCTGATAGGATCAATTGATAAAATGTGGTGGGAAATGAAGATGAGAGAGATGGAGGTTTATCAGTAGGGATTACTTGGAACAGTGATCAGAGCACTGGGAACTTTTGAACAATTAGTGCAATTGAATTTATGGCTTTTTGAATGTAGAACACTTGGATACTCTGGAGACCCCAGACCATTGTTAATGGTTGGGCAACTAAGTCTTTTAGCTGAGATTGAAACTGTCTTCCTGCCCATAGTAGCTTGTTGTAGAGGGAGATGGTTATTGTTGTTATTAATATTGTTGTTATTATTATTATTATTTACAAAACAAATTAATTAACCATAATTATCTTTCAACTTTAATAAACAAAAAAATTATTTTGCAAATCAAAATTTTGATTAAATTTTATATTTTCATTCTTTTCTTCAAAAAAAAAAAAATCATATTTCATAACACAATCTTTATAAATTTTCCAAAACTGCTGTAAGTTAAAGTTACGAAATTATTAAAAGTTCAAATGTATATCAAATTTGTAATATTCTATTTCTTACATTTTAACTTGTAGATAACATTGTATTAAATATATTTAGCACAACACTGAAGTTATTTTTTCTCGGATTATGTATATATGGTGTATATAATAACAGAACAAAATAAAAAGAGCTGCATCTATTCTATATAAAATGGAATTATTTAACATTTGAGTATCTATATAAATATTAAGCCATTTTTCATGAAACAAGCATCAGATTTTCTGGAAAATGTCTGTGAAAGATATAAATTTTATACTTCTTGTTCAAGAATATCCTATGAAAACTGAAAATACTTAGACATAATTGGGAAAATCATAAAAAGTCTATATTTTTATTCTTATGATCCTCAACTCTATATCTGATTACAATAGTTGCATAAATTATATCATTAACATTGCAAACTATAATAGAATCATCAGGAAATTATATTGCAGTCAGGTCTGCATCTGAAATATAATCATACAGAAAATACCATGAAGTAGTAACCCTAATCATAATATTTCCATCACCATGTTTTATAGTTTAAAGAGGGAAATGTAAATTAGTGATTTCCAGGCATAAAATCTTCACATGATTAGAAAAAGTAGTCACCAATTACCAAAATTTTATACTCGTAATATATCATTCATGCACAAAAAAAAAGTTTTGAAGAGAAATCTTAATCATAATATTCTTTTTTGTTAAGCCGAAGAATTATTTTGGTTAAAATTGATTTTCATAGTGAATAATATTTTTATAGTGTAATTTTGACTACATCACTTTTACACAAGATAGAAACTAGTTTCTAACCAGTTTTAAAACGTTGTGGAGGTGTGCAATTATAAGCATATGACCAAATACATGTGAAAATCCTCAAGATATACATTTTGTGCTGAACCACCACTTATCAGTTGGCCCAGTCCATAATCTCTTACATATATTTTTATCATTGATAAGTATAAAAAGATATGTGTAAGAGAGTGTAGTTTTGGGCCTACTGATGAGTGCTGGTTCTGCATGAAATGTACATCTTGGGAATCAAATATTTTTTGCATATGTCATTAGTCATGTGTTTAGGATTATATCTCTCCATGAGGTATTAAAAATGGATAGAAACCAGTCCCTATCTTACATAAGAGTGGTGTAGTGAAAATTACACTACAGAAATATTATTCATTATTGAATAATTTCTAGTCTAATATAAATGACTAATAAAAATTATTAATGATTTCCATAGTAATATGCTCCTCACTGATTTTCCATTACATTTCCTAAAGGAATTTGTTAAGCTATAATTTCTACAGTAATTTGTTTCCCTTTGTTCTCATTAATTTGCTACATTGTAATACCTACAATAACTTGTTTCAATAACTGTTTTTTTTTATGTCTACCAATAGTTATCTTGCTTCTAATTATAAAAGAGCTTTGCAAAAGCAACTGCTATTCATTTTATTTATGATCCTGAAAAGTTCGGATTAGGCTTATAATTTAATGCAATCTATATCGATTTTTTTCGTGACAGTTTTTAATGTTATTTTTGTTTAAGAGATCAAGTACTTTTAACTTGTCATAAAGAGCTCTATGCTATATCCACTTTTGAATAATTGATTTTCATATTTGTATCTTAAATTATTATTTTTCTGACTGTCCAGTCTTTTATTTAATATTCTAAACCTAAACATTAATCATGATTTAAAATAGTAGAACAATTAATAATAACATGCTTTAGTTTTTAATAAATTATTGAATGTATAGTTTCTACTCAATGAACATAATAATTCCACTATTGAACTGAGTTTTTACTTTCCCAGATTGAAAAAATCTTAAATTTTTAGTTTTTGAATCTGACACTCCATTACTGTGCTAAATTGCACAGAATTTTAAATAATTTACAGTGTGATAAAAGAGAAATCAATTTTTCTATTCTATATATAATATTGAGAAATTTTAAATTTATTTGACAGTAACTTTTATTATATTTAATCAATAAATATTTTTCTAATTTAAAAATAGAATTTTTAAAATTAAAATTTCATCTACTGGTATAACATCCATCAATAAATATATGTATGTCACGTTCTCTGCCTCAAGGCATAAAGAAAAAATAAACAATGTAAACCGACAACCACGTGATAACACTAAGTCATTGTAATTGGTAGTTTACCGTTGCTTTTTGACCCTTTAACACAATTTATTTTAGAAACTATAAAACTACAATTAATGTTAATTTTAAAACAACTATATTACATATATTTGCAATATTATATCCATACAATCATATTTCACTTTAGTGTAAAAAAAAAAAAACTAGAAGATTTTCTAATTTTAATTCTTTGTCGGTTAAATTTAGATAACTTGTCAACATTTGTTATTTTAAAATTTGGTCATTATTCAAAAGTTTTGATAACAGTTTTATGTTGAAGTTAATATTGTGACATTTAGGAAACTTATTTTTTATTAGATTTCTTTTCAAATATATAATATAATACAAATAATCGAGACAAAAAATACCTGTAATAAATGAGAGTAGATATTAATGTTTAATAAATATTAATGTTTAAATTTTACTGTTGATTGTCACTATCTAACTTAAACTGATTTCTCTTGCTACATATGTTTCAGCTACAACCTAATCTCATCAGATAACTGCTCGATGAATACATCAGAATATTAGAAAAATCTGCTTGATATTTTACCAGTAAAATGTACACTTTAGTTTATCAATACATGTATTTTTATCAACATATAAGAGGAAGGGGAGAAGTAACAGGACTTAATCACTTTCAAATTACTATCCTTTTAATGCAACACATGGGTCTAAATGTGATTGTCATTTTTAAAGGATTTCAAACACTTGCAAAGTGGTGCCTTTTATTAATTGCATTGTTTTTTCTTTCACTACTTCTAAATCTGCAAAAAAAAAAATTGAGACATGTGTTTATTCAATAAAATAAAAAAATCACACAAAGTGAGATTGACTGATTATGGCTAGTTGATAAGCTGAGGTATGCTGAATTTAATTAAAAAGTGTTTTACACTCAAAGCTTTGAGAGATGATATTTTGTCAGGGTGAACCTCGCACTCCTCTTTTTGATACAAAATGGGGCATTTACATTTTATCACAAACATTTCAGCAGATAGAATGCAAGACCATTGCAAACTTATACTGAGAAAAAAATGCAAATTGTATCAAAAAAAAAAAAAAGAGCATTGTTTTGATTTGGGACTTCATTCACCATACTTTTTAGAGACATGATGAATTTAAAATTTTAATTAAACCACTCATAAACTTGTTTTTTAAAAATCAGCTTATAATCTATTTCAAGCATTACACCTATTTCCTCTGCCATTTTCTGTAAATGAAAACAGAATTTCCCATTATTCAAACTTTTCAGTCATTATAAAAATCACCAAATACACAAAATGCACTTTACAAAATAATGTGCTACTTGAAATCACAAGTTCACATGGTAATGCCATTTGGCAGATTGATGCAGAAGAATTCCTGCAAAAAATTATGTAATAGCAAAAGCATATATTACAACAGGTATGCAAATCTGAGAATGATTTTGGTTATTTTTGGATCTCTTCTCATATAATAAATTTAAGGTAATAGTAATACTATATATTATGAAAAAACATTAAAAATAATAAATACAATCTTAATGCACTTTCAGTCCTGAGAACTTTTGTCAAACCTTTTTTAGACCAGATCAGAGGAAGAATTGATGGTTAAGATGCTGTCAAGATTAATCACCTAAATAAAGAACCCCTAATAATTGGCTCTATTCTCATTATCATAGCAGAATTTCTAATCTCTCTTTTTTCCTCAATAATAGAATTTATTTTCTTTGTATGAATTTTTTTCCAAAAAGAAAAATAAGCTATTTGAATAAAATAAAATGCAGTTATCGATGTTGCAACAAATAATATACTAAATAAAATTAAATTTCAATTCCTATAACAATATATTTCCAAAATTATATCCTTAGAATAAAATCCTGCTAAAAATGGAATTACACATAAAGCTAAATTTACTGTATTTAAATAAATTCTTACTTTTGGTAACAGATTAGTTGTGAATATGATTAAAATTGTGAATATTTCTTCCAGAACAAATAAACAATAATGTTTTAAATACTGCATGAGTCAACAAATGACAAAATGCCAAAACTGGAAAACCTAATGAAACAGTTCTTATTATTAATCCACACTGGCTAAAAGTTGATAAAGCAATAATTTTCTTAATATCATATTCAAAATTAATAACAATTCTTGCCATTTTTTTCTTCTTCTTCCTTTTCCTATGTATTGATTTCTAATTTAACATATCATACCATTTACACATTCATATTTCTTAAACACTTTATTAATACTCTTTATTTATATCAAAACTAACAGTTTCGACTGTCCTGCAGTCACCACCAGTCAAAACTGTTAGTTTTGATATAAATAAAGAGTATTGATAAAGTGTTTAAGAAAAGTGTAAATGGTGTGAATTCTTGCCATTATTATAATTAATCTTGATATAAATAGCAAACTAACTTTAAACAATATTTCTCTATTAAAGAATTCTGAAAATTGAATCATTAAAAAGACTCCAGCAGTTACTAATGTTGATGAATGAACCAAAGCCAACACAGGTGTCTCGCAGTGGGAAGTCATGTTGAAAAAGAAATTTGAGAACTATTAGTAATTCTAGCTAACAATATTAACACAATTATTGTATTAATAATATCATTATCAAATAAAGTTATTAAAAAAAAAATTCAATTACTATGATTTAACACGAATGCAATACAAACTAAAAAGGCAATACCCCCAATTCGATTTCTTAAAATCGTTAATATTCCTGCCCTATTTGATTTCCTATTTTAATAATAAATTATTAACACATATGATACCAAACCTAATCCATCTCATCCTCATACAGTTGAAATCAAATTTGGTGAAATAACAAAAATTATAAAAATAATAAACGCATTTACAATAATACAAAAACATAACTTTTTTTTCTCCTCCATATACTCCAACCTAAATTTTATTACAGATGCAGAAATAAAAAAAAATTATTCATAAATATAATCGATATTCAATCAAAAATCATAGACATAATAACTTTTCTAGAGTTAATTTCTAAAAACTCAATCTCAAAAACATAAATAAGTTTATAATTACAAAAATAAATTTTAACAAAAAACCCAATATATATATGATAAATTCTTACTAAATTTAAATCTTAATCTTCCCATTTATCTTTGATTCCACAAATCAATATTATAAACTCCCTAATTCAAATAAATTTTAAATATTGATTTTGTAAATCAACCTAAAAGCTAACAGCAGTTATTTATACTAAACAAACCTTAAGACAAAAAATGTAATAAATTTAAGTTTCCTAAATATTATCTCATTCATTTTTTATTTAATTTTATTAATTTCCATTTTAATTAGAATTGCATTTCTAACATCTTAGTGAAACTCATCTTTCAGTGGAAGGAAATTTATTACAACAGACAGAGATATTGCCACAAGTTCTTTTTTTTGGAATGAATCTATCACTCTGTGAAAAGAGCATTCATGGTGTTGCATTTATTTTCCACTAAGTAAAGATACTTTCAGTGATTATATTCAATAGATCATTGTCATTTACAGATGAATGGTTGCCAGAAACTCAGAAAATTAAAAAGCACTCTAAACATAGTTTATTGTTGCCAGATAAATGCAAGAAAAGTGTCAGAATCAAAAGCATGATTTATTTATTGCTTTACAAATCTATGGCATTGTTTGAAATTTATTGGTTGTCCAACAAAGTTTATTGTATTATATAGTTTCTCCATGATGAAATCAGGAAAAGTGTTATTACTACAATTGTAAATTCTGAAAAATTTAAAATATAAACCAGTGTTAAACAAAGTTGTATATTTGTTCCAACATTGTTTGTGAGTTTTATGATAGTAATCTTTGGAATAGTTTGCACATTATTTAATAAAATAGAAATCAAGATGTGATACAGATTTAATGGTGGAAGTTTTAATTTAAATTGATTAAAGATAAAAACAATAACTATCATTTTGGATTCTAGATTTATAGTATGCTGATAACTGCTATTTTTTGCCAGTTCAAAAGATGACCTACAGAATGTAGTAAATATGTTGAATGCAGCACATAAAAACTTTGGTTAAAAAATTAATGTTTAAAAATGTTTGCTAATCAGTGATAGAAAACAAATTTTCAGCAAATTTTATCTTGGATAATTAATAATTTGGGAATCTAAACCAATTAAATATCTTGACAGTTTCAAAAGTAAAAAATTGGACCTAATGTTGAGGTGTAGCACAGATTTCAATGTGCTTCTGCTTTTAATAAATTAAAATATGGGGTATTTTATTAAGGGGGAATAACTATTGCAACCAAATTGGCTATATATAGTGTTGTTATTTTACCTAATCAATTTTACAGAAATAAAAACTGGACACCGTATTAACTCATTATAAAGGCATTAGCAAAGTCTCATATAAATATGCTCCAATGGAACATAAATTAGAAATACAACAGGAAGATTATAAAACAAAATAATATGTTTTTCATCTTCCTGGATGTGATCCAATAGTGTCACCTATTGTAAATTTACATCTTTATTAAAATGGTCATGTAAAATGAATGAACAATACAGATTTCCTAAAAGATATTTTACAGTGAACTTGAATATGGTTTTTATGGTAGAGATAGACCCCGTTTAAGTTATAAGAATTGTTTCAAAGACATTCTAAAGAGAGGTGATTGTTTTTATTGGGAAAATTATGACAGAGAGAATACATTGGAAAACTGCAATTAAGCATGGTTTTGGAGTACTTTAGAAAGTAAAGTTTTTTTGTAAAAGTAATTAAAAGGCAACACCTTTCTATTATGTGATGCATCAGTTGTTTATATATTGGTTTGATTAGTCAGCAAAATTCATTTCTGGAATAGATTTTCAATTTTTTTTTATTTGATTTAAAATAGTTATTTTTGTTTTTGACTGACTATTGTTGCTGATAATGATGATAACTGCATAACTTGAGCTTGATTATGTTTGTAACTCCATTATTAAGTTCATAGTTCTATCAATTTTCATTTCTTATTTTTGTAATAAGGTATTGAACATTGATTTACTTTTTTTTTTTTTTCATTTATCTTTAATTCCAATTTCTTGCTTATATCTGATAATCTAAGCAAAATTTTTAGAAGCTCTGAAGCATTTTTGTAAAAACCAGCGTATCATTTGTAAAATTTAGATAATTTAAGAGATCTGCATTTATTTTGAATTATTGGTTTTTCATTTTAGGCTGCAATATATTTTCTATAAAACTGCTGTAAAAAGATTTGGAGAGCAGAAACCACTCTTCTTAGTTGTTTCTATGTAATTTTAATTACTTTTTTAAATTTTGATAAATATTCTTTAGAAGTCCAAAATTTCAATAACCACTGAAATTCTTATAGAATCAAATACTTTTGATTAATCTACAAATTATTGTCATTTATGTAACTAGTGAGTTATAATAAATTTTAAATCCACGTCTAAGGTTCTCTATAAATGAATATAGAAAAATGACAAAAGACTGACACATTTACTATCCAATGTCTTTGTTTTCATTTTTCCTAAATATAAATATTAATATTACATTTTTTTAATCATCTGAGATATGGTTCTTATTTAAACTTATCATATATAGCATTAATAATAGTTTCTAATTTTTCAACTGCTTCTATTAGAATATCTATATTAGTTCCATTATTTTTTCTAACTTATTGATTCTGCATCGATTTAGTTGCCTGTTTTATTTCTTCAATTAAAATATTTAAATTTCAAAAGTTGTATAATTGTAAGAACTCCTTTTTTTTATTTTTTTTTATCACTATATAGTACTTTGTATAATTCTTTCACACATTTTCTTTTTTTATTTGTCAAAATAATTTTCTTTTGAATAATCAAGATGTTCTTTAATACTTTTGAGATTTCTATTTTTTTTCATAGCTTTTATTGCCACTTCAATTATATTCATTTATGTTAGTATTAACTTTTTTCTGTACAGTTTTACAGAATTCTAGATATTCAGTCTTAAATGGATCATATTTATTCTTATCACAGTGGAAAATGCAGTGTAATGATGAATTTTTTTAATAACAGCTATCTAATTAACTGTTTTCACTAGAATATCAATTAACTTTTTATTGATTTCATTCCATTTTAAATTGATTTATAAGTTCTAGTTTAAATTCCAAGGCCAGAATATCAACTATTGATATTGTCTTATTGACCCAATATCTATTTAGTTTTGCATTAACTCTGTATTTTACAGATTACTAATCAATGGTTATTTTCTATGTTGAATTTATTAAGTATATTATACTCTGACATATATATTTCCTCTTAGTAATATCTTTATTTATTTGGATGATTCCAAGGCCTATTTTATTTAGCTCTTTTTAAAAAAAAAAATTATAATATATATTTTTATTTTCCTACAAAATTCACAAATGCATGCCTTTTTTTCATTTCATCTTTAAAAATAGTATTAATAATGATCATTTAACATTATTTCATTTAGTTTAATAGTTTTTTTATTTTTTAAGATTTCACTTAATTAATGCATTTTTGGCAAAATAAAAAATTAACATAATAATGAAAATTAGCAATGCAAATTTATTCTGTCAGAACAATTGTTTTAAAAGGTAATTTAGTTTATATTATTGTCTTATACAAAAGTTAAAACAACCAATCATTATTTAGTTTATGGATACAGAGAATGAAGAATAAAAAAGAAATATCTTTATCAGTACTCTATTTAAATGTTCCAAATCTCTTTAAAAAATCTACACAAAAATAAAATTTTCTAGTTGCTTAGTGTGATAAAATTCCTTCTTTAATTCTGTTTATATTTCTAAATGGAAAAAATTAAACTAGTATATTATAAAAGAGGAATATTGTCAGAACTGTATATAAATCACTCCACTGTTTGATTAAATTTATTAAGGATATATAAAGATAATAATATTGTAATATTGAATAATTATATGTCATGTGAAATTTACCAATTCCATTTTAAATAGTAATTGAACTGACTTCTAGCTGCCATGTTCAATATGGACCATTCTTATCGTAGACAGTATATATAAATTAAATACTGCCTACTATACCAGTAATTAAATTTTACTAAAATTCTTCCACAACCATATCTATTAACAAATAGACCTTTTCAAGTGAAATTCAACTAAACATACCACCTATATATAACAAACAAAATTAGTCTTCCCATCATTCATTTCAAAAACCAACTTTTTTTAACATCAAGGGATGTCTTCATGAGCTTGATGGGCTCAATTTTATCATCAAAGTTTCTTTTCCTCTTCTATTCAATTCAATTTTTCATAAAAGATAACCATGAATTGTCAAATAATATTTTATGACCTGGATTCATTTTGTGAATGTACAAAGCTGAGTTATTATATTTATTTTTAACTTTACTCTTATGAACTTGAACTATTTCCTTAAGACTTAATTTACTCTGACATATATAAATTTTGTTATAGCTGCAAGAAATCTTATAAACTACTCCAGAAATAGATTTGCCTTTTATTGAAATAGTTTTGATCATTTTACAATCTTTTTCAGAATTGTTATTTTTATACCTCCTTTTATCTAAAGATAGACAAGAATAACAGTTCTAAATAAGATGGATAAACATTCAAAATTATCTAATAATTGAATAAAATGTATTGTAAAAAGGCAACAAGTTAATTTTTTAGTTGTTTATTTAATATTAAGCAATGGGAAAAAAATCATTGGTCATCTTGTAATAAATATTATTTAATAAATAAAATTAGAAAAATAGATTAATTATATATTTTCCAGCAATCTTTAAAGTTCATTGTCTTTCAATTCCAATAAAAACAACTAATATGTTTATTAATTTTCAAGAGATACAGAATAATTATGCAAATGAAAACATATAGGTAATGGCTGCAAAATTGCATAATAAAAATATGAGCTTATTAACAAGCTTAAATAAATCATTCTTTTATTTTTAACACTGAGTATTTAAATTTACTTTTTTTCTGTTTTTATTCTTATCCAGCATTTAATAGTGGTTTCTAATTCTTATTCTTTTGCACATAACTTATATTAACCATTAGAAAACAGTCACCATATAAACATACCAAATATAGATAGTAATCAATATTTCTCACTGTTGTCAAGGCAACCTCTCTCCTTATAATAATACGAGTGGAAATCCACTCTTACTAATGATCCTATGGGTCCAATGAATATATATGGACACTTAAAGATTGCAACTTGACCACAGAGATTGAACTATTGATACAATGAAGTTTAAATAAACCTCTTTAAACATGAAATAAACATATCCATGTAATGAAGACTAATAAATAGTCAATTATAACATTACAAACTGCAATACTTTTAAATTGCTCATGTATTATTTAAACCAGCGTTTCCCAACCTTTTTTGGCTCGCGTACCACTTGGTAGTACATCACGCTAAATTGTACCACTTCGTAAAAATGATTGTATTTTGTGAAATTTATTGCGAGTGTGTTATTTTATTTGCATTATAAATATTATAGGGTGACCATGTTTTCACATCACAATGAGACAAATTACATTGAAACACGCTTAAACGATTATAAACTCACTAAAAATATAAATTCACTGTAATATATATATATATATGTGTTTGTTCAAAGTTTCATATTTATCTACTATTTTGTCATATTTCGTTTACTAATAAATGGTTTTAATAAAAACACAAAATTATAAAAAACCAATTAATATATTTTATCATAATCAAATATTTTTATAAAATAAATTTAATGAGATCCTTGTGCTTGTTTCGAAAAACATAATTTTTTGAAATTTGGTTCAAAAGATGTGAGGTATACCTTTAAGTCTACAGCTGCATTCAATTTGTTTCAATACTTTTTTTTTTTTAAATATATGAAGAAAAAGCCTTTCTCTACTAATTTCATACTAGTAAATGGTAATAATAATTTAAGAGGTTTCTCAGAAAGTTGTTCATAATCTTTAATGTTTAACCAAAATTAATTAGATTGTGTCGATAATTCTATTAAATTTTCTTTCTCTTTATTGATAATGATGTAGCTTTTCTAAATCTTCTTCATAGAAGGGGTTTGAAATCCACTTATCATTTGTGTTTTCAGGTTTTGCAAAATATTCCATTAAAGACAATTTTAATCCTGTTAAATGTGCTATTATATTTTCTCGTATATCTTGAGACAGACTAACCTTATTTTCAAACAAAAAAATATGTAGAGTTTTGAATACTTTCGGTTGATTGTTTTCAACACACTGCTTCCAAAAATCTAATTTCTTAATCATATTTTCAATTTTATCATTAACATTAAAGATCGTTATCGAGTTGTTCTGAGGTGTCAAATTTAAGTTATTTATTTGCAAAAAAATATCAGTTAAATATGCAATCACCTGAATGAAGCCAACCAAAATCATACAATTTCGAAGAAAGGTCAAAAGAATTGTCTTCAAAAAAAAAACTGTCCTTCTTGTCTAAATTCGAATAAGCGGGTTATATGGGGATCAATAAATTTTAATAAACAAAGACGATACAATCACAAACAATAACCTGTCACTGTAACCGCGGGAAGTGAACAAGAGTGCAGCACCATGACAACAGTGGGGCAATATCTCAAGTTACTAATGGCTAACGGCTAAATTTAAAAATGCCTCCAAAAAAACGATATCGATTGCTGGATTTTCGATCATCGTCTGTACATATTAACAACTTTCTGTATAATATTATTAATTAAAATAATTTTTATGAATTATAGGAAAAAACGTTTCTATGATATTTTTATGATTTGATTTTTTTTATGTCTGCCATTATTGATTATTTTTCGCGTACCACCAACAACGCTGATTTAAACAATAAGTGAAATAATGCTTAAAGCTAAATAGGATGTGTAACCACCCATTCTATAATATATCCACTATACATTTAATATTATGAGTTCATTCACCCAATATATTTTATTTTTATATTTTTCATATACATCAGTCATTATCCTGAAACATCTCTATAATTATATTACTTTCATTCCTAGTAACTTCAAGTAATATTTTCATTAATGATGTTCCATAATATTAGTATTATATATCAAAAAAATTAAAGAGAATTCCATGTTTAAATTTAAGTAATGTCACTAAATAATTTATATGTAGTGCTGATAATATTTCTATTTTATAGTATAATAGTTTTATTTTCTATTTGAATGCATGCATTGTATAAAAATTGGAATTTTAATACATTAAACAGCTAAACAAAATATTTTTCTTTAGTAAATTCATTAAATGAATTTCATCAATCTATTTCCTATTCATTCCTATTTCTAATTTACCATAACAAAATGATTTATTTTAAGAGAATGAAATAAATATTCCATCGAGCACAAACCTTTTTATATTTTTACAAAAATAAATATACACAAACAATAAATTATAATCAGAAATGTAAATGATAATTTAAAGAGAACAAATATTTTTAATACAAATATAATTACTGAGTTCTTATTGTCATGCTAATTTGAATCCATTGAGAATTAGTAACAATATAAGATTAGTAGACATTAAATGTAGATAACCACAGCTTTTATCTATTTTTATTTCCTTAGAATAAACTATAGTTTTGTTTTATTTTAAAAATTATGCCACAGATATTTAATCTATATAATTTTATTTTATTCTCATTTATTTATTTTTATTAAAAATATATACTAAATTTTATTACTTCTTATGTTAAAATGTTGATACTATTGACATAATATATATATGAAAAGAAAGTTACTGTTAACGCTAACTGAAATAATTATACAAATATATAAACCATTATACAATTACAAATATCCAGTAACGCCCTCTGTTTAAAAGTCTATATCTCAATAATAACGAACTTCAAAAATGATCATTTTGAAGTTCGCTATTATTGAGATATAGACTTTTAAACAGAGGGCGTTACTGGATATTTGTAATTGTATAATGGTTTATATATATATGTATAACATTACAATACTAGCCAAAAAAAAAATAAATATTAAAATTCTTTTACAACCATGGTTTCTTCTATTAACAAATAGAACTTTCCAAGTGAAATTCAACTAAATATATCACCTATATATACCAAACAAAAACCCCATCATTCACTTCAAAATCCAGCTTCCTTTAAAATCAAGAGATAGCTTCATGAGGTTGATGGCTTGTGATTCAAAATATTTTATCAGCAAAGTTTCTTTTACTCTTCTCTTCTATTAACTTTTTTCATAAAAGATAACCTCTTTATTATCAAATAATATTTTATGACCTGTATTCAATTCATGAATATGCAAAGCTGAGTTATTATATTTCTTTTTTAACTCTACTCTTATGAACTCTTTCCTTAAGACTTAATTTATTCTGACCTATAGAAATTTTGTGACAACTTCCATGAATCTTATAAACTACTCCAGGAATTGATTTTATTTTTAGTCTTTGGTAACTTATAAAGTGTTATTTACTCATAGCCTGAGATATTGTTTTAAGCCTCTTAATTTTATATATATGCACCATTGTCACTGCACACATAATTTCCACAATTAACTGTTTGCTCAAATCCTCCATCTTGCATTCATACTCTTGTTTAACATCTGATATAAAACCCTCACCATCTTCCCATTTCCTTGCATTAGTAAATGAATTCTATAAGTGTATCACCAAGTTCAAGCCCACACATGGCACGCACCAATGCATTTATAACTCATCCAAACCTACAATAACACTTGCAATAAACTTAAAGATTATCTAGCCATAAAAAATAGAAGAATTAGCCTTATCCAGGAGCACTTGTGAACCCAGAACTACATTCATTGAGCTCTAGGATTACCCTACCATTTTAAGGATCCTATCACAGTGAAACAAGTGAATCATTTAGACAGGCCATGACATGATCTATTTTATATCCAACAATTTGACCCTTGATATTTTCACACTACCCATATACTGACCTTTTGAGACTTTTAAAAGCCAACATGCCATTTCACACCACCGGCTTTGCTAATAAACTTTCTACTATCCAGAATGCACGTCATCCTGGAATCAATGGAATCCCCCAAATTTGTATTCTCTCACAGTCAATTTACTAAGCAATACCTGTGCAATCTTACCAATTACTTAGCCCAGAAGCTGTACCATATCTAGGGTGTATACTCTATTGTCATAATTCCATTTAACAAAAAGATAGCTCCTATATATCTTTATAAATTTTGAACTATCTCTATGGATCCACTAGTTATTAAGATCCTGAAAAGACATCAATAACGAGCTTGAACCTTATTTTAACAATCATCCATGCAATTCACTAAGAAGGGATCTTCTATTACTCAAGCTGCACTTTTATTCATAACAATATTAAGCACAGTTTAAAAACAAAAAAAATGTATGCATTGCCATTTAGATTAAAATTGAAACTGGCTTTGTCTCCATTTCTGTAAACATTCTAGTAGATATCCTTTTAAACATCATGTACTCTTTTATATATAGTAAGCAATGTGCACCTGAGTCAAGAGATTCATATCATGCTTAGTGGCAAAACTTGCCATCATTCACCCCCACTCAATGCATCTCCCAAGACCACCCTCTAGGTTCTCTACTCTTCATGTTCTATATAAGTCCCCTTATTAGAAGAGATTCAACACAAAATCCCTGGCATAAACTAATACCATACACCTCACAGCATATACCATGTATAACATACATAATTGATATCACTGTCTTCTTCATTTCATTCAAATAGCTTTTCATAATTCAGAAAATTCTTGAAGAATATACTGTCAACTTTAAGCTCAAATTCAATCCTAATAAGAATGACAGCTGGTTTCTCCCCCCCTCAATTTATGCTCACCAAAGAGCCCTTCACATCAATCTGTACAGGTAAACCAAATACTTTCCTTGATTTCCCATTTTACATGTGTTCCTATGCAATAAAGAAGAAAATTCAGAACAAGATAGAGACAATGCAACACAAATTGCCACTTCACTTTCCAAGGTATATCTTTTTCTATACTCCAAATTGCAGCTATTCAATCTTCTTGTTATTATCAAAATCACTTATTACTCCACCATTATCATTTTCCAAAGATTTTACCTATACAATTTCCTCTCTTTGCAATAAGCTTCTATGATGTAGAAAATAGTGGTTCTATCTGTCAAATGCCCCTGGCAGCTATCCATTAATAACAGACTTGATTTTCATAAGGTCAATGTCTTTCATATCTAGAAAACTGTAAATCTTCTGGTATCCACAATAAAATGGTTTCCAGAAGTCCAATGTCTGCTCAGGGTAACCCCTCACTCATTTAAATACCTGTCACTACTTATCACCCTAATTCAAGATACATCTGATCAAATATCCCTCTAGGCAAATGAAAAGTAATCACATTAGAAAATCCAAGCCTACTGTAGCCAAATCAATCTGTAGACACAATCACCCCAAGACTAGGTATTAACAACTGGCAATGGCTACACAATTTCAAGAGATGTTCACTAGGTTTAATCTCCATGCCCAACCCATCTATCATTTTTTCTACTACCGATGACAATATACACATCCATTCTTTTTGCAACTGCAACACATCAGAATAGACCCAGAACCACTTATTTTCCACCTATTTTATGCTAGACATCACTCATAGGACCATGATAAACATCTTAAGACAAGCTAGTATCCACTTCCAAAACATTATTAACTCATATCAAAGTTGATCAGCCCTGCAGCTCAGGCAGCAACTTTTGTGTTATGTGCCTTTTTGTGCACACACAGCACCTTCTGCTTTGGAAATAACAGCAGACACTACCTATATATCTTCTCAAACAAACTGTAGAGTTGAGAGTTCAAGATGTCAAAATGCTTATCCCAATATCTTTGCAGTCATATGATTACTTTTTAAGCAACTCATAGCACAGCATCCACACAGCTTGTTACCAATCAGATGCAAATTTCCTCTGAAAATGCTCAATAGTCAACTGATATCACTTTTCTTGGTCATGCTCCTGCTCACAATCTCAAGGTCATCTCACTGCAAGGCTCATCAAACCTATCTCACACTCTAGAACTTCAACCAACTCAAGTACCTACCACACATGTGCATCCACCCCCATCATCATGCCCTGAGTAGCCCTGGAATAAATATTCCATTGCTTGAAAAAAGCATGGCATACCTACTTCACCTTCCTATGAATCAAAACAACCTTGCAAATCACTCCACTATCTGATCTCAAATGGATTTTAATGCACACCCATGGACAATATGTCTTAGTCTGTTACCCAAAATACTCCTTACCCCATAAACATGACTAGTGTAATCAATGCAATCCACATTACACCCCTATATATTCACTCCCTCGTATTACAATGTGCTTTCATGAATTTATTCCTACATTTCATTTTTAAATAAAACTATGTAATTGAAGTTTGACAGATGCATCTTATTATGTAATAATTATTTGACTTTAAATTGCTGTAGTTGTTTTTTCTCTATCAAACAATTATTAACCCTCATTGCATTTAAACCTCAAGTTTCACCTTGTATTGAAGACTTCATCATGTTTTTCACATTTAATGTATGTAACCCAGTTAATCTCCAATTGTATCTAAGACTTCATGTTTTTTATTTGCAAATTATGTAACTCTTTTGAATTCAATAAAGATTACTTTTTAAAACACACACACACACACACACATATATATATATATATATTCTAACCTGTACTCTCGTGCATCCTCACTTCCAGATAATATATGATATAAAATAAAACAGGTTCTATCTCAGTTAATAATTAATAACTAAAATATTCAGCATTAAAATTAAAAATATTTCACTAGCTCAAATTTAAAAATACGAATAAGGTTCAGTTTATAAAAATAAATTAAATAAATATTTAATATTTTCATAAGACTTGAAGTGAAAATACAGGTGACAAGACAGATTACATTGAGCCAATATCCCACAGGATATTACCTCAATGGCATAAGAACACTATCCCCCCTTTATTACTATTTCAAATAACAAACTCATAGTATTCTTATGACTTTAATAACTTCTACTCACTAAGACTAAACTAATAATTAAATCTTAATCTTCTATTTAATAATCTAGCTCAATAAAATAATCTCAGGTTCATAAAGTTTATTCTAAGTTAATTTAAAAATATGGTAGTAAAATATGAGAAGGGATTTTATGTCATAATCTACTACACTGAACTAATAATAATAAATAATAATAATAATATTCTTCATTGTTTAATTACTACTGTATATCTTTTCTTTTTACTATAATTTTATTACCATAATAAAATAATGAAATAATATAATATGATCTTATATCTTCATGTAATGATATAATAAATACGTGGTAGCATTTTAATAATCTGACAAACAAAATATGTGTGGCAACTGATAGCATGTAATTTAATATAATATTGTGATAACTGATTTATGACCAATAAAATAATGTAAGATTATGATTATTTAATTATAATGAATACCAATAAAATATTTAAAATTCTTAAAATAATTCTCTATTTATCTTTTGTGCAGAATTATATATTTGTTTCAATTATTATGCATATATCGTGATTTCATGCAGCGATGTGGAGAAATAAATAACTCGAACACAAAATTTTTGAAATAACAAAATTTAACAAAGTTTATTACTAACAGCAAATAAATAAACAATTTATTTACACTATTTACAGTGGATATCCTTAACTTTTTTACTTTACAGTTTGATCTACCGGGTTATAAAAAAATAATTTATATTTCAATTATATCTTTATTTAGATTTAGGACAAAATTAAAAAAAAAAAATGTTACTATTTCGTTTCTCATTATGGTTAACTTATTACAAATATATTTATCTACTTTATTAGCAACAGCACTTTATCCTTAATATTATTAAACTATCTTATTTTAAAACTTCATACTTAGAAAAACATTCTATAGAAAACAAAATTTTATAATGAGTATGGATTTCTCAAAATATTAAAAAAAAATTTCATCTTACAAAGTCAAAGATGTTACACAAAATATTATCCAAAATTCAGTACTAGATTTTAGTATTTATCACACAATGTTTACTAATCATAATATATTCTTCTTTAAGCCTTACTTTAGTATGATATAAGTGTAATCATCAATATATTTCTGTTAATCAATAAACAAAAAATATACTATGCATATTGTTTACATAATTTACTTTGTACTATTGTATTTTAAAAATATGCAATACTTATTTTTCTCTTAAAAAAAATAATACTAAAGCATTTAAAATTATTATCACTTTAAAGAAAATATCTTTGTTTAGATACCCTATTTTAAAAATTTATATTTCATTTCTGAAATAAAATTCAAAATATATTCTATGATTCTTTTCTTTCCTTAGGATACTTTGGATCTTCAATT
This sequence comes from Epiperipatus broadwayi, assembly GCA_028023455.1. NCBI lineage: Eukaryota > Metazoa > Onychophora > Udeonychophora > Euonychophora > Peripatidae > Epiperipatus > Epiperipatus broadwayi. The sequence goes on along the minus strand of JAQFVV010000023.1, from coordinate 8,061,420 downwards.
TTAAGTTATAACGTCCTATTCCTTCTAAGCAAATAAACCAATCTTATACAAAACGATAGCATACCCTAAGTTCTAAATTATTTATCATTTCTCTTAAACATATCTTACTGAATGATGCAGTTACATGAAATAAAGATAGCGAAAACAGATGCATAGGATTAAGGAAGAAAGTTAGAGTATCACTCACAATATATCTCAAAATCATGGCACAGTGCGAAGAGGTATGACATTTATCTGCCTAATATCCTCTAGTACAGGGATGATGTTAAAGCTATTTCTTCAGCTTTATTAGAACATCAACTATTTAAAGAAATATAAACACTGTCCAAATAAAATGTGTATCAGTCATAGGGCTTTGTTAACTATGCTGATATTCACATAAAGACTAAATATTATTTCCATTCCTTATAACACCCTATTTCTTAAAACATCATCTTGGTTTCCTGTTCACTAAGTACTTCCAAGCCACTATCTCAACATTATTTCTCAAGATTTTCCACATCTTACATCGATAAATAACTATCTGCATTTACAAAACAATAAATAAAATTCATTAATAGTTAAACAATTTAGCTGTTCCACAAGAAAAGTCTGCTTACTTCATTATTCTATATGTCTAATCATATACAATCTACTTAGACAAGATTTGAATATCCAATAATATGAAAATTTTAAAAGAATCACATAATTATTTGTTATATGTTGGATTATATCACTAATATAAAAAAAAAAAAATCGTCGTATGCATATTTTCAAATCAATCCTATCTCATAATGTTTTTTAAAATGTTGTATGAAATGTGGTACATATAAGTAAAAAAACTTTTACACTTCATTCTTCCAATTTATGGATGATCTAAAGAAAACAAAAAAAATATACATTATAAATTATCAATAGTTATGATTATTACCAATAACCTTTATCTAGTCATCGTGTTCAGTAGGCTTCCTTTATTCACTTGAGCATTGCAGATATAAAAAAAATTCACACCCATACACTTTATATTAAAATATTTTTTAGCTAAATTATTAGATTGTTATATTATAAAATTTTAATATTAATAAATTAATGTTTTTATGTTTTTCCTAATCTTATATAAAAATTTAGATTTAAACTAGGTTAACAAAATAAAAAGGAATCAAAACTATAGTTACATATTTTCTTGATGATAGTTCCTGATAAGTCCAAAATGTTTATTATTTTCTCTAGAGTTTTTAAAAATGTTCTCCTCCAAGCGTGTTAAAGTTTAAAATAAAAATAATTATTAATCCATTTAGTAAAATTTATAAAAATAATCCTTGGTTTTAGTATTTAGGACAATAATTATTAAATCATAATAATAATTAATTATTCCCACGAAGCTTCTTAATCTTCTCTACCAATATTCTCTGTGTATCCGATGCATCAATCCATCTAATTTAACTTTGAAAAAATATTCGATAAACTTTTAAGTACTATTTGTATATCCATGGATCCATCTTTTATTCAACTATGTGTTCACTTTTTTATATATGTTTCCTTCTTGATACATTTAAACTTTCGTTTGGTATTTTTATAAATCTCTTTTAAAAATAAAAATAAAAATTTCAAGCACTTTTAAACAAATCTTTTCTAAATACATTTTAAATAATTCCAAGAACGGATATTTTAATATCAAAAAAAAAAAAAAAACGCTTCTGTAACATATTTCCCTGGGTTCTTTCTTTAATTCTTGAAAATATTTTTAAAATGTTACCTTCAGAAAGTATATAACATTTTACTCCTTTGAATATAATATTCTATAAAATAATTCATGAAATATAATTGTCTAATTACTATTTAAAAATAAATCTTGGATAAACTTATAAATAATATGTTTCAATACATTTTTTTTTTTTAGACTCCGTATAATGTCCGAGCTGTGGTTTTTATATACCAAAACAGTTCTTAGGTGAAATATTAATAAAGCTGTATCAATAAATATTTCAAATATTTTTTCAGCATTACAACTTATATCCATTTTATTTCGTAGTATATCCATCTCTGTTGCGTAGTCTAGGTTAAACTTCAGATAAAATACTACTGGTAAGTACTTTAAAAATTAGAAAATCATTTCCATGAAGTTTCTAAATTATTATATTTTAAAACTTTCTTTTGCAAAACACTTTAAAATTATCAATTAGTTTTTTGCAGATAAAGTTATAAGAAAGTACTAAAAAAAATTGACTAAAATAAAATTTTAAAAATACTATCTTTTTGATAGTTATAATTTACCTTTCTTTGGTTTCAATACATTAGTAATCTCCCCTGATAACTTAGTTACGACGATATTTATAGTCTGTAAGAATACCTATTCCTATTGGTTAATTCTTACTTTATCTTGAGAACAAATTTACATATTTTTAGTTTATAGTAGAAATAAATTTCAAAATTAGAAATCGTGACGTAATTAACTTAAAATATTATTTAAAATACCACTTTTAATTCAATTATAACTTTATTTAAATTATTTTAATCTTTTAAAATAACTTTTAAAATAACATTTAATAACTTATTCCATTTCTTAATATTCCATTTATCTATTTTTATTTAAATAAAATATTTAATTTTTATTATAACTGTATTCGTCTTTATGATACTATTTAAAACATTACATCATTTAAACATTTGGAAATAACTACATAATATTTTAATATTCACTTCTATGATAAATAATCATTATATCCAACTCTATAATACACAAATTTTGTTATTAAATTCTAACAAGCATGTGTGTGAAAGTATACATTAAAAGTCACATGATTAATAACTTTGACAGATGATTTTTAATCTATTTCTCTGCCCAGATTTATAAAATTGATACACTTATTATATTATATAAAATAATTATAAAAAATTTGGAAGAATAATTTAGAAAATATAGAACTAGATATAATTTTCACCATCATAAAGTTTATTTTAAAATATACTATATTAATTTTGATTATTAAATATGATTACAAATTTAAATACTGCATAACATTTATTTATCTATACGTTTAAGACTATTAAAATTGAATTTTTAAATATACTTTTAATTATTTATAGCTGTGTTATTTAATATGGTCAGTTTTTACAACCATATGCAACAATATTTAAAGCTTTACATAACTATTTTTAAATGATTTTATATACTTTTATATACTACGTACTTGCTTTAGCCTCAAATTGTACTTTAAAGATATAATTGACAAACTATAATTAATGTATTAAAAGAACATATTCTAAATTTAAAATTTTTAGTAATTGACTGCTATAAACTATTACTGACCTATAGAAAAGGGCACAATATATATATATATGCATGTGTGTGGTATTATTATTTAGTTTTACTGTGTAATAATATGTTGATGAAAATGTGATACTCTAGTACAGAAACATAAATAATAGTAAAAGAGAGTAAACAGAGATTGCTATATAGAAGAGCTCATGAGAAGATTAATGGAGAAGGATAAATCAAAAGATCAGAAAAGTTATTGAAGTGAAAAAACATGATAACAATTACTGAAGAAAGGAAATTAAAATATGATCATGGTAGAACAATAAATAAGAACAAAATATGAGGGAAAGTTGAAAAGAGAATAAGAAAAACTAAAGAAACAATAACAAAAAGATCTTACAAACAACATTGAGGTAGATTGTATTGATAGAAAAACATGTAAGTGAAAAATATAAAAGACTTTTAAATTGAGTACATCCTCAGCAGTATGAAATCATGAAGAAGTATAAACAAATATTTCTCTAGTGTAACAAATATTAACAAGAGACCAGAATTAATTAATTTGAAGGAAGACAAGAACTCAAAGAAATTTTTTTATAGGCAAACCAAAAAAATATGTGTTTATAAAAAGTATCAATATGTTTTATAAAGACAGTTATTCTAATAGCACATTTAAAAATCTTACTTGAAACTGTTTTCAATTTCTGATCTTCTGTTTTTATGATCTATTGAAAGAATCATGTATTTATTTAAGACAAATCAATATATTTGAAAATAGGAAATGACAGTTTAAACTCTCCAAATAAATTATAATGTCATTTTTTATAAGAATGAACTTTTCACTTCCTTTGATGTTACCACTGTAGGCAACTCCTTTTATATCAAGTTTATAGGAATACTGATTTGTGAATATTTAATTTTTATGTATATATACAACTACTCAACAATAAAAGTTAAGATCAAAAAATAAATATATAATAATATTAAAATTATTTCGTCTCACTGTTTATCATTTAAAGTAGATAGGTGAAAAATATATATAGCCCCCTTTTTTTTTTTCATTTTATATATTAAATCTTGAATTTACTCAGGCATTAGTATCCATCTTTTTTATTCTCTATAATAGTTGTTTTTTATGTCAGATGTTTCATTGTCTAAATTTCATTGTATTTCTTCTACTCCAGAGCCACCTATTTTAAGCTTGGGTAGCCATCATATACATTGAAGAATAAGTTTCATCCAAATCTCTATAGTAGTAACCCACTGATTTTTATTGATGAAGAAAACTGCATTTAAATTTATACTATGTAATTAAAATTTTATTGAAAAAAAGTGTTTAATTAATTATGTTATGCATAGGAAATAATTATATAAAAAAATTGTGATTACAAATAGATAAGTGGCTTCATTACTTAATAATGTAACTCTAAATTCAAGATAATAGAATATGCTAACAAAATATTTAGTAATTGCAAACTATCTCCTATTATGATTAAGGGTTATTACTTGAGTGTATTTTGCCTAATAGTTCTTCTTCAGGCAGAAGTCTTTCATACATATATTAATAAATTATGGCTCCAACTGTCTGTAAAATTGATATTATTCTAATAATACTCTCAACATGAATAATTTGGGATAATTGTAATTTTTATTATAGTCTCTAAGGGCAAATTAAAATAGATCCTTCTCATAATTTTTTTTTGTTGTCTTAATGACTTTAATGTATCTCAGATGAACCTATATATTACTGTCCATGTTGTATATAGAGCAATTGTCTAATACTATTGCATTCTGGAAACTAAAGATTCTTAATGCTATTGTCATCTATCATTCAAACACTATTTTAGATATTTTCAAATACTTTATATCTGTTAAACTCTTCACAACTATAAATCAATTACATAAAATTTAAGATTTTGCTTTTATAAAAAAAAAAAAAAAAGGTTTGTTATATAGTCTGTTTCGAATCAATTTTATTATTCTGACAAAAGAATAGACTTGATTATAATGTAACTTATATTTTATCTTATATTTTTTTAATGTACTTACATTTAGACATTATCTCAAATCAACATATAATATTTCCAGATCGCCACTAGCAAAATGTCTTAAATTTTGGATTATCGAACCTATACATCCATCAGGAAAATACAACTGCAAACATTTAGTATTTTTTAATATCATGAACATTTTTCCTCTCACATGTATCTGACACTAAATCTATTCTATTGTAGATCAACAGTAGGTATAAAATATATAGTAACAATATACAAAAAAAAAAGAAGAAGATTCATACACATAAATGGCATCATGAATTTTAGCATATTTATTGCAGATTAGTTTAAGACAAGTCCAATCAAACTATACATATATTTCACCTCATTAGCTTAAGCAGAAGTGCTATGAAACATAATCTCTGTATTGAAAGAATAATGTCTTTATTCTTTATATATGTACGTTTCTCAAAGTACGTTTATTTATTTTCAAAAAGTAGATCAATCATTATACAGCCACACACATACATATTGTGTTTAAATTACTATACAAAAATAGACACACAATATGCAAGGCAGATATGATTATTTTCAATGTTATATACAATGGTAAATAATTAGTAAATAATAAATGAATTCCAAACTGCAATATATTTACGTAAATAAACAATAAACAGATTTTTAATATACTCACATGTATATAGTTTATACTGTAATTAAGTTAAACACACACATATTTATATAAGATATAATCATATTAGTGTCATATTGGTGCCTAACTCAGATATTTTTATACAGTACTCTTCAGGAAAGTTTTTTTTTTTTTAAATTAAAAACTACTTCACCTTAATATTTATAACTATATTTATTGTAATTAAAGGGCATTTGAACACATACTTTCAAACTCCTTACAGTCATTCACTTTTCCAATATAATGATACAGATGACCACATACATGTGAAAAAGATAAATGATCTTTAATATATGTATTTTATGCAGAACCAGCACTCATCAGTTGGTCCAGATCATCATCTCCCATACACATACATACACCCATATATACATATAATCAGTGCCCATTTAAATATATACATTATACTTATATTTAATTATACTTACTGAAGATATGGCAATTGCTGTATATACTTCTCTTTCAGGAACTTAAGAATGCTTTCATTAATATATAGGTAAAGATTACCTAATGAATCTCTCTTTTGATTATTAGTAATTTCTATCAATACAGAATATGAATTTTGATTTATATACTATCTGTTAGTTAAGATCTTTCAATTTTGGAATTAGTATCCGAATTTTCAAGTATCTTAACGGATTCGCTCAAATTGAAGACTATTTCTGTTAGCAACTTCTATTAAGTCAGGATGAGGTTTATATTGAGATAAAAAGAAAATTAGCAATGTTTGTTTATATTTCTGATTTATTATTATTATTATTATTATTATTATTATTATTATTATTATTATTATTATTATTATTATTATTATTATTATTATTATTATTATTATTATTATTATTATTATTATTATTATTATTATTATTATTATTATTATTATTATTATTATTATTATTATTATTATTATTATTATTAATTGTAACAGATTACACTGAGTGATTTAGTGCCTAGAGTGATCACATAGTTTACACCCATTAAATTTTTTAAAATATGATCCTTTAGTAAGGAAATATTTAAGAGATATTTAAGAAAGATGAAATTACATGAAGCAGACTGCACCGAGTGATTCATTGCATAGAGTGATCAAATAGTTTACTCCCATGACAATTTTTTAAAATCCTTTAATATGGAAATATCTAAGAGATATTTAAGAAAGATAAAATTACAAACGTATCAATTTTTAATAAGTTCGTAAACAATTCACCAACAATTAATTTTGGCTTTAAACCAACAAAAATAATAAGTTGGATTTAAAGTTTGGGTTTAGCACAGTAAAACTTATCTAAATATTAAGGGAAGTTTTAAAAAGAACCAAGAGATGCCAATTACCAGTATTCTTTGGATTTTAAAAAGGCATTTGATTTTAAAAGTATTTTAATTATGATTAAAACTTAGGACCATAAAAATATAGACCTAAATTATTGTCATATCCTGAAGAATATTTATCGAATCAGTAGTGACTAGATTATACTATGACACTAATAGATTAACACTGATAGGAGTATAATGCAGGGTGGTTGTACATTTCAAAAATGTTTCACAGCATTTTATAGAAAGTATTTTGTGAAAAATGAGAAACTTGATTATCTAGACAAAGAGATTTGCTAATTGCTCAACAATTTTTGAGATAAATGCTTAGCAAAAGAAAGTTTCTAAAATATCCCTATCTGAAAACCACTTCCCCCATCCCCTGACCAATGGTTTCATGCATTTGGCACTCCTCAGAGAGGCACTAGGGTAGCTTCAGATACTAGATCTAAAAACACCAACCCAAAGCCAGTATTTATCTAAGAATTGACTATTGAGTAGAAAATCTGAAGTTTTCAGATATCTAAATGTCTTCAAATCCAGCTATTTAACTCAAATAGCTATATGGGGCTGAGAGATTTTCAGCCAAACCATATATTAGAAGTCTTAGCAATATAACATCGCATAAGACTAAAAGCAAAGACTATAAATAGTCAATAATAAAAAAAAGTCATATATCACATGACTCCACTTCTTTTTTTAAGCTTGTAGATAATAAACAAAGAGCTTTGCTAATTGCTCAATAAGCTTCGAGATAAATGCTTAGTGAGAGAATGCTGGCTTTGGGTTGATGTTTTTAGATCTAGTGTCTGAAGCTATCCTAAGCATGAAACCATTGGTCAGAGGATGGGGGGGGGTGCTTTTCAAATAGAGATATTTTAAATGCTTTCTCTTGCCAAGTATTTATCTCAAAGCTTGTTGAGAAATTAGCAAAGCTCTTTGTTTATTATCTACAAGCTTAAAAAAGAAGTGGAGTCATGTGATATATGACTGTTTTTTTTATTATTAATTATCTAGATGTTGTAAATAATGTAGTTAATTATAAATAATACTCCAAAAGTTTAGGAAATGTGCAAAAGTTTTTAAATGAAGATAAAAAAGTAAAAATAAATGTAGTTGGTAAAAAATAAAAATAAAAATTGAAAATTAAAAATTTGAATAACTACAATAGTTTAATTAAACTTGACTAGAGTACTTTTGATAGAAATAATCTACCATATTTAAAAAGCAAGATGTTTATATGTCAAAAAAAATTTATTGTTTAGTTTAAATATATATAGGCAAAATTACATAGCTAAAATAAATACATTGTTTTCATAAATTATATAAATCAGTATTTACGTTATATACATTGTCTTACTTGAATAATTCTTATATTCACTGTTTTCACTGAACTAAAGGTTTGATCTTTGATATTTAAGTGGACATGTGACCACAAAAATATCTGATGGAGTAATCTTCTCATCTCTCATTCTTATTTCTTCTATTTTATTATAAAAAATAGTTGGGCATCTTCATAATTATTTTTGTATATGTGTATATGAATCTCATGTACAATGTTGAGTAAAGTAAAAATGTAGCAGCATGAGTACTTGGGATATTCACAAATGATTGAATGGAAATATTCAGGTTTCTATATGATGTTACTATTAAAGAATACAAACACACACACACACATATATATATATCCCTGGAAATTACAGAGTAGGGGGAATTGACTTTCATGTTTCTTAGGACAAAGCAAGTAAATTGCATCAATATTATTAATGTTTCTTCTTTACTTCAAAAAATATAATGTATGCTAGGTCCATACATTTATTTTAAACAGAAAGTTGAAGCATTTCAATTCCAGGTTTTTAATAAAAATATGTTAATAGTTTTTACACATGGATCAGAGACTTAGATGCCAAACAGAATAGCAATACAAATATTCAAATTATAAATAGACATATATTGAATTAACAAGCAAGATCAAATAGTTATCACCAACAAAAGTGAAAGAATAAAAAAACTGAAATGGTAATAAATGGACATTGAAACTTTTGCTTAATCTTAACAAAATTGCTATAAACTTAGAAAGAAATCACAAAGGAGATATATGGATGAGATAAGAAAGTTTATTTGATTGTTGCAAATAAAAAAACTATGGATTAAAAACTGGATTCAATTTATGAGACTTTCATCCTACTGTGGATTTATAATGATTAAAAACAACAATAATGATTATATATATATATACACATTTAAAATATTTAAATTATAGTAAAATATAATATAAATTTTCCACAAGATTGTATAGATAATAAATAATATGGTAATAAACTTCATATATATATATATATATGGCAGTTTAGGAGGATTAAGGATTAACTGAAAATATTTCTGCGAATTGAAAGACTGCACATAATAGTTAATTACCATTATATTTATTACTTATATATGTGTGCATATGAGTAATTTAATATGTGAAAATATTTATTATATGTTCATTTTAAAAAAATTACAATCAGATGTTAATAGACAATTATCAATGAAAATAGTAAACTGTAAATGCTTTTTGCACTTAAAAGGGGAATTTTTTTTTTAAATGCAATCACTGGGTCTCCTTTGAGATCAATATGTAATTGTCCTTCCTTTTGTAAATGATTCTTATGGTTTGTGAATAAAATTTCCTTTTGAAAGATCACTGGGTCTTATATAGATATTTCCAAATATTAAGATATTTCAACAACAACATCTGTTAAAATTATTAATTTATAATATTTGACTGATTGGTGGAGGAGTCTACTATAAATACAGAAAGTAGCAAAAGTTATGAACTTTGTTTTCTTAAAGCATATAAATTACTCTCTATATAAGACCCAAATATTGCATTTAGAAGATGTTTCCCTTTTGAATGCAAAAAGCACTTATAGTTTACCATTTTTACTAATCACTGTCTATTAACATATGACTGTGATCTTTCCAAAATGAAAATATAACAAATATTTTCAAGTATTAAAATATTTCAACAAAAACATCTGTAAAAAAAAATATTAATTTATAACATTGGATTAGTTGGTGGAAGGATTATTATAAATAAGGAAAAAGGTAAAATTTATGAGCTTTGTTTTTTTAAAATGAATATATTTACTGTAGCACTTTACTGTCTATGTAAAACCCAGAGATTGCATTTAGAAGAGGTTTCCCTTATGAATGCAAAAATTGTTTACAGTTTACTATTTTCATTGATCACAGTCTATTAATATCTTATTGTGATTTTTAAAAATGAAAATATAACAGTTTAACAATAACATCTGTTAAAAATTACTAATGTATATATATATATATGTAATAATATTATAAATTATGGGAAGGTTAACTTTTCAAAGTATTAGTTGACAAAGACTATGAGGATAGTCGAAAGTGCTCCTAAGTGATGATTATATTGAAACAGTCAGATCTGTCTATCCTTCTGTTTTACCTACTATATGCTATAGTAATATTCATTTATGTATACCTATACCCAAATCCTCATATATTATGCTAATTTAAAATTTAATAATATCATATGTGTGAGATATTTTAGCATACAGTATAGAGAGAATATGCATATATGTAAGAAATCAGTAAATATGCACATACATATTGCTAGTGGTTAAATAAATGTAAACATGCTATGTATGTGTGACCAGCACTACATATATGCAGGAAAGAAATAATGTTACAGGTTTAAAACATTAGAAAATTTCTTTATTTAAAATATTATTATAAAATTAATATTTGAAATTATAATATTTCTGCATATAGCATTAAATTATTTAAATGTGTTACATATATAATAAAATGTTTATAAAGTTTTAGATTTGTTTTTTGAAAAAGGTAATTTAGTAAAATTAATCCTTCTTGTTGTATTCTTACTTACTTAAAATTTTAAGAATAAAAATAGATTTTAAAATAACTATGAATAAATTAACCTGGTCAAGATCGAGGGATCCATCTGTAAAAAAAAATCAATAACAGCAAAAATCCCAGATTTCCAAGAATATAGCAAATTCATTAAAAAACAGATCTGAAACTACCAATGATGAAAAAGAGAGGGGAGAGGGGGGTGAGCTAGTATATAAACTTACTGCAGCCACTTTGAAAGACACTCTCTTTTACTATTTCAAGTGAAATTTTTATTTAATCATTTTGTAAAATTGTTAATCATGATGATGATGGGGTAGAAAGGCAATTTCTTGCTTTCTAGCCCAGAAGATAGTCTACAGAATGTGGAGGAAGAAAAACTAATAGCTGATGCCATTCAAAGAAAGTGCTCAAGACTGAGCCACTTTGCCATAGCAGAGAAATTATAGTGGTAACAGATATCTACAAATATAAAATAGACTTTTAAACTAAACTTTATAACTTCTAAAGCTAAACTGAACTTACTATCAATGGCCAATGTAATCTAATATATTCTAAATTTCTGAATATCAATTTCTAAATTAACATGTAATTTTTATTTTCTTTTATTTAAATTGTAAGTTTTGCCTGATTTCAACTGATGTATATGATTCCAACTTATTTTACATGTGTGAATTACTTTAGCCTGATAATATTTGCTTTTATTGATAACTTTCATAAATGAATTAAACTGATATTAAACTGAATTAATCTAATTTAGGCTATTTTATTTCATTCCCTTTTAAACTAAGCAAATAAATCCAAATCTTAGATTTTACTTATGTGAAATCTTATTTCTAAATTTATGTTTTTTTAGTTAAATCTATGCCAATATTATTTTCTTTTCAATTATGTATTTGTTTATGCTATGTTTGCTCAGAATGAAGTTTACTCATAGTACATATTCTCACATGTATGCAATTTCATGTTTATTAACGCACAAACAAAACTCCCTTCTGAAATGGATAAAATAAATCTTATTTGAGATATAATTAAAAGCTTATAAATGCTTTAAGATAGGTTTGCTTTAAATGAAATATTTAATTAATATTTAGCTGAAATGATGAAATACAGCATAAAGCTAGAATTTAATATTATAATTATCCAAAATATGCTGTAGTCCTCCCTAGAGTTATATAAATGCCTATATAGTTGGCTTAGCAGGTTAGATTCATAAGTTTTCCTTAATAACATAGTTATAGATGCTAGATTATGAACTGAGTTACAGTAGTTTCATGGAAGGAAACTATTGTTTTGTGTCGTAATTTATTATAAAATGATGTAGTCAGTGGGGCAAATGTGTCCTTAGGAAATGCATCAGTGTATATACTCCTTTCTGTATATTTTATGCTTCCAATGGGCATAGGTTTCTTCAAATGAGCTTTGGTTTTAAGAGCCACCCCATTCTTTGTATTTAGGACAAGTACAAGAATCCAGAGTATTATATTAGTTGTTTGATCACCCGGACTAAAAGATTTCATTAACAGCAAGTAGTATGGTGTTTAGGGAACCAGGTACTTGGTACATTCAAGGTGCACAGACTCAGATTTTATACTTTGTAAGTACCTTGATATCTAAAGTCTGACTGCCTATCATCAGTTCATCTTGCCATAATAATTTATGCTTCAGCATTGATTCTGAAACAGAATCTAATTTTATAAGCATATAAGCTATATAGAGAATATGTTAAATGATATGCACTAAACAAAATATTATTTATAAATAATGATAATCACTTCTACTAGCTGCCAAAAGCAAATCTAAATCCAAATATATAGCATAAACAAGGCATAGATTATCATGAGCAAATTAAATCAATTTGTAATATCATAATTGTAAGACTCATGAAAACCCAACTTATACTATGTATAATTCTCACCTGTGAGTAAAATATATAACAAGCAAAATTAAATTAAACAGTTTGTAACCTGTAAACCAACATCACTTGCGAGTGATATGAAATGCTGTATATGTAAATCGGAACTGCTTGTATCCCCTAAAATTATCACCTGCGAGTAAGACAATTTATGTAATCTTATTGTAAATTTATTATTTTCTTTTATTTATTTCATCATTTCAATTTTGGCTTTTATTAAATGTATTTAAATTTTAACTTCTGCTTAGTGTCTCAATTTTGCTCATTATTAATTAGTTAACTATTAGTATTTAGTTATCATGAATCACAATCCAAATTTAATGATGATGGTCAGGCTACACCTATATAGCTATACTTTGAAATATGTCAATTTCCCATAGTCTCATGTTTTACCGATGTGTTACTGCCAGCACATGATTAAAGAAAGGTGCTGTGGCCTCATTAATGTCATCCGTAGGGTAGTAAGTCTTAGATCATTGGTAAAGAAACTGGAGTGAGATTGGATTCAAGGTCTCCACAACCTCATCTCGATCAGCTTTAGGATGGTTTACTAAAACTCTAGATTTTGTTATGTGAATGTACAAATATGACCGTTAAAATATTTTTTGTATTTTTCAAAACTTTTTGTTATTGTCTTTACTAATATTTAATTATAAGATTATATATATATGCTATCATGGAAAGGGTCTTGGATGCTTTTTTTTTTTATTACAGATGTGATTTTTTATCCTCACTATGAAACAGCTTATCATGATAATATAAGAGATGCATTCACAGGTTTGAATCTACTTACACATATCATTAGGCCATTTTTAAATGAAGCATTTTCATAAATGATACCCATTACCAAAAAACAAAAAAAGATGATCTTATTTATGTGACCAATTTAAAATCAAAATAATCCAGGCATTCATGAGAGAAAATTAATTTTGTAAGGCCCATCAGTCTAATTAATAATAGAAATACAATCACATATGTATTATGATTGTGGAAGGTTGTTAAGGAAGATAATAAAGGAAGAATGTCTGCTTGGAGGGTTATCCATGAAGCCACAATAATTTCTGAAAAGTAAAATCACAAATATTATTCTTAAATGAAATTTATAATTTTCCACACTTAATTAGAAATCAATGAAGGTTTTTCTCCTCTAACAAAAATCATATATGTTTCATAATATGAGAATTTAAACATATATTTTAATGATTTGATACTGCTAAGTTCCTGTTACAAAAATATTTAATATAATTAGAAAAAAATAATGGTCATTATATTACTTAATGAATGATATTTCTATAGTGTAATTTTCACTACATCAGTCTTGTGCAGGATAGAGACTGGTTTTTATTTATGTTTAATGCTTCATAAAGGGGTGTAATTATAAACAAATGACTAAAGACATATGAGAAGAATGTATGATCTCCATTTGAAAAAATATGTAAATATCCTTTTCACACCCTTTTTACATGTCTTTGTTCATATGTTTATAATTACACCCTTCATAAAGTGTTAAAAGAGGATAGAAACCAATCCTTACCTTATATAAGAATGGTATAGTGAAAATTATACTATAAAAATATTATTCATTAAGTGGATAATCTCCAGTCTAATGAATGGCTAATAAGACTTATTAGACATTCATATTACTTTTGTCTTGGCATTAGCAAGTAGAATTACATAAAATGATTACCAATTCCCAGTTAAGAATCTAGTTTATTTCATTCAATAAATAAACAATATAAGCTAATGATATGAATAAGATATAGTTTAAATCTAAAGTAAATACTGTCTTTTTATTTAAACATTTAAAAAGCATTCTTATGCACATTAAAGTGAAAGACTAGATTTATATAATTTTTTAAACAGAAGTTTTTTTTATTAGTTAATGGAATTTTTAAATAATGACAAAAATATATAAAAGGAACAGTTCCATATCACCATTTCCAGGAATAGAGCTTCCTTATGGATAGTACTCACAAAGTAATTAACATACTTCTGACAATAAGAATGATAATAATTAGGGGAAATAAACATTATTCCTTCTTGGCATTGATTAACAAAATAAATAAAAATCTTGCAGTTTACTCACACGTAGAGATTAAGGAAAAATAGGGAAGCATAGTAAGAAACAAACTAATAAGTAATATATCCTAAATGTACTTTAGTTACTGAACACTCTTATCAAAGGCATGTAGGATATATTATTTATTAGCTGCCTTTCTCTGTATTTTCTGAAATTAACATTCCCTATTTTTGATTACAATTTTGTGATGGAATATTTTTTCATATAGTTAATAGAAGTTAGTGCTTAAAGAGATATTAGAATGCATGCATATGTTTATGGCACATGAATATTAATTACAATAATACACAATTTTCCTTTTTATGCCAATAAACATCACATGATCACCATTTCTTATGCTTGTTTATAACCGTTATTAAAAACAGGCAAAACTCTTTATACATATTCCCACTCAGTGCAAGCCAGAATAATCGATGGATGCCAAAAGTCTTACGCATAAAATCCCCATCTAGTGCCTATTCATCCAATATCCCCAGACTAGTTTCTGGCTTGTGGCCTTTGCCAGTGAGTAGCCTTGGATCTAAGAGAATTGCAACTCTTCCACAGCCACCTTTTATCTTTACTTAACTACAAAACTATGAGTCTTAAATTGAAAACACTATAATATTTTCAATTCAAGTTCATTAGCTTATATAGTCATATAGGTCTGAACTCAATTCAGTACCTATACATTTTGGTAACTTTGGTTCTTTAATAACTATAGACACCACTATCCTAATAGGCAAGATTGGTTTTAAGCCAATAAACATCACATGATAACCATTTCTTATGCTTACTTATAACTGTTATTAAACCAAAAAAAACTCTCCATATGTATTACCACTCAGTGCAAACCAGAGTAATCAATGAATGCCAGAAGGCTTGGGCATAAAATCCCCATCTAGTGCTTACTCATCCAATATCCCCAGATTAGTTTCTGGCTTGTGACCTTATATGACTATATAAGCTAATGAGCTTGAATTAAAAATATTATAGTGTTTTCAATTTAAGACTCATAGTTTTGTAGTTAAGTAGAGATAAAAGGTGGCTTCTAGAGGGTTGCATTAGATCCTAAGAACTAGGTGCAGTGCTCTCGATCCAAGGCTCCTCACTGATGAAGGTCACAAACCAGAAACTAGTCTGGAGATATTGGATGAGAAGGCACTAGATGGGGATTTTATGCACAAGCCTTCTGGGATCCATTGATTACTCTGGCTTGCACTGAGTGGCAATATGTATAGAGAGGTTTGCCTATTTTTTTTCTTTTTTATAAAAAAATATATAAAAATACAAATGTAAGCAATAATATTTTCCCCTAAGAATTCATTATTATCATTGTGATAATGTATTTATAATCACAATTACATATCAAATTATAGCATTATTTTATACAAAAAATGTATTCAAGAAAACCAGACATTTA
Organism: Epiperipatus broadwayi; assembly: GCA_028023455.1. Taxonomy (NCBI): domain Eukaryota; kingdom Metazoa; phylum Onychophora; class Udeonychophora; order Euonychophora; family Peripatidae; genus Epiperipatus; species Epiperipatus broadwayi. The sequence continues at coordinate 8,044,904 of JAQFVV010000023.1, read as the reverse complement.
AAGCCACTGTGTAATGCTGATATTTTTTTTATCATTGTTAATTAATCAGTATTTTTTAAAAAGGTTTATTGGCCTTTAAGAATCTTAATGTAGTAATTAGGACAATGAATTATTTATTTCAATAGGTTTGTTTGCATTACTACTTTGGCTTACAACACTTTTTTTTATTAGTATAGATTCATATACAATTAATGTGAACATCTTATTTTAAATATGAGGTAGAAGCATATTTTTTTAAATAAATACAGCACTAGATTGCATGTATTTTTTGGGCATGCCTTTTTCTTCAAATGATTGTAGTAAAGTATTATCTTATCTTGCTGTTGCTGTAAGTAAATTTCCCTTTCTTGATTACAGTTATTGTTGGATGAATACTTACTTTAGCAGATAAGATAACTTTTCCCAAGCATTTTCTTTTAGAATGAGATGTTTTTTACAATCTCCAAAAGAGTTGGGGTTCTATACATATCCTTTTAATTTAGCACACCACATTACTTATTCTCCAAAGACATTAGCAAATGGTACAATTTAACAAGTTGAAAAAAAAAGCTTTAATTACTTTAAAAGTTAAATATTATTCTCTTTTTCACAGACCAATATATTTCAAATATAGTATTAAAATTCATAAATTAGATTCCTAAAAATATCATTTTTAATCAAAGTTTCACTTTTTTATTTCATTGGCAAGTTATTGGTCAGATAAATGTGCCCATCAAAATTTCATCAGTCCAATATATTGACATTGACATAAGAAAGTTAAATTTTTTTCAAGTTTGTTTAAAATTTTTCTTTAATAATTTGTCTTGTAGTAGTAACACATTTGGACTTAACCCATGAATATATTTGCATTTTCAATGTTATATACTTAATAGCTATGATTTATTTATGGATTCATTTGGTTTGTTACTTAAAATTGTAAACTGTCTTTCCACTAATGTAAAAGTTTCACACTTTTGAAATGCTAATGCTTGATTGATTTACCATTTACAAATCTAGGAGTCGGATAAAAATGATAATCTTTTGCCTGACATAATTTTGACAAAGCGGATGTTGTTTGCAAGTTCATTAAATACATCCCTTTAATAATGTGACTTGTAAATTACAATAAAATATTTAGTTGGTTCATGAATAAATGTATATACTCAATGTTATATATTTAATAGCTATAATTTATTTATGATCTTGATAAAATTATTAGTTTTTTTTTAAAAATAACACTTACACACATTTTTATAAAAATAAAAAAAAATTAAATTATTTGCCTCTTTCCCTTTCAAAAACATTAATATTTGACCAATCATAATTTTTTATTTTTCAACTAATTAAATATGCAAGAACTGGAAAATTTACTTTAAATTATATATTAAAGAAGATAGTGATAAAACATGTTGTTACAGAAAAAAATAAAACATGTCTGGGAAAAGCTTATTTTAAAGAACCTATTAAAAATCAATAAGTAATAAAATTTTTATTCTCACAATTGATTGCTATATTTGGTAGTTTTTAATATCTTCAAAAATTATAAAATAACTAATTCGTTATGTGTACATGCAAATGTAAGCCATTTTCCACTGTGCACACATATTGTTAGTTGTCTAAAGATTGTTAAGTTTGGGCTGTAGTTTAAAAAGACAAATAAATAATTATTAATTTTGGTCACTGGGTTATTATAAACCATTAGTATGAATATGATTCAATATATATCAGTACAAAACTCTAATTTTTAGATAGGCTTATATATATATATATATATATTGCTATTCAAGATGGCGGAATACGCCGTAAGCTGGCTATAGCAAAGGAAATTAATCTTTAATTTTATATAGGCATTTTTTAATTTTGGTAGAATTATTCTAGTGGATTTTGTTTATATATATCACTTGAATGTGGATGCATTCTGCTACATTGTTTTCCTCTTCATTCAGAGATTCATCTATCCATTTTCTATTGATTTCTCTTCCATTAATCTTGCACGTATATATTTTTTCTATTTGTAGCAAGATTATAATTTTTTTATTGTAGGAACTCTTTTTCTCACTATCATTTTTAGACATAAAGATGTTCAGATAATTTTAAATTGTCCTTCAAAAATATTAAAAAAAATTTTAATATGTTCATGAATTTTGATAATCTGTGGCATCTTCAATCATCGCTATTCAATACACATTATAATTTTTTATTTAATTATATAGTCTTTATATATATTAATGTTCTCTATTGATTTTTCTGGTTGTCTCACATTTTACTATTCTACAGAGGGTTTTTGTACAATTTTTAATTTAGTACGTCTTATCTCATTGTTAAATTAATAGCTGATGCTATATCCAGGTCATGTGCCAATGCTTCTTCTAGAAAAGAAATTGCATTAATTTTAACTTTTTATGCCCTTTACCCAGGAATCCTAAATTTTCTCTTTTAGTATTTCTATGTTATATTGACATATCACACATTATTGGTGCTATATATTTCACATTATTTAATTTATATTTCTCTTTATTTGGGATTCTAAGATTCATGTGAACTGATTAATTCAGTTACCTGTTATATTATGTAAATGGCCGTGACAAGCACAATTGCTTATGTTTTTATAAAGTATGTCAACTATGTAAATAATCTATTTCTCAGACAAATAAAATACTGGCATGGTTTTCAATTTTGAGTCATGATCATTAAAAAATCTGAATGATCTGGTGATATTATTCCTGGGGAATCTAATATTGTGATTTTTCTTTAAAAAAATTTCTTGATTATACATGAAAAAATCCATATATATTTGTCTGTTAAGCAATGAATATTTCCAATTTTTGACAATCCTATAAAGGTGATTATAAGTCACTGTATTCTTTTACCTGTCTCTAACACACCTAAAAACAAAAACTTCTAAATGTCCTAGATATTCCATGGATTTCCCTTTATTTCACAACAGAATTCTGTAATTGTGATATATTTATAACCATCTCTAAACATTAATTGAGGTTAATACTCCTCAGGTTAAAATTATTTCAAATTATTTTGATTTTCATTTTTCTTCTAGTTCATAAATTTACTAATTCTCTTTGGAATAGATGCTTCTCTTAGTTTATGTAATAAACAAAAAAACAATGATCTTGAGATAAACAGAGTAATCAATCCTATTTTCATCTGCCTTATCTAAAATATCTCTGAATTCCTTTTAAATGTATATTTGAACTTTCTTTTGCACAGTTAATAGTTACTTTTATTTAAATTTCATCCATTATGTTCATTGATAGTGTTCTAATAATGTTTTCTTTTCCCATAATAAATTGATTAAGATGTTCCAGATTTTTCCTTAACATTTGTATACCTTTTTACTGTTCCTTAAAGAGATTTTGTTTCAAGGTACTAAGTTTTCAATTTATTTGATTTCTAGCATTAGTAACTTCAGTGATTGCTTTTCATATTCGATTATCTTCCTATGATGTTGATTCTCCATCTCTTTTTGTTTGTTTTTGATACCATTCATTTTTCACTTTGAATTCTTCTTTATATTATTTTGAGTCTCTTTCTATCTTTAAAATCCTATTTATTGTATTTATCTTTGTTTTCTTTTGTTAAGTGTTATTTTTTTTGTCTATCACTTATATGTTTCCAATCTTATGTTTGCATAACTTTGGATATTTTGTTTAAGATAAACTTCGGTCTAAACTTCAATTCTTCGAGATTCCCCTTTAGAATTTCTATTTAGTTTTTTCTTTTGATTCTTTTCTTTTAATTTTTTAGTCTATTTTATTTTTCACATTATCAAATATACTTTCCTTTTCACCATCAACTCCTATTTCAATTTTTTTTAATAATTTCAAAAAACTTTTTTTTTATATTCATCTAATTTTGCTCCATAATTTTTAATTTTTCTTCATATTCATTAGATTCTATCTTGTTTGAATTCCTCCATATTTACTTGAATCTATTCTTTACATTTTATTTTTTTTTCAAATTTTTTTGTACACTTTGACTTTGTTCCATGTTTTCTTTTAATTCTATCAACAACTCCATATATAGTTATTTATATTCACATTTCTATTTTATATGAAGTTGAAAAAAATAACATTATCTTAAAGAAAGTTATTTCTTATGAATTTTATAAGAATAAAACCCATTAAGAACCACTATTTATCTGAAAGGTATTTGTTTGATGTTTTATATATACTTTAATTAACATAATCTTGTGGAAGGAAATTAATTTTCAAACATGCATTATTAGATTGATGTTAAATTTCCATGCACTCACCCATCAATAAGTGTTTTAAAACATAAATATAACCCTTATGCTTAGAGCTTATTTTTATATAAATTAACTCTTATTGACCATGCTTGAATCAAAACTTGAACTTAATTATAAGCCTGATATTTTAAATGACAAATTATTTGTACAAATTCCATTTATACTTCACAGCAAAAAGAATGTTTCTCATTATACCTGCAATTTTGAATTATATTAGTTTGAATATATGTAAATAAATAATTTATTGATGTACATAATTGTAATTTTGTGGAAAAAAATTAATCATCACACATGTACATTTGATTGGTGTTAAATTTACATGTGCATGTGAAGATTAATTTCCTTTTATGAGATTACAATTATATACATCACTAAATTACTGATTTAATTAACATAAATAAATTTACTTTGTCAGGATATGTGAATTTTTATGCCTTTGTGCTTGTGTTTGTATTTTTGATTAATAGATTTTGTTATCCTTAGAAAAAGTGGTGCAATCATGTTTTGTCATGCATGTTTCTAATGCCAAATAATTTAATTATGTTCTTGGTCTGCAACTGCAATTTGTAATGTGACAGAATGGTCTTGGATTATACATTAAGTTGAGGTGATTTTTATTCTTTACCATTGTTTAAATGCCATTGCACAGCTGTGAAGATATCCTTTGAAATGTGTAAGCATAGATTCACCCATACTATTAACATGATATAAGATGAGAGAGAACTCCTCAAAAGATAATATATTTGCCCTAGTCTCAATGACAGATGATCTTATCCATGAGAAAAATCTAAATTTATAATCAAATAATATCATCTCAGTTTTACATGTCCCTAGGATTAATGAAACACAAATAAATATAGTTTTGACAAATGCAATTAAAAAAGTAATGAAAGAATAATACTCTCATGCATGTCTGATCATGCATAAGAATATAAAGAAAATTTCTGTAGAGTCAAATCACATACATTCTTCTTAAATAAAGTTAAAATTCCCATACTTAATTATAAATTATTAATACTCTTTTTTTCATGTCCATCTCTGCCTGCTTGTCCAGTCACCTTTTTCAAATGATCAAATTATGACTTTTAATTCAAAATGTCAAAAAAACCTTTCAAATTATGTACCCACATAATATATCATTTGATTTTGTATAAAATTATTTTTTTTAACAGTATCTGCTATTTTGGAAAAAAAAAATCAAAAAATAAAACATCCACAATAATTTTAGTTTATTTATTTACTTTCAATGTTTCAAATCTTCATCGTTTAAAAATAAAAAAAAAATTTTTTTTTGCTTTTTGAAAGAAATTCAAAATGCTCAAAAGATTTTAATGACACACACATTTGTATATTTTATTATAATTATTAATCTTATATTATGATGTATTTATTGTTTAATTTTTAGAATAAATTATTTTAGTTAATAAATAAAATTCTTAAAAATATATTACACATAACTGTAAAATAAAAATAGATTTGATACATAATCTAGTTACAATTGATTGTTTTCATGTATATTTTCGTTCGTGTGTATTTATTGAAACAGTATTTCATTGCTAAGGCACATAAGAGAGACAGAGATAGCAGTAGAGGATTAGAATAGTTACTGTTATTAGTATAGAATCAAAGCACACTTAAATTGGTTAAAAATTAGTAGTTTAAAAACATTAAGAAATAGATTAATATATATTTATATGTATATATTTTAATATACATTTATATGTGCATATATATGTTAAAAGGAGGTTGCTTTGACAACAGTTTGAAATTGTTGTTTGTTAATGATATTGGGTTTGTTTAAGTGTTGACTGTCTTTTAATGATATATACAGTATATATATGTATGCATGAAAATAATTGATAGATACTAATTTAAAATAAAAAATAAAAAGGTAAAACACTCAAAATTATATTTTTAGTAATAATAAAAAAGAAAATAATTTCATTATTTATATGAAAGAAAACTAAAACACTTTTAATTTTTCTTTTATTTCTTAGGGATTAAGATTGTTTTGAATTGATTAAAATATTAATTAATGTAATTAAGGATGTTTTCTTTATGCAGAAAAATTTTAAATAGAAGAATTCTTTTGTAATAACCTATCATTAAAAGAGAATAAACTAAAAATAAATTATTTATATCAAAATGTAATTGCACTAATTTGTAAATATATATTTCTAGATAAAGAGAGAGACAAATAAAAAAACATAAATAAGGCTTTACACAAGCATATAGTTAAAGAAATTCTAGCATATGAAGAAAGTGTGCTTGTTTATTATACAGGGGGAGCCATAAGTTTTCATACATAGAAAAATAAACATTTTTTTACATGAAAAAAACATTTTTGTTTATATGCTCTACATGACTGCCATTGTTTTAAAAACACATTTCTATATGTGTTCATCACTGCTAAGAACACATAGCAGCACAGCTGGAATTATGATTGTAATGGTGTTAGTGATATAGTTTCTAAGATGATTGATGTTTCATATCTTTTCTTGATACATCATGGCCTTCAAGTGCCCCTAAAGATAAAAAATCAAGTGAGGTGAGATCTGGAGATCTGGGAGGCAATGCCAACCAATCCTAGTATAAAGATGTATGGAAACATATGACTCATCCTGTACTAATGTAAGAGTTTATTCAAAGGACAGCCTATTCTACATGGAAGAGTAGAGGAAAAAATTGATTTCCTTTTATTTCCCAAAGAGAACCATAGAGCAATTTCTATATGCCATCAATCTATGAAATGAAGACATCAAATTTTCATCCAAGGGATGCTATATGTAAATATGACTTCCAGAAAATGCCAGATTTAAAATTCTTATTTATGGATGTAGTAAAACAGGAAAGTAAACCTTATTTAATCCTAGATATCCCAAATCTTATTACTGAAAATAGAAAAAAAACTGTCATGAAGAAAAATTTACTATCAAATGAATAATGTTAAAATAAAAATATTACTATTTTAAAATCAACTAGGCTAGCATGAATCAATAAATCTAAAGAAGGACACAAAGTGTTCAGGAAGATAATAACTTCCAGTATTCATCCATTAAACTAACTTTAAAATCCATAAGCAAAATATTACTAGATAAATTTAGTATGCAAAACCAATAAATAGTTAATAATCAGGTCTATGAAATGAATATGAAATTCAAGTTATGAATTAGATGATAAATGAATTAGGATGTAGACACAATAAATGGATAATGAAAACAAATAATAATTAAGTAGTGAAAAATGAACGAGCTTAAGTGAGGAGAAGAGAAAGAAAATATGTTAGGGTGATGAATGATTAAGATGATGATAGAATAGGAGCCAATGAAGGATGAATGAATTATGATAATGAGTTAAGATGAAATGAGGATGAAAAAAATAAAAGAAAGAAATATCCAGATGAAATATGAGAACAATATTGATGACGAAGAATGAGATCCTGAACTATAAAACTAATATTTGTGTTAAAATGGCAGTAAGATAAAAATAAAACAAAGTATGAATTCTAAGCTTGACTAAACCAGAATATTTAACCATGAAGTTAAAATAAACTATAAGTTTTAAAAACTAGGGAAGAAATTTACATCTTAAAATTATACAAACTCAATTAAACAATAAAAATTAACATGAAAGATTAAGGCAAAGCATAATAAATGACTTCAGGCATAATAATTACCATAAATTCAAAATTACAACTGCTAAATAGTAATTTACTTTCTCAGGGTTCAAATAACTTAAATATTACTATTTTAAAAGATATACTTGGGTCAGCGAGAGGGATTTTGACACTACCCAAAATTTAAAAAAGACAACTCATAAAACAAAATAGAATTAATAAAGAATATTTGGCAATCCTAATACTAACAATAATATGAACTTTAAGCTTTATGAAGTACAAATAAATTCTTAATAAAGAAAGCACAATAACCTACAAACTATCTTTTATTAAATAACTATGGGCAATATGATCAAGATCAATGTATGATGCATCTAATGATTCAGATAAGCAGGTTATTCCAAAAGCTAAATGATTCATCTTTAAAATATTATTTAAAATAATACATGTATTTCAGGCCAACAATGTTTTGATCAATAAGTAATGAAGCTTTAGATACTTTGAATGTAAGAGCTTAACAAAATTTATTTTGATATGTTAATACATAATAAAATCTATTGTTGACCGATGATGACTTTATGACAATAAAAATAATATTTTGATAGCAATAGCAATAACAATATGGATGGTAATTAGCAATAAAGCCATAGACTACTAAATATATTTTAAAACAAAATTTATTTACATTATTTACAAATTTTATAAATACACAAGGAACAATAAAGAAAACATATATAATCTTGGACAAATATAACAGGAATTTACATATAACCAGATTTAACAACATCATTTTATGACTATGGGGAGGATCTCTTAGGATCTATTTACTAACTTAATAAATCATTACCCTTTTATTTATTATTATTATTCCAATTTATTACATACATTAAATTTACTTTAGACTCATTATTAAAATAATATAAGCATTTTAAAAACAACTTGGACTTTTTTGAGACTAAATAAATTATTAGCATTTTAAAATAACTTGGGTATAAATGATAGATAATATAGCTTAATGATATAGAATAAATCATCTTGAATGGGTAGATGCCAAGTAACAATCTACTATAAAATAACTTTTAACTAATATTATCGTTTTGCTTAGTGCTAAGTACAATCTACATCTGCAAATACGTACTTCAAAAACAATTCTACTGTTATCCATACCAAACTTAGGAATATGATGCATAATAAAACATATATATTCAAAGATATAGTGGGATTGAGCTAAGGCAAATAACAAACTAATCAACCTAGACTATGGTCATCTCATGACTGCATATAGTCTGAAATCCTGGTGTCACTTCTAGAGCACCTTTAGTGATATGAGAAAAAGGAAAATGGTGGTTAGTTCCTTATTTGAAAACTAACTTAATATACTATAAAATATGGCCTCAATTTTCTCAAAGTTTAATAATTATTATTCATAATTCATCCATGATAGTCATTTTATATCATCACTCAGGGAAAGAGAATAAGTTCATCTGATGTGATGTGGCATTGATTTATTACATATTCCAAAATGTTATACACCTCTCATTAAAACTATTTCCTATGACAACATATAAATCTAGTATTACTCTATCATGAGAATATAAAGTCACTAGCAAAATAGTATAGATTACTATTTGATTCATAAAATTTAGAATTATCAATTATCTATTCGAGAATGGTCCATAACTATAGCTATCATTAACTATTAATTAGTCATGTATTATACATATTAAATACCATGTTGAATACACTTAAATTGACTAAGTTATATACTATTCATTTATTATTATGATTCAACAATTGTTTCCTTTTATCTATAAAGAAAAATATCAAGAATAAGTTGTAATAATTTATTACCAGTGTTCATATTTTAAATATGAATGAAATTTATAATAAATAAGATTACTTTTTTTATTATTTTAAATTTAGATCTATCATGAGTTTGAATTTTTTTCTACACAAACCTTTTTTTTATACCTATAATAACAATGTACAATATCATAGACAAAACATAATATATCATTAATAATAAAATGATTAATAAAATTTTTAGTTTCACAATCATTCTTGTAAAACTAAAAAAAAAAAACTATAACAATCATAGTTTCATTTATTAAACATCAGTATGTTCAACGTTGTTTCAGAAGTTAAATGAAGTTGAAGTTAAACCTTGATACTTATTTTCATACTGTATCTATATTCCTTATACTCTATTGATTAATGATACTATTCAAGGATTAACATATTGGAAGTCTGATTTAGAATATGATTCTCATAATAATTCATAAATCAAAATTTAGGTTGGCATTTAATTCACTTTTGATGAAATGCTACAATTTAGCTTACAAAAAAAAATATCAATTCTGCTTGTAATGAATTTTCAAGATGGCGTTGTTTTTTTTTAAATTTGCACCAACACGAGTTTTCAGCAATGCTGAGAATATTTTATATTAAAAGTCTCAATAAATACTTTATACACTTTTATTTCAGTGTCTTTATATGTATTATTTTTTTTAGGTAGGTATAAGTTATTACTATATTTTTATTCAATTGCATTATAACAATTTTCGGTAAAAGTTCACTATAACGGTCTATGGTTGTTTGCCCTCTATCGTTTAAAATTTAAACTAAATTGCTTGAGAATCTGACATGTATGTTATTATATTACAAATAAATTAAAATTTAATCAAATGTAAAAGATAATAATAAAAAAAAAAAACCTTTTGAATGTTGGATTAATTACACGACATTAATTAAAATAATTACTTTTAATTTCATTGAAAGTTAAGATTTTAAACTGTCTACAACTTAAGAATTTAAAATAAAAAAGTATATGCTACTGTCTTACAATTACATGAAAATTTATTCAAATGTAAAAGATAATAAAAAAAACATTTACCTTTTTAAATATAATTACGTCCTATACAGACTAGGAAGTTGGAGAAAAAAGCAGTATTGCTGTATCTACTCCGGAGGGCAAATTCGTGCAGGTACGATGAAAACAAAGCTCTGCTAGTGCCACATTGGAATTTCAGCTTACGCTTTGCTCTCATCCACATGTTTTCAATATTCTGGGTGTGTATGTCTCGCTCTTCGGGATCCACGAAGCTTTCCTGATGGACGACAACCGAATGCAAATACACACCATTGTTGAGACTGCTGATGTTATTGTACGCAGCCCAGCCATCTGAAATAATGTGCGTACACTGTCTACAACTTAAGAATTTAAAATAACTACATTTATAGCACATGTTGCAAAAAAAAGACACCTTATGTGTTCAACGGCGCGAATTACACACATACGTGTACAGTTTTATAGTTACAAAAGATGTCTGCTACATGCTTAGTACCTGATAGTGAAATTTTAAGCATTGCTGCTATTCTGGCAGAAGAATGGAATATGCGCCAGTTATGGGACATCATACAAACTACAGAATTGGCCATCAAATGGCTTGCATGAAGACTCCTTCTGAAGAACTACGCCTTATGCCAACAGTGTGGTGTTCGGTGTGTGCTGGTGAAGTATTCTACAGGCTTAGATGGGTGTAGATGGCAGTGCAGAATATGCCACCATCGCATCTCAATCAGAAAGGGGTCTTTCTTTTTCCAAAGTCATCTGCCTCTGGGAACAATTACAAGCATCATGTATTTTGGGGCGTGTAATATGCCCCAACAACACATTGTGCATGAGACCGGAGTGAGCAAAAAAATAATCATTGACTGGGTGAATTTTTGCCGGGAGGTATGTGCCAAATATTTTGACACAAATCCGACAGTTCTCGGTGGATTTGATGACAATGGGGAGCCATTAATCGTCGAAATAGACGAAACCTACTATTTCCACCAAAAATATCACAGGGGGGCTATACGGACAGGTTATTGGGTGTTTGGCGGCATAGAGAGAGTGTCAAGAAAGTGCTTCTTGATAGAAGTGGCAGACAGGATGGCTGATACACTGGAGGGCCTGATACAGCGGTTCATTTTACCAGGTACACACATTATTTCAGATGGCTGGGCTGCGTACAATAACATCAGCAGTCTCAACAATGGTGTGTATTTGCATTCGGTTGTCGTCCATCAGGAAAGCTTCGTGGATCCCGAAGAGCGAGACATACACACCCAGAATATTGAAAACATGTGGATGAGAGCAAAGTGTAAGCTGAAATTCCAATGTGGCACTAGCAGAGCTTTGTTTTCATCGTACCTGCACGAATTTGCCCTCCGAAGTAGATACAGCAATACCGCTTTTTTCTCCAACTTCCTAGTCTGTATAGGACGTAATTATATTTAAAAAGGTAAATGTTTTTTTTATTATCTTTTACATTTGAATAAATTTTCATGTAATTGTAAGACAGTAGCATATACTTTTTTATTTTAAATTCTTAAGTTGTAGACAGTTTAAAATCTTAACTTTCAAAGAAATTAAAAGTAATTATTTTAATTAATGTCGTGTAATTAATCCAACATTCAAAAGGTTTTTTTTATTATTATTATCTTTTACATTTGATTAAATTTTAATTTATTTGTAATATAATAACATACATGTCAGATTCTCAAGCAATTTAGTTTAAATTTTAAACGATAGAGGGCAAACAACCATAGACCGTTATAGTGAACTTTTACCCAATTTTCTCTCTCTTTAAAATTTTTTTATCTTCTACATATAATGAACTTAATATAGCGTACTTGAATTGTGACATTTGAAATTAGCTTTAATATTATATTTCACACTAGTTTAGATCATGCTGTCCTTATATATTCAAAAACAGCAATAAAAGACATTGAATATCTAATTATATAGTTCTGCTTATTTTAAATTCATTTGACTAAAACACAAATAATTTTCTTTCCCTTTCTCTTGCTGTCTCAAATAATTTATAATTATCTTTATAATGCTTACAGTAAATATTAGAATAAAAACAGATATAAATACAGAACAAAACTTTATGCTTATGAACTTCTTGTTTTGTGTACATTTGAAATCCATTTCAGTGAGATATTTTATTTCCAAGATGTCTACCAGTTTTATATGTATGATTATGAATTGGCAGAAGTGCCATGTATTCTGTAGTAGGCCAAATGGGTCCTCTATTCCATTATTTTCCCATTAAAAAAAATTTAATTTCATTTTCAATCCAATTCAAAAATTTTACTTTAACAATTTTTCAATTACACTATTTTAGATGTTGTTATTGTTTCTCTCCTGTTCTTTTTTGTTCTCTCTGTTATTTTTTGTTCTTTCTGTTCTTTTTGCATCTCCTTTGTTGTTTTCTTATTTGTAGTTTCACCAGCGAGAACTATTGTACAAAATAACAAACCAATTAAATTGTTATATGTGCATACATTAACTTATAATTAATAATTCTCCATCTATAAGCATGACCAATAGCTAATTAAATCAGTCAAAATTATTTTAAATTGCAATAAAATATGCTTAAGAATTAATTATAAAGATTAATTTAAAATAGTTATCATCTTAAATCATTTTGATTATTATTTAATAATAATAATATATCAATATTCTTTTAAATTAATAATGACCCTAATATATTATCATATTTTTGATACTATCGAACATTAGTCCATCTAACAAATTGCATATAAAATCTCATACACAACTGGACAGAGAGTTTAGCATATTTTGTGGACAGACTAATTCTTTATAACTCTCAAGAGATTTATTGATAATATTTATTTTTATAATAAAATTTGGCAACTATGATAACACACCACTGATATAATACACCTACTTAACATTGAATATTTATTTATTTATTTTAATTATCACCAATTAAAATTAAAAATTATATATAATTGAACAATTAAATAGGGCTTGATAAACATTGAGCCTAACCATAAGGTTACAATATATATATATATATATATATATATTGTAACGAGCATAGACGTTCGTTACATTGGTTTTTTTTATATATTTATTAAACATGAAAGTAAATTAAAAAGTTCGCATTTAAAAATTTTCTTTAAGAATTAAAAATTGAAATTAAATATCATCTTAAACTCGTATATATTAAATCGCACAGATAAAAAAAATTATTAAAATGAAACTGTATTAAAAATAGAAAAGGTATTTTAAAAACAAAAACTTAAAAAGATTTAGAGATAAAAATATATCTTTAATCTTGAAAAACACAGAAATTAATCAGAAATGGAAATGATTGTTAATTAGTTAAATGTAAACCAGCCTTGGGCATTTAAATGTAAAAACATCGGTCAGATAGGAAAACAATAGAAACTTTTAGCAAATGAAATAAATCCATTGGGAAATCGGACCTCAACGAAAAGGATCATCACATCGATGACGTAATGTTAAGTCAATCTTTCAAAGTAATATAAAAGGACAAGTTTGGAAATTATTAGTTAGTGATTATGATTATTACGATGTGAGAGATATGTGTTAGTGCGGAAGTGAAGGAGAAGGGATTGAAAAAGATGCACGATTCAATCCCTTCAGCTTTGCTAAGAAAGAAAAAGAAATGAACTATCGTTTTTCTACATTGAGGACCAGTTAAAGCAAAAAACCTCCGGATGGATAAATAAATCGGCCAACAGAATACCAATCTTAGGACGGCGTGGGAATTCACGTTCATGGCAAGCAACGGATAAAGATGAACTGTTGTAAACCGTAAGAACTTTATAAATAATGAACATTAAATTAAAACTTTCCATATTTAAATGATTGCAATATTATCCTATCTGACCAACTTAATTTATTAATAATGTTATTTGATGTATTTCTTTTTTTATATATATATATTTAAAATCATTTCCATTTATTTATTTATTTTTTGTTCTTTAAGTTTTATCATGATTTTTGTTTTTCGTTAAATTAATTATATAAATGTTAAACTTAAGTCGGGCGTGAATGGCTGTATAGATTTGTAAAGTTATATTAGGGGAGGGTAATCTTAGGTTATTTGTTTCGTTGTTAAATTGGGTCAATGGATTGGATATATTGATGTAGTTAGTAGATGTAGTCGGAGATTCGCTACTGGCAGAATCGTTTATATTTACGCCGCACTCACCCGTTTGCCTATGAAAGGAATTATAAGACGGAGAACGCAGTTCCTTTCTATGGAGTTTTTTTTTTTATTGTTCTTCTCGTTAGATAGATGTAATATTCCTATCTGATGAGAGTCAATGCCTTCTCTTAATCTTTTTGGTGCTGTCGTATTCCGTATTACATTGAATACATCGATATATCAGATGAATTGATGCCAGTTTGACTGCGAATTTTAGCCTAAGGTTAAATAGGGATAGAATATTTTATTTTCAAATGCAAATCTATGTAGTCTATTCATACTCGACCCTAAATAAAAATGCATTAAATTTAAGTTGTTTATAGACGCTTGCATGGATTGGTTATCGGTTAAGTATGTTTTGGGTTTTCATATTTGATCAAAATATATAGACATTCGATAAATAATGATACCTTACGGTGAGTATCTAAAATGTATTTATTCGGATGTCTTTTAAGTTATTGGTGACAATGCAAGTATCTTATGGTGAATACTATTGGGTTACGTATAAATTTCCCTCCGCAATTGTCAGTAATCAATAATTTTGTATTTTGATCGTTTATGTTTATTTTGAAATGTTTTTGACCGTGAAATCTATGTAACCGATCTATATTCAACATTATAAACAAGCTTTCATAAATTTATCTGTGCGAACTTAATTAAAATGTAAAATTAGAATATAATAGTAATTAAATGTAAATTAAAGTCAAAAATCAAAGTTAAAAATGTAGGTTAAATTTTGAAATGTAAAACTAATACTAAAATAATTTTAAATCTTATATATATGTGAAATAAATAAATGTTTGTGTGTTAATTACTGGAAGTGGCTTATTTTATTCTTTTTTATATATACTCTTAGAGTATATTATTAAATCTCTGCTATTCCACTGAGCTAGTGACATGGGCTAACGACCGGAATCAAAATAAAAAAAAAAAAAAAATTTTTTTTTTTTTACTTACGTATCTGCCTACTTTATAAATTTTTCTAGGTTCAAATGCCTAGATGGCGCCCTGTAGTGCAGTTTACGTAAGTCTACCTTCTCCGGATCGTTACAATATATATATATGAAGTATTATCCAGGTACATCTATGTACAATTTATTTAAAATATATACAAACCAACATTTTAAACAGATCAGTTATTAATCTCCTTTCAGATAAATCAAATCTCAAAGATGAAATAAATCATATAAGAAATGTTTTATCAGCTAATTGCTATACTAATAAAACAATACACTAAGCCTTAATTCAAATCCTAAACAATCAAAACAAAAGATAAAAAGGAAACAATTATAAAAATTTGCATTCTTTATATAAAAGGAATTATGGACAATAATGGACATATTCTAAACCATTATAATATAAAGACAACATATGCCACTCATCAAAAAATTAATTGCATTATAACCAAATCTAAAGACTTAATCCCTCTTGAGGCACATAAGTTTATGAAATTTTATATAACATTTGTAAAGCTTTTTATATAGGCATGAGTAATCAGTGCATCAATTCTAGGAAAGATGAACATACTAAAACAGTTAAAAAGTAGTCATATAATCTGAACTATTTCTACATGCTATAGATGCAGGTAATAGTATTGATTTTTCTCATAATAGAATACTATCCAGTTGTGACACTCTCCAACAGTGTCAGATTAGAGAAGCCATTGAGATCTTCAAAAGGCCAAAACGTATCAACAAACATGATGATATAGGCAAATTACATTCTATTTGGGAAATTTTTTTTTTTTAAAAAATCATTAATCTAAATAATTTCTCATGATTTCTATTTTCTAATAATAGAATATTCATTATTATTATATATCAGTGTTTACAGAACCTTTACAATTATTTTATATTTTCTACCTGGTTGATGACCAGTGTGATCTGATCAAAACATTGGGTTATATATATTTTAAATAAATTATATATGGATGTACTCGGATAATACTTTATTTATATCTGTAGTCTGTGAAAATCTTTGATTTAATATATATGTTTCTAAAGTCAATCATGCAAATATTGTTAGTTTTAAATTATATTTGTTATGAATATTTTTTATGTATATAAATGAAGATATCCACATATATAGTTATATATTTTATGTAATAATTTGTTTTCTTATTATTTTAAAAAAAAAAAAAAATAGTTCCTTCCATTCTCTTTTTATGAGATTTTTTAAAGTAAATAGTTTTCAGAAAAGATTAATTTGCTTACCATATAGTTTTAATATTAAATAAGAGGAGAATGAAACCATATATATATATATATTAAATTAGCAGTTAATATCTTTGTCTAATAATGTTTCTGGAATATTTAATATATATATATAGTGACTGATGGTTTATTTTATATCCATATGTGAAGGCATGACCTATGTCTGTGTTTAAATATCTATTCATTCTAGTGACAGAGATTGATTATAAAATATATCATCATGAGCTTTATATGAATACATTTATATTATGATGAGAAGTATTGAGATTTGACATTTAAATTATTAAGAAAAATTTTATTCATGTGACACTTATATTCCCTAATTAAGAGAAGTTTTTCCTGTTAAATAATAAAGATAATTATGTTAAATTTATGAATGGTGTTAGTATAAAGCTTTGTTAATATACACGAAAAGTAGTATGAAGTTATATTAAATAAAATACTATAAATGAGATTTGAAGGTAAATAATAATGAAGTTACAGCAATAGGTTTAATATATGTGTTTCTGAATTGATCTTCTGCCTGGGATAAAATATTCATTTGGACAAGAATGTTTTTGATATAAAAATAGAACGTATTCATGTATATAGTATTAATGAAGTGTTGAGATTTAGCTATGTCATTGTGGTCTATTTGTTGGCTTATTATTATTATTATTATTATCATCATCATCATCATCATCATCATCATCATTATCATCATCATCATCATCATCATCATTATTATTATTATTATAAAGATTATGAAATTTTTTTACTTACTTAGTAAGAAATATCTTAATGTTTAATATACTTAAAAAGATATCATTAATATAATTCTGCATAGGAAAATTAAAATGTAAAAATGTCAAGATATATCATGGTTTGTCAGAATGTACACACTTTACAAAACAATTAATGGTAAGATCTGAAATGGAATAAAAACTAATATATTACAAGTAATAAAGAGAGAAGTACAATAACTGATGTTGAAAATACAACTACATTTAAAATTTTAGACATTGTTTATCTAAGAATAGATAATAAACGAACTAATTACAACTATATGTATCAATTAGTATAACTCCCTATTTATTTGGTGTGTAGCATCTAGGCCATTACATAACTCTCTCCTCATGCTTGCTTGAGGGACATAGATCATTACATATTCATTATATATATTAAGTAGCATCCAATGTGGGTCATAATATCAAGAAAAGCACACCCTGAGAAATTGGATTTTTATTTTTAAAACATTAATAAGAGAGCTTAAATAGTCATATAAGTGAGAGAATCCTTAATAAATAAATGAAGATTTATCCATGTAAAAAACAAGCTCTACCT
The DNA here is from genome assembly GCA_028023455.1 of Epiperipatus broadwayi. Taxonomy (NCBI): domain Eukaryota; kingdom Metazoa; phylum Onychophora; class Udeonychophora; order Euonychophora; family Peripatidae; genus Epiperipatus; species Epiperipatus broadwayi. The sequence goes on along the minus strand of JAQFVV010000023.1, from coordinate 8,026,472 downwards.
ATTTGAAGTAAGCAATGACATGAGGAAAAGGCAATTATCCAATTGAATTCTGACACTTATGGTTACAAATCAGGAAAGACAAGAAAATCATAATTAATATAAATTATCAATAGTAGCAATTAGAAGTAATAGAAACCAGTAACAGTAGAAAGAAAAAGTACACATAAGGTATAACAAAGTAAAATAATTATAATTAAAGAACAGGAAATGGTGAATTTCTGTTTGAAGACACAGGATTAAAAATAAAATTTACAAATATGAATGAAAAAGAAAAGAATATATAGAGAGTAGATCCACCTCAAATTGATACTTATGTGGTGTAGAGTATGGTACTTAAATCAGTGATTATAACACCAGGGATGAAAAGAATTTTACATTCTATACTGAACATATATAAGAAGAACAACAAGAGTTACAATAACATTTAAAAAACAAAATGCAATAAAAACAACAGTTACATTATTTAAAAATAAAATACCAGAAGGGCATAACATTTGAAAGATAAGATCTAACAGAGACAACAACAGTTACATCTACATTTGGAAATAAAATACTACAGAATCAATAACATTTAAAAATAGTACAACAATCCTTAGAAGATAAAATCAACCAAGTGAAAGCTAAATTATTGTAGGTAAGACAGAAAATGCAGAAGTGAAAGGAGATCAACAAATACTAAAATAAGAAATACAACATGACATACAGGCTCAAGTAAAACAGGTCATGCAAAATATATTTAAAAACAAAGTACAAAGTCAGATTTTGTAACAGAAGCTTAAGAAAAACAAACAAGAATAAGAAGAAACAAGAAAGAAAATAGAAACATTGAAGACAGGATTTGAAAATATGGGTAAATGCACTAATAAAGATAGTATAAAGAAACAAGAAGTCAGTGAATGACTATCAGCATTCAAAGAAGAAATGAAAGAAGTCATAACTAAATTGAAGAATTCAATATTTATCTAAAATAACCACATTTTTTAATATTGGGCATACAGCTAAGAGACTTGGCTGAAAATATAGCTGAATAGGCTGTCATTAAAAATATTAAAAAACAATGGATGATATACAGAAGAAAAGATGGAATGCCAAACACTATATTGTTTTACAAAAAGAATGGATGACAGAGATAGAGAGAATATATAGATATGTTTCTTGAAGGTTTGTAATGAGAGTGTTTTACTTGTATTTTAATATTGGACTATTTCCATCATTTAATATGAGTATTGAATGTCTTTAGAAAAATTTAACATTATTTAAATATTCCAAATACATTCAACTATTAGTAATAGCAAATCATACAGGTTAGTATATGTACAACATTTTGAAAGGTATTATTCTCCCCTCTTCTTCAGGTGTTGCTGACATGACCAGTGATAGTATTAGCATCGGATTTAAACCTGGACCCTTAGATTCTTGAGTATTGAATTTACATGGAAAAACTTGAAATCACAGCCATAAAAACTACTCCATATCCAACTACAGTTTGGCTTCACTATGTAGATAATACATTTGTTGTATGGCCACATGGCACCATATTCCCTTCAATTAAATTCAGAATAGAATCAGAACAAGAACAAAAATTGGCATTCTTAGATTTTCTTGTAATAAGACTCCCTCATGGCAAAATCAAAACTATGATTTACCAAAAACCTACTCATACAGGAAAATATCTAGCCTATACATTCAATAAATCAGAATCACAAAACATGGTGTTATACTATTACTATGGAACAGTGCAAAAGAAGTTTGTTCAGAATCCAGTGATTTGAAAAATGAAAAGATCTATATAGAATAAACTCTTATGAAAAATGGTTATCCATCAGCTGCTATTAAGAAAATCTTAAACAGACATCAAAAAGAACCATAAAAAAACAATTATTGGTACTAGTGTACCCATACATGCCAAAAAATAGCAGACAAATTAAGAAAAATATTCAATCAGTATAACATCAGAACAGCTTTTTAGAGCCATACCACACCATAAGGAATTCTAATATCTACAAAGCTTAAACTTGAGATGCTAAGAAAAAAACTGTATCTATGAAATACTATGTGAATGTGGACAAACATATATTGGTGAGACCTCATCCCATTGAAAAGCACTTGCAAGAACACAAATTGATGATTAAAAGAGAGAAAACAGATATGTCCAAGATAGCAGACCATATATGTACCAATGAACATATTTTCAATTAAGGAAATACAAAAATATTGGATAGAGAAGAAAAGGTACAAAGAACTTTTTAAAAAGCTGGGCCAAATGACAATGGCAAACAATCCCATAAGCCAACCTAGAGTGAATTTACATAATGTATGGAAATCACTAATTAACTTTGCTCTTAAGGAAAAAGTAGAAAAATCATGAGGAACCTCATAGATAATTATCTGAAATTTCTAATGACTGTTGCCTTTGACAGGGTGGCTCAGTTGGTTAAAGCATTATTTTAAAAATTTAATACTCAAGAATCTAAGGGGCCAGGTTCAAATCCTATGCTAGTACTATCACTAGTCAAGCCAGCAATACCTGAAGAAGAGGGAAGAAACATACCTCTCAAAACCTTGTGCATATACTAAACCCATTTTGCTGTGCTATTACTAACAGTTGAATGTATATGGATATTTAAATAAAGTTAAATTTTTCTAAAGACATTCAATATTCATATTAGATGATGGAAATAGTCCAATATAAAATACAAATAGATGGATATGAAGATGCCTTATAGAAAGTAAAAGATCTGACAGCTCTATCATTCACATGCAGAATAAAAGAAAGGCAGAGGCAGTGCTATTAAAGAAAGAATCACTGGGTTGCCAAATTTATTCAATTGAAAACATTCAAGGGTGAGACAAGTGAGATTCCAATAAGATATTTAAACTGATTGAAAGAATTTTTCTTTTTACAATCTTTAACTGAAAAAAAAAGAGGTAATTATATCAAATTACTATCAGTGATGGTTATATTCAGTGAATATTGTAATGCTAACATAGGAATGTTATTGATGTAAAGATAAGCAAGATAGTATAAGCAAGATAGTATACATTTCCACATATCTCAAAAAAGTTCATACAAGGTTTAGGACAAGAATATTCTCAGTTCTTTCATAGATAAACACCAAAGCTAAGAATATTAACTGCATAATGGTCAGAATTATCAGGCATAATTTGCTTTTGCATATACCAAAATCATCATTACATTTATTAGATCAATAGAAGATATAGTCAAAATATGAATCATAGATCCAATTCATAGATCACATGACCCTATCTCTTAAGCTTGTAAGTTATAAACAGTGAGGACTGCCAATTCCTCTACAAGCTTTATGATAAATGCTTAGCCAGAGCCAGCATTTAAAATATCTCTGTCAGGAAGCCTTTGGGTTGGTATTTTTAGATCTAGTGTCTGAACCTACCCAGACACATCTCTGAGGAGTGCCAAAGCACAAAACCATGATCAGTGGTTTGGGGAGGGGTTCCTGACAGAGATATTTTAAGTGCTGTCTCTGGCTAAGCATTTATCATAAAGCTAATAGAAGATATATCTGACTTTCTGAATGATTATAACATAAACAATACAACCCAAGAATCTGTAGAAATAAAACACAATGACTCTAAGATTTTCAACATCAGTAATATAAAGGCATAATAATTACACACAATCTAGAAAAAATATAAAAATCAAATTCCAAACACAGGCACCTGAATGGAATGAGAGTAGTCATCAGAGAGCTGGGGTTAATGGCAGAAGCCACACCAATTACAGATAATCACCATAACAAAGATAAGACTTATTATCAGAAGTACACCCTATAATAGAGCTGCCAAGAACTCAAACTGTTACCCATAGAATGTGCACATGGAAATTTCTCATTTATGAATGGAGATAATGAAACAGTGTTTGATTGACAAGGCACTTAGGATAGGTAGGAGTAGCAGTAAGATGCGCTTAAATATTAAGCATCACATGTATGGAGAGTTTTGCTCTGTTTATGCGCTTAAATAGTTAATGTAATTAGTATAGACTCAAATCACACGTAAATTTGCTAAAAGTTAATCGTTTAAAAACATTAAGAAATAGATTTAATATACATTCGTACGTATATAAATGTGTGTCTTAATGGAAAATATTTGATAGACACTGATTTTAAAAAAGAAATAAAAAGGTAAAACATATTATAAAAGAAAAAAAAATACATTTCATTTTTTGTTACTAAATATTTAAATGAAATAATTTTTTATTTGTTTTTCTTTTATTTCTTAAGGTGTTAGATCGTTTAAAATTGGTTAAAATATTAATTAATATAATTAAGAATAAAATAATAGTTTTTACTTCACCTTCGATTAGTAATTAAGTGAGAATTTGCATAATTTTTACATAAACCACAGCTAAACTTCAGTTAAAAGTAGGCTATGATTATGGAGACTCAAAGTCCCTGAAAGCGCTAAGCCACATAACTTTGTAATAAGATTTAGACAAGCTTCACTTTTTTGCGTAAAGCGCAATCTCACTTAATAATTAAGAATGTTTTTTTTTATGCAGAAAAATTATAAATAAAAATTCTTTTGTAATAACTTATCATTAAAAGGGAATAAACTAAAATTGCTTACATAAAAAAAAATGTATTTGTATTAGTTAATAAAAATACAAGTTAATCCTCATATATAATAAAATTCTAAATAAAGAGAAAGTCGAATAAAAAAGTTTATTGTAAAATAAGCAAAGAATCAGTGAAATTGTAGCTTTGAAGAAAGTGTATCTGTTTACTGTCTTTCCAAATTATTAATGTAAAAATCATTCTACAACAGTCTATCTACATAGAAAATTAGAAAACAAATTTGATTTCCCTTTATTGACTGAGGAAAACCACGGAGCAAATTCTATATTCCAGAACCCACGAAATGAAAAAAATCAAGTCAAATTTTTGCTCAAGGAATGCTATATATAAATACGACTTCCACAAAATAATTGATTTAAAATTATTTTTTATGACTGTAGTAAAACATGAAAGAACCTGATTTAATAATCCTAAGCAATGTGAAGCTTCAACATTACTGAAAATGAAAAAAGACTGTCATGGAAAAATATTTGCTAGCAAATGAAACATATTTTGAACTACAAGGACCTCTAAAAGTTTTCTCTCTATATATATAATTCTAAAGTCAATCATGCAAATATTGTTAATTTTAAATTGTTTTCTTTGAATATTTCTTTTATATATGTAAATGAAGATTTTTGTGTATATAGTTTTACTTTTTAGACAATGATTTGTTTTTCTTATTATTATATATATATATATATAGTTTTAGAAAGGAGGAAAATAAAATAAGAAAAGGAAAGAAGTTCCCTCCCTCTCGTTCTCTAAGTGATTTTTAAAATAATAAGTTTTCAGGATAAGTTAATTTGTTTTTCATCCTATTCTGATGTTAAATGAGAAGAGAAAAGAAAGCAAGTAGATATCTTTTAAATTAACAATTAGATTTTTTTCTGTTTTTTTTTTTTAAGTGTTATAGCATCGGCCGGGATGCGAACCCTCAACCCGGGCAACTGCCTGCAAGTGCAAAGCAGTCGCGCTGACCACTCGACCACCAATGCAAGATAAAGAAATGGTTTATGGTTTTAAAAGAAAAGAAAAATTTAAGTAATTATTATTTCCAAATTGAGATTCTACAAACAAGGGTTGAATAAATGTTTGTATATATGGAGCAATCCTGTGCAAACCGATATCTAAAGATTAAGATTACACTATTATTATTAATGATAATCTTGACTGAACATTATTTAAAATAATTCATGCAATTTTAATCTCTTTGTGTTAATAATAATGGTAGAATGTTTAATATATAGTGACTGATAATTTGTTTCATATCCATACATCAAGATATGAACTATGTCTATATATATGTTTAAATATGTATTCATTCCATCAATTATCAAATAATATATATAAAATTTAAATAATACTTTAGTGTAAATAGTTGACCAAAAAATAAAAAAATAAAGTAATCCATTTATCAGTTGCTTGCCATTCTTGGAAAATATCAGAGATCTTAAGAATCTAGACTTATTATAAAACAATTAAAAATTGCAGGAATTATTATCATTTCATAAAAGCATTTAAGGCTCAAATAAATCATAAATATCAAAAAAGCCTCAAATGCTTATATGAAATAACAATATTCCTACAATTTCCAATTGTTTTATAACAAGTCTAAATTCTTAAGAGCTCTGATATTTCCTAAGAATAATAAATTAACTGAGAAGAGTATTACTATGTTATTTTTCTATTTTTTAGTTGGCTATTTACATAAAAGCATTATAATAAACTAAAGATTAGCCTTTCAAGCTAATGTACATGCACTTTTTACGAATGTTAATAATAATAAATGAATACTTTCATTTAAAAAAACTTTTTTTCATATATATTATTTTTTACTTTTTAGTTATATTTACATATTATTTTTAAAATATGTTAAAACTACAAAAAAATCTGAATTTAATAATCAGATATGAAATAAAAAAAATATGCCCTCTAACAAATGAATTTTAAATTTAAATTGGCTTTTTATAAATTTAATTAATTAATTATGAGTTAAATCAATATTAACAAAATTTTATTGTACAAATGTAATATTTCCATTTGCTCAATTGTAAAGGAGTTTTCTTAGGAAAAGTAATGATGTGAGTTCAAGTTTTAAAGAGAAATTGATTCTTTTTTCATTACTAAAAACATATAAACAGAAACATACACAGCCAGGGAAAGGTAATATAAAAGCATTTAATATATTGTCATAGAATTTATATGAATAAAATATTACACTGAGAAGTATTGAGATTTGATCATTAAATTATTAAAAAATATTTATTTGAATGATGCTTATATACCCTAGTTAAGAAGTTTTCCCAATTAAAAAGATAATTATGTTGAATCTATGTAGGTTATTAGTATAAAACACTCTTAATATACATGCAAAGTAGTATATTATTTAAATAAAGTACAATAAATGAGGTTTGAAGTTAAATAATAATGAAGATATAGCAGTAGTTTTAAGATATGTGTTTCTGAATTGTTCTTCTGTCTGGGCTGAAGTATTCATTTGAACAAGAGTCTTTTTGATATGAAAGTATTCACATATATAATAATGAACCATTGAGATTTAGCTATATTATTGTGGCCTATTTATTGGCACATTATGATCATCCTAATGAATTATAAAGATTATGAATGTTTCTATACCTTAATTAGTAAGACATATTTTAATGTTTAATATATTCAAAGAGGTATCATTAATATGGTTCTGCATAGAAGAGTTAAAATGTATAATTATTGAGATATATCATGTTCATCAGTACATACACCCTTTATGAAATAGTTAATGGTATGATTGTTACATTTTGATTTACAAATGTAAAACTTACTCCACCCTCAACTTTGAACCATCTAAACTAAATAAATACAGTAATAATTGCCATTAATTATTTATTAAACTAGAGAATGTCTCTAAACCTGATATACATTTTAAATCTCAGTTAAAGATTAATATATCTGATTTTTTAATTAAACACACACACACAGTTACATTTCTCTTTCCGATGTCTAATATTATTTATAAATATATTAAATAACTTCCACAGCACTAGATATTCTTTCTAAATAATATGAATAAAGATACAATAAAAGGCAAATAACCCCTTAGAAATCATTTGTCTTTTATTTTATCTTATCTTTATTCTTATGATTCAGAAAGAATGTGTGGTACTGTGGAGGTTATTTAATTCATTTAATGGTAAGATCTGAATTAGAATAAAAGCTAATATAGTTGAAGTAATGAAGAGACAGATAAAATTACTGACACTGAAAATGGAGCTATATTTAAAGTGGTAAACCTTGTTCAACTAAAAATAGATAATAAATGGGTTAGTTATAACTCTACATATTTGTTAATGTTAACTTTCTAATAAATTGTATATTTATATTTAATCTGTTGATGAAGTTTATTTTTTAAAGATAAAGATAAGATGGAGATCAAAGCATTCACAGATAATCCAGAAACTAACTCTCAGCTAAACAAAAGTATGATTTAATGTGTGAACATCAATTTGATTCTTTATGACTTAAATAGATGATACTAAGACAGATCCACATTAAAGTCCAACGTCTACACACACTTGCACATATAGTCTTTTGCTTTATGAACATGGGTATTAATAGACAATCTAATTAAAAATTGATTATTCATGTATATCTATGTGTTTGTGTGTATTATAATTGCAATTGATTATTCATGTATATCTATGTGCTTGTATGTGGATATCATATATATAATATTCAATTGTAAGTATAATGTCTATGCTAAACTTAATGTAATTAGAAAGAACTTGAACTCAGACTTTCAAGCTCTCTACAGCTATACACTCCATATTATACAACTCAAACACATGATCACATACATGTGATAAAGTCTAATGATCTCCAATATATTTATTTCATGTTGAACCAGCACTCATCAGTTGTTTCAAATCACCATCTCCACACACACACACACACACACACACATATATATATATATATAATCAGTACTCAGTTTATATTAAGATGGAAAAATCTTCACATTTTAATGAACAAGCTTCAATCTTTTTTACCTTCCAACTCTTCAGCCATTCATATTATTGAAAATTTATTGATGGAACACTCAAAACCCTAGTTGATGCTAATATTATTGTCATACCCATATTGACTTTAAGTCACTCTGATCCTTTACATGTAGAATCTTAATATATTTATTCAAATACACAGAACTGGGAGGGGCAGAATACAGGCTCATTATGTAATAATCAAATATAAGTATAATGTCTATATTAAACTATGTGATTAGAAGGGACTTGAACTCAGACTTTCAAGCTGTCTACAGCTATGCATTTTACTTTACACAACTGATACACATGATCATATACATGTGAAGAGTTGGAGAGAAGAGAAGAATGAAGCTTGTCCATTAAAACCTAAAGATTTGCTACCTTAATATAAACTGAGCACTGATTGCATATATGTTTAGGAGATGGTGATCTGGATGAACAGCTGGTTCAGCACAAATAAGTATATAGGAGATAATTCATCTTATTAACATGTATGTGGGCATATGTATCAGTTGCATAAGATGAAGTGCATAGCTGTAGAAATCTTGAATGTCTGAGTTTAAGTCCCTTCTAAATAAATATATAGAAATTAATGTTTGCTCATTAAATACTTATTAATAAATTTATTATTTATATTACTTATGGATATCAAAAAAATGAGTAAACTTTTTAGGCAGTTTGTATATATGTATGTTTATGACTAATAATTTTAATTTCATGTAAATAATTTCATGCCTATCAAATATGTAATACTAAGAATATAAATTAATTCCAAGGTAATAAAGAAATTTCTTTTTGTATTCCTGAATTATTTTAATTCAGTGATAGGGTTATGGTGTGGTATCAAGATGCGGGCTAAACATTTTATCGCCATCGCTAGTATCCTACCCTAGGACCCCAGTTCTGACCATAGTAAGATGCGGCCCCTTTTTCTTGTGACAACCACTGTCCCATTATAATATATATAAATCATGTTTGTTAAAAAAAAAGATAGGATGTTCGATTTTATGGCAAATTTTAATGCTAGAAAAGGAATTGATTTCAGCTGCTACTGTAAACAGAAACCTGAATATATAAATGGTGAAAATAACTGAATGATTTAAATAGATTGTAAATAAAAAAAGCTTTAAGTGAAAGAAGTTATTAAGAAAAGAAGGAACAACAGCTTGAAGTTTCAATAATAATTTTTTTATTGTTCTTACACGCTACTTCCCTGTTCACAGAAATCACTCTATAAATAATTGTAGATATTAAGGAAGGTAATGCAATGAGATTGGGGTAAAGGAAACATACTGTAGGTGACCAACAGCAACTTCCATGCCAATAGAAACGTTATTACTTGTACAAGATGCCTATCTTATTAAATGATAGTGAATATTGATTTCCATTGGATCTTCTTCTCTGTGTCCCAAGGAACAATTGGACAGTGCTCATAATCGACCAGATTAGAGTAAATACATGCCAGTTAAGCCACTGGACAAATATAACACCCTAGGAGATTTATTATCAGGATCAAGAGACTTTTAATACAATGGATAGTGCTTGCCTAGCTCATAAATTTATTTATTTTTATTCAATTCTTACTATAAGATCTTTTCATTGACTCGTAGTAAATTGTAAGATTTCGCCAGTATTAATGTATTATAAGAATTGTGGACTTAATTAGTGAAGTATTGAATAGCTTCACACTCTTAGATCAAAACACTTCAGCTTCACCTATTTATATATAAAAGTAGGTTGAAGTAAATAAGGATTCTCTCTTTTCTTCATAGTGTAAGCTTGTGTTTTAAGACCTATAGAGGTCCCTACCTTCGTATTTTTCAGACGCTTATTTCTAAGGTTACAGCCTTAGTAAATTATTACTTAATATAATAATGGGCGTTTAATAAAAAAAATTATAATTACAACTTTAAATTATCGTAACAGATTTCTTACTATAAGATCTTTTCATTGACTCATAGTAAATTGTAAGATTTCGTGAGTATTAATGTATTATAAGAATTGTGGACTTAATTAGTGAAGTATTGAATAGCTTCACACTCTTAGATCAAAACACTTCAGCTTCACCTATTTATATATAAAAAGTAGGTTGAAGTAAAGAAGGATTCTCTCTTTTCTTCATAGCGTAAGCTTGTGTTTTAAGACCTAGAGAGGTCCCTACCTTCGTATTTTTCAGACGCTTATTTCTAAGGTTACAGCCTTAGTAAATTATTACTTAATATAATAATGGGCGTTTAATAAAAAAATTTATAATTACAACTTTAAATTATCGTAACAGATTTCTTACTATAAGATCTTTTCATTGACTCATAGTAAATTGAAAGATTTCGTGAGTATTAATGTATTATAAGAATTGTGGACTTAATTAGTGAAGTATTGAATAGCTTCACACTCTTAGATCAAAACACTTCAGCTTCACCTATTTATATATAAAAAGTAGGTTGAAGTAAAGAAGGATTCTCTCTTTTCTTCATAGCGTAAGCTTGTGTTTTAAGACCTATAGAGGTCCCTACCTTCGTATTTTTCAGATGCTTATTTCTAAGGTTACAGCCTTAGTAAATTATTACCAATTGATTTATATAATTTTTTTTATATGTCATTTAAAATTTTTAAATATTAATTAATTAATATTTGTATTTATTAATACAAATTAATAAATCCGAATATACTACTAGGATAATTTTTTAAGTAAGATATTTATTTGAGTGCCTGTATATATATATATTGTTGATTGTTAATGATATTGGTACTGTCTAAGTGTTGATTGCTTTCAATAAATTTGCATATATATATAAAGCCAATAAATAATTCTGTTTTTAAATTGTAAATATTAAACACTCACATATATGTATGTTAAACCGAGAAAAATAATCCTACAATAATTATTACTAACGGAGCACACTTTTTTCTCTATTTAACACACACATATATATATAAACAATGCATAATGCTAGCCCAAATCTATATAAAATATTTGAAATGCTTTATGGCTATATTGTTTCAGCCGCACTCTCATTCTAAATAAAGAATAGCCTAAATTTTTGCAGCCCAGTAAAAAAAGCAATTCTCTTCAATGTACACTACAATATTGCTATATATATTAAAATTCAAGCTGCAGGGCATTACTAATATTTTATATAGATTGCATTGTTTCTATTTTTTATATTTGAGTTTGAGGAGTAAAAACAACTATTGTACAGTGTCTAAGTATATTTAAAATTAAACATGTTTATTTGCAATTTAAAATCTTTCCATACTTAATTTCACATTTCTTGTTTAAATTAGCTTGAATTTTAATTTAACAATATAATAAGATTAGTATAAAATTTAAAGAATTTTTTTTTCAATGGGCTAAAAAATTCAGGCTTTTTTTTATTTAAAGGGGGATTGTGGCTGAAACAATATAGTTTTGAGGTGTTTCAAATATTTTATATACCTATATACTGCACACAGTGAATATATTTCTACTTGAAAATTTATACCATATATGACTTTATTCTTTTAAAATTATATTTTAGTAAATAAAAAAAATCAATTGGTATCATTAAGTGCAAGCATGTTAGTGGTCCTTTGCAAGCATTTACCCATATACATATGGGTATATATCAATCTGCTAAATGATATCACTCTGTGAATTTGTGGTTCCACATAAAATTTTTTTTATAAAGTACATTTTTCATATTTGTCAGTTTTTTTATAATGGTTGAAATGTTTGAACAATTAATACAATTTTTTTTTTTTTTTACAAAAATAACATTTTTATCTCGAATTTAGTTCATAATGGTCAGTCATTTTATCTGTAACTGAAACATTTATGTGATACAGTAAAACATAAGTATCACATTTTGTACAAAGAAAAGAGTGTAAACTCCACCCAATAGTGTAATCTCTCAAAGCCTTAAATATGAAACACTTTTTAATTAAATTCAGGCTGACCCAGAAAAATATCAATTTTTTTAAGGACTTAGAACTGAGGGGTAACTCTAACCCTAATCATCACTTCATGTTTTTGGACTATTTTGAAAAGTGACAAACTGGTTTAGACCAGTGCATTGCATTAAATAGACTATACTTTGTAAAGGTATTCAATGTTCAACACCTAAAAATAAATATACAATTTTTTATTATAAAATTCTGATTATATTTTGGGTCCCCCTCTGTATGTATGAAAATTAAATATATATGTACTTTTAAAACTTATGATTTATTATTGTTATTTTTAATATACATATAATAATTTGTTTTCAGTATTTTTTATTTGGCTTGTTAGAAAAAAAAAAGAAATATTTTTAGATTAAATTGTTAGAGAGTGCATTTTAACATTTGATTAATGGTGATATGAAAATCATAAATGAGTTTATATACATCATTTTGGTTGTAATTCTATGAGAAATGTAATAAACTTGTCATCAAATGTTCAATGTTAAAATTTATTTATCAATATAAACTTTAAAAATTTTAAATATTTAAATTTAAAACAGATTTAAATTTTATTTTATAACAGTGACTGTAATTTTTTAGGTTTATTGCACTACATGATATATTTTTATACCAATTTGTAAGATATAATGAAGTTATTGTATAAATACAAAAAGCAAAAAAGCAATAATATGGCATTGGAGCAGAATAGTTTAAAAATAAATTATAGTATATTTATCATTGTGCTTTTATTTACAATATTACTTCAATAATTATATCATATTCAATTTTTTTATAACTTAAAAATGTTTCTCAAAATTTTTAAAATGTTCCTGTTGGAGGGTCCAATTCAATAGAGAATTACTGGCCTAAATATAAAAAAGATTATGGTTCTGAATTTGCCTTTTAATTAAAACCAACTTAATCATAATTTAATGCTGTTGTTTTTTTTTATCAAGTATAATAAATTAGTATTAATATCAAGATAATGTTAAGAAAAGTGTTATCAATATGAACTTAAATAAGACATAACGCACCCACAATTCATAAATTTATTACTTAAAAATCATTTAAAATTTTATTTACAAGCTTATTTATATTATAATGGGTGAAGGCACAAAAGTGAAAACAATTAGAGCTGACTAAAGCAATTAAATTGCTTTTCCTTTTTCTCTCTCATTTCTCTTTATATATGTAAATACACTAACTAAAATAACACTATTATTTTATAAAGGTTAAACTTTTCTATCACTTTTTTACTTCTTATTAATCTTATCAATGTTTTAAATATTCATAATTCATAAATTTCTTATCTAAAAATTATATATTGTTTCCAATATTTGTTTTATGATAGGAGAAGTGAAGCAAAAAAATATGAATAAAAAGGGCCCCCAAAGCATAAAAATTAGCTTTCTTTTTTCCTTCTTTTTTTCTATACATTAGCAAAAAAATAAATAAATAAAAGAAACATTATAAACTTTTCTATCAGTGATTTGCTTATTGTAAACTTTATCTATATTTTGAAATATTTTTTTAAAATTTAGTAATAAAAGTTTAAGGTAATATATTTTTATGGTAAATACTTCATATCTTTTTGATGCATTAATAAATTCTTTATTCAATTGTAAGGTAGACAAATATATTATTTAATTAAGTGGTTTAAGTTAAGAGTTGAATAATGTAAAGATAGCATTAATTTTAGTATCATAATATCAAAAGGCAGCTCATTGTATGCTAATATATGCATAACAAATTATGCATATTTAAAATTATCAAAAGTAAATTGAACATTCATAACCAATTGGCTTAATTTCCAAGATAATAAAACTAGTTGGCTATGGATTGGTCACTTTAAATAAGTGTGACTTGATTTGTATTTAGTTTGGTTCTTGACATTATATATATATTGTAACAGGCACACATGCCGTTACATTATTTTAAAATTAAAATAAAAAGATCATAAATAAAAATTGATTTATTAAAAAGAGAAAAAAAAACTTAACCTAAAAACTGAAAATTAAAAGTTATATTTAACATATATATTGTTGCACAGATGAAAAACTTTAAAACTATTTTTAAAAAAAAATATTTGAAAGTATTTTTTTGTAAAAAAGTAAAAATATAAAGATTGATATTTTTTGAAAATAAAAATAATGTTGATTTCTATAGTCTTAGAAAATGGAAATTATTGTTTTATTAATTAAATGATTGTTCTAAAGCACATTAACCCTTGGGGCACTCAAATAATTAAATGGTCAGATAAGAGAATAAAAAGAAATTAATGATCAGAAGTCACAGCACGGACTGTAAATGAAACATGAGAGCCAGTGACATCATGTTCAATCGATCTGGAAAAATGCTGATAAGATGCTAATAAAATATAAAACCCCAAATATTTGAATTCAGGGGAATATTATTGTTGTTGTTTTAGATGCTGACTATTAAGATATATATTAGCTGAAGCTGTATTGCAGAATCCATGATATAGGAGTCTTGTAGTAGATTTAATTTCTGGACAACCAGCTGATGCCTCCAGAAGACTGGTATTGACCAACTGAATGGCAAGTAAATGGCTCCATTTTAAAGTACAAGTGGTCTACAAGAGTGTTTACAAAAATGGACAAAACAGACTCCAGGCAATCTACTATGGAAAATGTAGACTGTTTCAATATATCTTCTATAAGCAAAATAAGTTAAACTTAACTTTAAAAAAACTTATCTGATTTAAAGAAAATTTCTAAATTAATTTTATGTGTAAATTAGCTAAATTAATAATCATTTCCATTTTTCTTTCTTCAATAATTTCATATTAATTATATTATTTGACTGTATTTAAATTTAAGTTGGGTGTGGACAGCTATATAGATTTGTTAAGTTGGGTAGTTTCAGGGAGGGTTAATCTTGGGTTAGTTGTTTCGCGATTAAATTGGGTTAATGTATTGGATATATTGGTGTAATTAGTAAATGTAGTATGAAGATTTACTATGTGCAGGATCACCTTTACACCACCCTTGGGAGAAGTAATCTCATTCTTATCGACCATTGGAAGCAGACATGTTCCCTGCTCCTTGGATCAACCCTTTAGCCTACAGAATGGGATGGTAAGTTGGCAAAAAGGACTGCAATCCCTTCCTATGGAGTTCTCTATTTATTTATTTTATTGTCCTTTTTGCCAGACAGATATAACATTCCTGTACTGGACAAAAGATAATTTTTTCTATATAATCATGCTGTTAAGATGTGTATTCCTGACAGTATGGTACCGTGCCATCGTATTCATGCTGCATTGAATACATTGATATATCAGATAGATTGGCATTGGTTTGACTGTGAACTTTTGGCCTAGGGTTAAATAAGGGCTATAGGATATTTTATTTTTCGAACGAATCCGTATAGTGTATCTATACTCAACATTATAAAACAAACTCTTATTAAAATCCATCTGTGCGAATTTCTGAAATTTAAATTTTAAATATAAAAATAATAACAAATTTAAGATCATCCTTATTCCTCAATTTTTAAATATTTATATATGTGTCAATAAATCTTTTTGGTGGGTTATTACTTGCAGTGGCTTATTTTTTTTTTTTTAGTATTAAAAATATATCTCTGCATCTCCATGAGCTAATGGTGTAGGCTGACAGTCATAATAAAATATATATGTAAAAATTAGATCTTAACAGTACATATCTGCCTACTATATAAAATTTCCAGGTTCCAATAGCCTGGTGGTGCCCTGTAAGACAGATACTGTAAGACTCACTCTTCCCCAACCATTATAATATATATCATTTCTAGGAGCTTCCATGTAATAAATATATAATAGCTAAATAGCTGATGTTTCAGTACAATAATGAGTACTTTCCTCAGACCTTCTTTTTTCTCAAATCAAAAGAAGGTGATCGTGACATTTTCTCCTCATTCTCAAATTCTATTGGTTTTAATTTTTTTTCGTTTAACAGCAACATCAAATTTATTATGAAAGTAGAAAATAACCATCTTCGATGCTTAGATGTTTTAATTGAAAAAAAGAATAGTTCTTTATCCCATTATATAAATAGAAAGCAAACACACACTGGGAGAAATCTACATTTTTTTTCTCATCACCATGGAACACAATTATTTTCAGTGGCAAAGACATTAGACTAAGAGACTTTCTAAAGACAGCTGTTTTCACAAAGATATCTGTGCTACTAAAAAAATGCTTCTTCATAATGGTTTTGACACATGATTATTAATAGGGCTTTTTTATGTAATAAAAAAACAGATTTTGATACTTTAAAAATTAAGACTGCTTTTCTATATATAAAGGGATTAGTTGATAAAATTGGTAATGTTTTAAAGAAAAATAATATCCACACAATTTATACTACATTAAAAAAAATGTATCCTAAAGATAAAATTCCTTTGGAGTCTCATGGTATATATGAAATTCCATGTGGAGTTTGTTTAAATCCATACATTGGACAGACCAATTGCAGAATAAACATTAGAAAGGAAGAACACATGTTGTCAGTTAGAAAAAAATCTAAGTAATCAGCTATTTATTCACACATTAAATTAACAACCCATGACATCAATATTAATAAAACACATATTCTGACAAAAATTGAGCAATATGACCAGAGATTGCTAAGGGAAGCTATGGAGATTTTTAAAAGATCTAAGAGTATAAATGAAAAGTATGAATTAAAAAAATAACTTTATTTGGAAAAAGCTATTGAAGGATAAAATATTTTTAAAACTTCTTAACCAATAGAATTTTAGAATGAGGAGAAAATAACAAAGAAAAAAAATAACAATTTCAAATCTTACCATACACAGTCTTATGATTTGAGAAAGAAGAAGCTCTGAGAAAAGTACTTGTTATTGTACAGAAACATCAGCTATTTAGCTATTATATTTTTATTACGTGGAAGCTCTTAGAAATAATACTATGAATTCATAATTTATCCATGAGAATATTAGAATTAACATAGATATATACACTCTGTCCACTGTATTTAAAAGTCTTTATATGAAGATTGCCAAAGCAATCATCATCAATTTATATTTTTTTACTTTGAATAACAACCCACTATTTGCTATAGTGATCATTAAAAAAATTTTTATGACACATTTATTAAATGTCATAAAAAATGTAATAAAGCATAATGTTGATATTCACCCTCCAAAAATAGTACACAATTTGTTTATTAAGTAATTAACAACAAACTTAGATGATAAATAATAAGAGTAATGAGCATTTGTAATGAATGGAAAATATGAATTGCATATCTAATTTTTTATTCAGTATCCTTATGCATTTCTTGTTCTTGCTTATAACTGTTATTAAAACAGGCAAAACTCTCTATATGTATTGCCACTCAGTGCAAGCAGAGTAATCAATGGATGCCAGAAGGCTTGTGCATAAAATCCCCATCTAGTGCCTACTCATCCAATATCCCCAGACTAGTTTCTTGCTTGTGGCCTTCATCAGTGAGGAACCTTGAATCTGATTATATAACTATATAACTATATGAATATATAAGCTAATGAGCTTGGATTGAAAATATTATAGTATTTTCAATTTAAGACTCATAGTTTAGTAGTTAAATAGAGATAAAAGGTTGCTGCTGGAGGGTTGCCTTAGATCCTAAGATCTAGGTGCAGTGCTCTCAGATCCAAGGCTCCTCACTGATGAAGGCCACAAGCCAGAAACTAGTCTGGGAATATTGGATGAGTTGGCACTAGATGGGAATTTTATGCACAAGCCTTCTGGCATCCATTGATTACTCTGGCTTGCACTGAGTGGCAATACGTATAGAGAATTTTGCCTGTTTTAATTTTTATAAATTATTATTCACCTCCAGGATAAAATGCTTTTATCATAAGCATAAACACTAATGGCAAAAAAGATTTAACTATTTTACATTATTAAAACAATGATAGTCAACGATAGATTACATTTTGATCTACTTTTTATTTATTTAATTAAAACTGCAATATTCTAAAGAAAAAGGAACAAAATAACAGACTTAATTTTTAAATGTTTTTATTTTTTCCAATCAAGTATACATATTTGAAAGTAGTTATCCTATTAAGAAACTACAAAAAAAATAATGATAAGAGAGGAAAAGGCAGATGTGTTTAAAGTAGAAACTATATAAGAATACAAAAGAATATAGGCCAAAAAGTAAAAAAAACAGGGAGAAACCCTTTAGCAATGGAAAATAATTTTATAAGCCCTCTAGTGCAATTTTTAGAAACTAGCACCCATAAAAAATGGAGAAATTAAATATCAAGTATATATAACTTTCACTAACTTTTATTGTTTTTGATTCTAGATGGTTAGAATATAATATATTCATAAATCTAAACACAGCCAATTAAGTTTCCATGTTAGATTGTTATTTAGTCAGGATAATAACATCAGAAGAAGAGGGGAAAGTACTATATGAAACACTGGATTCTGACTAACTAGTGTTAATACTAACAACTGAATGTATTTGGAAATAATATAAATAAAATTTAATTTTGTCTAAAAATATTTAATTATTCAAGTAGCAGATGGAAATAATTCAACATATAAGTATAAATGCATATATATGTTAAGTAGAAGAATTTCATAGTATTTATAGATTTAAATGTTAATTTAATAGAATTTATTGAGAGTTTTCAATATATATATATATATAAGTTTCAGATGTGATATAATGAAGTAAATTGCCAGTAAAAACAAACATTGCAAATTGAAATCATGGTGTTGAGGGGATAATATTTGTCTGAACAACTTTAAACCAAAAGTTAATTTGCTTTTGCTTATTTTCCAAGATTATATAAAGGTTTTAGATCAGTTATCAATATTTTAATATATAAAACTGTAAATATAATACCTTCTTAAGTATTTTCACAATAAAATATGGTTCTTATAAAACATGAATATATTTGAAAGACAAACATTCTTCAAATACCTGGAGCTTAATTGTAAATATAGGGGATTTAAACACCATCTTTCAAGCACCCTTCAACTATCAACACTATCTCATACCACTGATACACATGACCACACACATGCAGAAAAAATAAAAAATCACCAATATACATATTTTGTGCTGAACAAGTACTCATTAGTTGGTTCAGATTATCATCTCCCACACACACATGTAATCAGTGCTCAGTTTATATTAATATAAAAAATCTTCATATTTTAATGGACAGGCTTCAATGTACTCCAATATCCAACTCTTCAGCCATTCATACTACTGAAAATCTGATGATGCAAAGCCCAAACCCATGCTGATGCCAATTTTATTGCCACACCCATGTTGACCTCATCACTTTGACCTCTCATGTGTAGAATCTTTAGGACCTATACATGAGATGGATGGCTGAAGAGTTGGAAGTTGGAGTAGATTGAAGCCTGTCCATTAAAGTATGAAGATTTGCTATCTTAATATAAACTGAGCACTGATTAAATATATGTATGGGAGATGATAATCTGGACCAACTATTGAGTGCTGATTCAGCACAAAATACATTTAATGGTGATTGTTTATTTTTTATGCATATGTGTGATCATGTGTATCAGTGGTATGAGATAGTGTGGATAGTTGAAGGGCGCTTGAAAGTCTGAGTTCAAATCTTCTATATTTAAACCATAAATATATAATAGAAAAGTAATAAACTACAGATCACAAAGTTTGAAAAGATGTATTATTAAAATTAACAAAAAATATTGAAAGTGAAATACATTAATAAGAAAACAAACAAATATTACTAATGACAAAATAGAATTAGAATAAACAAAAAGAGATAACCTGATGGAATAATAATATAGAAAAAAGAAGTTATGAATTAGAAGTATTAGCCTAAAGTTTAATAGGTTTTTCTCTTACAGTGCAATAGTTGCAATTTATACATAAGCAGATGTATTAAGTTTTGAATTGCAGAAAAATGTTTTCTGTTAGCAGAAAAAACCCTTTGAATGAATACTCTTTAAAAACTTTAAAGGAACCAAGCAAGAAAAATTTCCTAATGTTTTCTTAATATGTTTTTGGCCTCATGGTCATTATTATATTATTCATCACCAACACACATTTGTTAATGCAGTAATATTAATGACTTTTTATTTTTGAGTTTTAAAAGCAAGTAATAACATGGTCTTTCTTTTTATTTGTTTGATATTTCTTAAATATTAATACAATTTTCTTCAAGAATGTGTTTGTGTAAATGATATGACAGACAAAACTAAATAGTAGCTGTTATTCCCAGGAGGCTATAAAGTCACCAGAAAAACAGAGAGTGCTAAAAGTCCACTGATTCTGGCCCCAATTTGCCATTTAATTTTGGCCTTTTATTTAGATATTTACAACTGAAGATCACTTTCAAAAGTAGAAAACTGTTTAACATTAAATGGGACATTGTCCGACTTTGTGAGATTAAAGAAAACTTGAAGAGACATTTCATTTTAAATGTGGACACATATTATTCAAAGGTACAAATATTGAAAATACAAATGGTGTGGGATCTACTGTAAAAAAAATGGAAGAATAACATTGTGGGGTCTGATATTACAACAAGCAGAGTGGCATGATTAGTTATTCAGATTAATAAAAAATAGCAAATGCAGATAATTTGTATTCTATTAAATCCCCCAGCAATTTAACAGTCTATTTTCTACTGAGACATGTCAATCTGTGAAGGAAAGAAAAAATATGAACAATTTTACAGATGATTCATTAAGAAGAAACAATTATTTAGAGTTTTATCAAATGGTTTGAAAAAGAATTAAAAATATAATTATAAACCACAAAGAAAGCTATAAAAAATAATATGTCTCAAAAATGTATAACACCTTCTTGGTATTGAAAGAAAAGTTGTTTCTGCAATAAGAAGAAAGGATGGAGCTATTATTAAAAAAAAGATGATATAAAATTTGAGAAAGATTTCTATAAAAAAATATATAGTAAAAAAGATAAAAACAAATATAACCCTACAGTTATGATATTTTGGAATTGTCCAGCATTTTAAATAAAAAAAGTGAGTAATACAATTAAATCTATTAGAATATGAAATATTGTCAAAAATAATGAAATTATTATTGATATCTTAAAGGAAAATTGTTAGCAAAGTTATATAGTGAAGGTGTTATCCTGAAGATTTGTGATGATAGTGTTTTACTTGTACTTATATAGTGGACTATTTTCATCATCTAATATGAGCATTGAATGTCTTTAGAAAAAATTAACTTTTATTTAAATATTCCAAATATATTCAACTATTAGTAATAGCACACAGGTTAGTATATGCACAATGTTTTAATAGGTATTACTCTTCCCTCTTCTGCAGGTATTGCTGGTTGACCAGTGACAATACTAGAATGAGAATCTAACCTGGCCCCTTAGATTCATGAGTATTGAATTTTAAAGTAACACTCTAACCAACTGAGTCATCCTAACAAGGCACAGGATGGCTCATTTGGTGAGTGTGTTATCTTAAAATCAATACTCAAGAATCTAAGAATCCAGGTTCAATTCCCATGCTAGTATTGTTACTAGTCAGGCCAGCAACACCTGAAGAAGAGGGGAAAATAATACCTTTTAAAACATTGAGCATATACTAAACTGTTTGACATGCTATTACTAACAATTTAATGTATTTGGAATATTTAAATAATGTTAATTTTTTTTAAAGATATTCAATACTCATATTAGATGACAAAAATAGTCCAATATATAAATATAATTATATAGTGAATGTCTAATTGATAAAAATGTTAATATTTATGAAAGATGATGAAGACAAAATGAGAAATTATATACTTATCAATGTTATCATTTCTATAAATAGTTTTTTATTAAGATAATCACAGCTTTTCTACAATAAACTTTGGATTCTATATAATCAAAACAAGCTGGATTTAAAAGTGGTTTTAGCACAGTGGATTACATCCAAATATTGAGAAAAATTATAAAATGAATAAATAAATATAAATTTCCATTATATTTTAGATTTGTAGATTATAAAAAGGCATTTGATTCTATAAGCATTTTTATAATAATTGATGCACTTGATCATTAAGATATAGATCTAAAATGTCATATTCTGAAGAATGTTTCTCAAAATACAAGCAATGATTAAGTTAAATGATGATACTAAGATAAGAAGACTAACACTGAAAACAGTGTATAATAAGGTGAAGCCATATCTCCAAAAAAATTTAAAACAATTTAATAAAAATTATTTTAAATGGGAAGCTAAGGATGTAAAAGTAATTGAAGATTATTTAACTTATTTACATTTTGCAGATGATGTGGTTATTTTTACAAATAATGCTTCAGAAATTCAAAAAATGTTGCTAGAGTTATCAGATCAAAGTAGGAAAATAGGTTTAAATGCTGAAATGACTAAAGTAATATTCAAAGAATTTTCTCCGAAAACGAAATAAAGATTTATGTACATAAATTAAATGAAGTTAACAACTATAAATCCCTTAATCTGATAATTAATATAGATGAAAACAACAGATGAAGTGATTTTAGTAACTTTATTAAAAAAAAAAATGCCTATAGTTTTAATAGATGTGTTTTCCATTTCTTAATTATGGATGAGATTTGGATGTTTAACAGAAGAATATAGAGACTTTAGGTCACTAATTACTGATAAAGAGATGTATATTAGGAGTAGAAACTGTGATTGAAAACAAAATACTTAAGTGAGAGAATAAAACAAGTGCCATTGACATCATTGAAATAATTAATTGCTAGAAAAGATGATAATAGATGAATAATTGGAGTTTTCAACTAAATCCCAAGAGGATGTAAAAGATTTACAAAGAGATCATTTAATATAAGGGATTTGAACTCAGACTTTCACACAACCCTCAACTCTCCATGCCATCTCATACTGCTGATCCACCTGATCATACACATATTGAAAAGATAAATAATCACCAATATACGTATTTCATGCTAAACCAGCAATTATCATTTGGTCCAGATTACTATCCTCAGATATATATACAATCAGTGTGCAGCTTTATATTAAGATAGCCAATCTTCATACTTTAATGGACAGGCTTCAAACTACTCCAACCCACAACTCTTCAGTCATCCATTTCATTGAAAATCTGATGATGGAATGTACAAAGCCCACATTGAGATAGATGGATGAAATAAGGAAGTTTGCTGATGTGTTATAAAAAAAGAGTTTAGGGATCAGTGAAACTTAATTAAACAGAGAGAGACCTTATTTTTACAGTGGATTGATAATGATTGAAAATGATAATGATGATATAACTTCTCTGTCCAGAAGCATATTAATTATCCAGCTTATTACTATGACCAAGCTATAATATTTAATCATCTCATTGCGAGACTTCCATTGTTTATCATTCTCTTAACATGATTTATTTAAAAAATCTCGAAGCATACAAACTTATATATATATATTAAAAGTCCTGGAATAAAATTGAAATAGTCTTTTTCATGCACGCAATGTACACACAAGAATCTCACCATTTACATACAGATTTGAAAATAACATTTTAATAAAAATTCTTAAATGGATTGATTTTAAATATTAAGGTGATAATTTTTTTCCCAAAATAGCTTTATTTCAGTTTTATCATATTTCAAAATAAAATAATGACCCATGCCTACTCTCTGTATACACCTCCCACATATTGTTCCACAATCACATTTTTTCGTTTTATTTTTAATCTTATTCAAGGTTGGCAATTATTAAAAAAATAATAATTCAAGAATATATCGAATTATTAATTTTTGAAAATACATTTTATCACTCCCTTCTCCATATTATATCATTGCTATAAATCAGTATATAAAAGTGTGTTTATTTTTAAGCATCACATTTTCATAATAATGATTGATTAAATTAAATAACAAATAAAAAATCGACTGTAAAGTAGAAAATATAAGAACGATAATTTTTAACATTTAAAATTAACTATTGTTAAGAAATATGCTTTAGATTCATAAGTTTTTATTTTACAATAAACAAATTCCTACGCCTGTTAATGACGTTTACTTAACTTGTTAACCCTCACGCGTCTGAACTTGGCGAACGAACTGAAATATTTGCTGTCATTAAACAATAATATTTTTAAAATCTGGAATACTTTTACATGCTAAAAATGTTAATAATCATAGTGTAGATGATAATTATAGAAAATGTTATGTGAAAATTAATGGAAAGTTATAAAGATTGATTGAAATAATAATTACGCGCAGAAGTTATAAAGTACAATCCGGATGACAATGCTGATCAGAAGATAATAAAATATTACGTTGTGTAAACAGAATATTTTGGAATATATATATAATAAATGCAATTTATATTTTGCATTTATAAAAAGTAATTTATTAGATGAATTTGAAACTAATCCATTTTATCTATCTTGCACAAAATTCTGAAATTCAAACAGGGCTAAGATTTTGAATCCAAGTAACCCTGCTTGATCAATTATACATATCTATTCAACCATATTGCCTTGAATTCGTAACTTTAAGCTGATTTAAATTTTAGATATTTTTAGTATTTCAGTTTTTCATTAACTATAGGCACACTATTCTTTAGCTACGAATGTTAATAATAACGACATATTTAATTTTCCAGTTTAAATAATATGTCCATATTTTCCACCCTGATGCCATCTTTATAAGCTTGAGTATACAGGTTATTAGCAGTGCTTTACATCTTTGGACTAGTTTCTGGATTTTACCTTCATCAATGAGGCTCAAAATTTAAAGTCATAAGGAATATAGCTATGCTTATAATAACTATTCATTATTTTATTTATCCGGGAAACTAAAATTGAAATCAGGTTAAAGTTTTAAATCCTATTTAATCTGCATATACAGTTTTATAGATCTTTTTAAGCAAATGGAAAACTGCTTTTATCATATTATGTGAGTTAGAGAGTTAAGTAATTTGCTGCTAATAGAGATAGAATTAAAAATGAAGATATTAGCTAACAACAGTAACAGATGATATGGAAAAAAATCTAGGCAATTCTGAAAATTCTCAAGCTTATTAAAGTAATTTTTCATCCATCTAAAAAAAAATATTCCATTTTAAATCTAAACTCATTATATAAGCATGGGGGTATTTATTATGTAATAATAAAGTTTTAAATAAAGACAACATATAGAGGATACCATTAGAGAAAGAGATATTAAGAGCCCACCCAGCCTCAAGTAGATGCAAAAATAGAAGAATTTATAAATTCAAAATCTGTAAAAAATCAATGAAGTAATAAAAATAATGAAATTTAATTATCACACATCATCAAGATGATTTTTAAATATAATAAAATTATAAAATAAGTGTCAAATTAAAAAAGTTTAGCAAAATGCAATAAACTTTCTCTCTGAAAGATCTGGTAATAAACAATGGATTAAGTACCTGCAATAGTGTTACCCTCTCACCAGATTATATTCATTTATTGACCAATTTTAGGTAATTAGATAATTAATTATGACTCAAATAATTGTAAAAACAATATGAGTACTTATAACCTGTAAAAATTTCAAGCCTTCACCCATTTTGATTCCAGACCATAGATTCTCAAGTATATTAGGGTTATATGTAAAACTGAAGTTAAATTGATGGAAAGAAGGAAATGGAAAATTATTCTCTTGAAGCGAAGAATTCTCAGAAGTCAATATATTAATCCAATTACAACCGGCTATATAATGTCTTTGGAATTAATGATAGTATATTAGGAATATAAACAAGCCATAAAAAAAAATATATTTACTTTCTCATAAAAAGTAACATATTTATCTACTGTAAAATTCTGTGAAAAAATAAGTTCTGGTAAGTCATGAAGAAGGTTAAGGATATTTTGTTCTGAAATTAGTAATAAAAATAACAATGTAAGCTTTCCAACACATTTAATAGTTAAAAACTAGATGGCAGAAATAGTCCAGTATGTAATTTAAATAAAATGCTTCAATACAAACATTCACTCAAAAAAAAATGGTGCAGGAATTATGAATAATAAAAAAACAGTTTTTTATACATGATAATAGAATTTTCATAAATGATTGTTAGTAGTTAGAAATAAACAACACAATCTAATAATTAATTAGGTATGCAAACTAGCCAATGATCATGATGATGAAGAGGTATAAATTAATAAATTTTTTCATATACACTTCAATGCAAACAAATTTTCTTAAAAAACTTCTTTATTTTCCATACAGTTTCAACTGTCCAGCAGTCTTCATCAGAGCTTTTCAAACCTTCTCTGCTTTAATTAAAATTAAATTAAAACAGAGGAGATTTGAAAAGTTCTGGTGAAGTCTGTTGGACAGTCAAAACTGTAAGAAAAATAAAGTTTTTTTTAAGAAACTTTGTTTGCATTGAAGTGAATATGAAAAAAGTTACTATAAGCAATATATATATATATATGAATATATGAAGATATGCAAAGAAAGTAAAAGAGAAGAAAAACAAAAATAATTGCTCAAATGTGTTAAGGATTAGCACACTGCACTTTGGTTATAAAAGAGATAATAAAATAATACATTAAGAGTGAAAAATAATAGGATAGAAAAATTTATGAGAAAAAAAATCATAAGAGAAAAGTTGGAAAGGTTAGATGATAATATATTGTAATGGACATATTTGTACATTCATGCAACAAAACCAAGAGTCCTGGCAAATTATACCAAGGCTGATCTAGATGAGGGGTTGAGACCTTGAATCAGATCACACCTTAAATCCTCCATCAACACACCATGAGTTACTACCTTATGAATGACGTATATGAGGCTACTTTCAGAATTTCTTAGTTCGCATGCCAATAGCAGCAAAGAGTGGAGCAAGAGACTCAGAGAATATTAACTAAATTACCAATACTTAGTAAACACACCCATCTATGGATGGTTAGGCAATGTATATATTAATAAGTAACACTAATATTAAAAAACTTAACTAAGATTTAGGATGGATTATGAACTATAAGCAACACAGTGATTATAATTTAATATATTTTAATTAATAAATATAAATTAAATAAACAGGAGTACATTGAAGGACACATGCAGGTGTGAACAATGATGAGCAGGTTTAAGAACAGAGTCTCATCTGATGCACTATGATTTAAGAGTTTATAACAATTTTAATAATCTATGGTTTCTAATCATGCCTTAAATTTACTATGCCCTCCCTATTAGGTTTGCGATGGTTAAGTCCATGCAAGAATGATGATTTATTATTTTAGCATTTAATAAAAGAGCACTTAATAATACTTAGTGAGCTGCAATAGGTTCCTATGCAGATTATATATGTGCAAACCAGATTACTATTTCAGATCAACACTGAAATATTACATTACACTATGGAGAGATGACCTGGAGCTTTGTAATATGACTTCAGATACTATGGTGTTATTACTAGAGATGTGTGCATCTCGAATGTGTATTAACTCAGGCGATTGAGTACCAAGTACTTAGTTCCCGTGAACCATACAACTTGCCGCAAATAAACTGAACATATAGTTCGGTGATTGAAGCAGCTTATAAAAACAATCTGGACCCTCATGTTCCAGTTCTCTAAGAAGAGCTGTCTGAACTAAGTATATGGGGTGGTCATTAAAACCAGGAGCCCATTCATATAAGAAACATACAGCAAGGTATAAATGCACATATTGCCATGCTAAATATAATATTAATTAATAACTAAAAGTATGCAAAATTCTATAGTTTCATTCTGTGAAACTACCATATGCCAGTTCATAATTAGCATTCTTAAAACATGCTAAAGGGGTATACTTAAAGTAATCTGTTTTATTAATAAATTGGCACAGTTTATAATATAACTCAAAAGAGGGATAAAGCATATCTGGGACTTAAGCAATACATATAATATGCTTTATAACTCATTCTTACATTTATTAACTAATTGCTTTATTGACTTGCAAACCTAATTCTAACAACAACAATAATAACAATATGCTAAACATAATAGCTTAATGAATATATCTAGGTTTTCAGAGTGGAGATTTGTGTGTGTGTTGTGTGTGTGCTAAAGAGCAACATTACTTAATTATGAGAGAGCCTCTAATCATCTCCCTTCTCAAACTTTATTCATAGAATCAATCTCCACTCTGAATTGGGCATATAAATTATAAAATAAATATAATAAATATATATATATATATATATATATATATATATATATATATATATATATATATATATATATATATATATATATAACAAATAAGGAAGGCATGACCACAGATTAGCAAGTGACAGAATAACTGGATAAGATATTATTAACAAGCATTTAGAATTTTAGATTTTAAGTTAATAAATAGGCAAGTTTACAGATATAAATTTTAGCAGAATTTTACATCATATTTTACAGTTTGAATCAGTTTTAATCATTAGAACATTATAGTTTAGAAGTTTGTGCACATTATAGATTAATAGGTAGCTTAACTTTTAGAGAATTTATTAGAGTTATTTTAAAGAGCTCTGCAGGAAAAATTGTTACCACATCTTCTTTGTTAAGGCTTCTCTGTAGCTGATCAGCATTGTTCTCAGCTGAGCTGATCCATTCCTGATATATTCTTAGCAGTTTAACTGGACTCCCTATTCTTTCATTTCCACAGACCAATGTCTTGAAAGGAGAGCTGGCAAGGGTAGCACCTTAGCTGAAAAACTCCATTTTCCAGTCAGCTATACATGACTGGCAGCAATTACATGCCAAATATAAAAAGTGAACCAAGTGAATCCCCCTACTAAAATTTAAAGTTATTTATACCAGAAAAATTGGTATTTCAACTGTCCTGTTTACAACATTTCCCAAAGTTTTCATCAATAATTTAAAAAAACATAAAATAAAATATTTGGTCATTTTCTTGGCTAAAACAATAATGGTCAAATAGGACACTCCTTGTTCTTAGTTTTTATTTTTAAAAGAGTTTAAGTTTGTAAACATTTTCTTATATATGTGTGTGGGTTATATATGAATGCATTTAAATAAAGAGTTTTTAACTGAGAATAATAATTTAAATTTATTAATTTAAAAGAGTTGTAATGCTTTTAAATCTATTGCATTATGACTTTTTTTGCATATATTTGTAAGTAATTACACATACATAACAATGTTCACATAACTTAATTTAAATTGTACCATTTTATTAATTTTAACTTTATAACTACGTATATATTATACGCATACAAACATTAATATGGGTATTAGATGTGCACACTTATACAAAAACATGCATGTAACATAAATATACACTATTATATATAAAATAAATTATTAGAAGCTTATATATGTGGACTGGGATGGGTTTGAACTAGGGAAAAGATATTATTATGAAACATAGTAGGTGAAATGTGACAATGCTAAATAATATTATTTCAACATTTTAATTAGATTATTTGTTAAATATGGAATAGTTTTAAAAGCAGTGTGTAGCTGATGTAAAGTTTTATTCTAATTTAATGATGGTAAAGATCATCTTTTAAAATAAATAGAAGGGGGAGTGTGAGAAATAAATATGCCACTGATAAAATTGAAAATGAATATTAGAATGAAGTTTCCAGATTTTGTAACTAAAAATATAAGCACAAATAGTAATAGGCTAATAGTTAAAATAAATTCATATAAAAAATGAAAATTATTCATTAAAAATTTAAAAGATGTTATAATATGTTATAATAGTTAGTAGATTATAAAAAAAAGATTAAAAAAGCAAAAAAAACTCAGTGATAGAAATAAGATGATAAATAAAATGATGTACTAAATTTTTTTTTTTAAAAAAAAGGTGTATAAAAGGTTGAACAAGAAACAGACTTAAAATATTGAAAGCTATGAAAAATTGGTTGGAAGTGAATATAGAGAGATATACAAATTACAAAAAAAAAAATAGGTCTAATTTAATATGTAATAAAATAAAAGTTTATTTGAAAAAATCGTATTATTCAAATAAATCAATATAGAAATGGTAAATTATTAATAAATAAAATGGATGCACTAAAAAGAGGGAAAAATATATGACTTTTTCGATAGCAATCCCAAGCTTTTAAAATAATTGGATCGTTTATTGTTTAAAAGAATATGTTAATATTTATTCCTTTGACTGTCACTGTTAAACTACACAGGGAAAAAATATTTATTTAAGTTAATTGAAAAAAAAAAAAACAGCATAGGAAAAAAAAAAAGAACTAGCATAAAATAATGAAACCAAGTAAAACTTGAAATGAAAAATAAAAAAGGATATGAAATTGATAAAATTCCAGTTGAATTATTAGTTTAAGAAAATTAAATAATGTCTGTAATGTTTCTGTAATTCAGGAGAACTGTTATTAAATTTCTTTAACAATAGTTATGATTCCAGTGGTAATAAAACATAATGCAAAGAGATATGAAAACTTTAGAACAACAACAACAACAACAGTAACAACAACAACAACAACAACAACAACAACAATAATAATAATAATAATAGTAATAACAACAACAACAACAACAACAATAAAATTAGAGCATTACATGACTTTTATTGTTGACTTTTAACGTCTGCATAGGCAATAAATAGAGTGAATAATAATAATCATATAATTTATTATTTGAGATTGTAGAACATTCCAGTACTAAAAGTGAAATGACAGATTAGACATAACAATTTTATTTAGTTAACCAAACAGAATTTTCAAATACTTTTTTCATTGGGAATCATCTATGAATCTTTGGTGCTTAAGTTGTCATTTTAAGACTGTACTGAGCAGAACAAGGTAGTTAAGGTCTTGATAAGTATCATGAATAAGTGAATTTTCAATAAATTAGGCATAAGAAAGGCAGATGAAAGGTAGATAAAAAAATTCAATTGGAGTGATAAGAATTATAATTAATATATATATATGTGGATATGTGATGAAAGGTATCAAACTTTCAACATGAGCATGAATATTCAGTTGTTTGATATTTCTAACTCACATAGAGTGGAAATATTATTTTAAAAATGTATACACAGTAGAAGGAGCTTGTAATATGTTAGAGTTTAGATAAGGAATGCAGTGATAAAAATCAAAAACGTAGAAAATATATGTGCATAAATATTAAAATTTGGATTGTATGAGAAAGACATGAATACAGTTTTCAGGTTAATTCTTATGTTTTGTTACTTGCTACTGTTATTATAGATTTGATCTTTTGACTGAATCTCAAATTCAACAGTTGATGGATAGTAAAAGTGGAATAGTCTACTACTAGATAATTAAAAAGTGAATTATGTGATTTGTTATAATAATAATAACAACAAATGACCACTCATACAGATAAGTTTGAAAACAATTAACATATATTTGGAGGCTCATATATGTGTTTATCATTCCAGTTATTATCAGTGAGTCTCATGCATCAAACTTCATTTTAATACACTTATTTATTAATGTAAAAATTTCAGATCACTCTGTTTTACTATATATGTATTTTGAAAACAATCTGTAATAGTCAGGTAGGTCAAAGGTATTAAACACAGTGATGTAATAAAACAAGTCATAATAGAAATTAAATAATAACATAATATAGAGAATTATATATGCACATATATTAAGTGTTGTGTAAAATGATTATATAAATGTTTTATAAAATGTTCTGAAATCATTAACACGAACGGTTTGTACTGCCATAAATAAAATAATCATATATCACATTAATAGAATGGGTGGTTTTTAAGACGACTCTAGCCTTTTAGCACCATTCATACTATTCTAATAAATATTATATCGAATTCATATACATATATCGATACATCAAATTCTGTAAATGACTGCATTTAGTTATCTGGATAGCAAAAAATATTGTATATATAAAACCAAAGTGATGACAAAATACTTTTAGTATTTAAATACATTCACTGAAATAATTCAAAGTAATGCCTAAATAATTTGATTAATTAATCAATAGTAATAATAATACAAATTAAAAGTCTAAAATAAATATTCTCCAATGCAACTAATAGATTATTATATTTCATTTTGACTTATTTGCAAATATCACACAGATATTACATTTATAAAAACAAGATAAGTATAATTATATTGTTTAAATTGTAGTTTGCATATATATATATTTATAATAAAAATTCGGTAATAAACTATTATAAACAATCCTTAAATCCTCAGAAGTACTTTCGGTAACCTACCTCAATTGAGGCAGGTTTAAGAAATTAACCGAAAGTACTTCTGCAAATTGAGGCAGGTTTAAGAAATTAACCGAAAGTACTTTTGCGGATTTAAGGATTGTTTATAATAGTTTATTACAGTTAAATTTATTATTTTTTTTATAATTACAATTTTGTTTTAATTAACGGACATTTTATTTATATTGTATTATATATATGTAATGATATTAATCAATGCCTTTATTCATTTAAATAAGCATTTATTTTTATAGCGCTATGTTTTTTTTTTATTCATTTAACTTATATTATTATTTGAATATAAAATTATATATAAATGGTCATAAAAATATGTATTTACATGCATACAAATGTTTGATTAAGTATATAAAAATATTTCAGTTATTAATTTTAATGAGTCTTTAATCTTAAATAGATTGAAACACAATATTTACTGACTTTAATTATTAATTTAACTTATGGACTAAATTATTTTAACAATATATAATTCTTTCTATGCTATTTAGAGAAAATATAAAAACAACACTGATTATTATTTTAAAATGTAGATTTCCATTAATACTTTTCTAAATATGTCTTATATTTTATTCAATTACATTTCTCTAAACAGCATTCATTCAGTTTAAATTTTTTTTAATATAAATAATGAAACTTTACACAATAATACTTAATTAGAAACTTTTTAAAAAATAATATTTAAATTATTTTTTTCTGTTTTTCGTGATGAATTTTAAATTTTTGCCAGCCTCTTTTTTATTTTGATCGATAAAAAGATTTTTCTTCCATTTTCTTTGTCAATGAAATAGTGTTTAAAAAATATATCACTATATATATATATACTGCTGATTTTTTGTATCATCACAAATTTTTTGTCTCAGTTTCTATATGTATGTACAATAGACTTTAAATATTGATAGTTTCCTTCATCATGTGCAAATGCTATGTATAATATTTTCTGGCTGATAAATAGATAAGATAAATATTGACAGCATTCAATTTTAATCTTATCTGATTAATATGAGTTTTTTTCATCTGCTTGTATGCATAAGTAAGTTAGTCTCATGTATAGATGATATACATAACATTTTCTGGTTAAGAAATAGATAAGTTCTGACAATCTTCACCTCTGATTTATCTTATATACTATTTGAACTCCATATAATAAATGCCTATGAGTGATATAGGAGTGAACACAATCAAAACCTATATTATACATCTTATGCATCTCTGTGCCATCTCAAACTCTTACCAATATGGAAACATGATAGCAACAGTATTTTATTGAATCAGCCAGTTTTTTTAATTTAAAAGAGCTCAGTATTTTTAGCATATATTAAAGAACCTACAAGTTGACAAGCCAAAAAATTAAAGTAGTATTTTTCCTTTTTAATTAATAAAACAAGATTATAACAGTAATGCAATGGTTTCTTTCTTTATCTTACATTCATCAAAACACCATCTACATTCTTATGATTTAAGAAATTAAAAATGATTTTAATTAATTTTTGTAAATCTCTTTTTTAGAAATATATTGAAATTAACTTTTACAGATTTTTTTTAACACAAAAATACATTTCTTTCTTTTGTCATATTAATAATTTAGATTTTTATCAGATTCAAAAATAAATTAAATAATTTATCTCCATCAGAGATTTTTAAAATTAATTTAAAATAATTTACAGTATTTCAAAAATATCAAGAATATTATTCAGTCAATTATATTTGTATAAGTAACTTTTATATGTGTTTATTTTTTTTCCCTATAAAACTTTATATATGCACACATATTGTCAAGAATTACTTACTCACTGTGTAGTGACCATGAAGCAATCCGACTCAATAAATATAGAAAGAGAGAAAAAGAGTTTGTGAGTTAGTTTAATTTGCACATGAAATAGAAAAATTGGGTTTAAACATTTTAAAATGAGGTAAATTGGAAGATATAATTTATTTAAATATATATATGAATAAAATCATTTTTTATAAGATTTAATGGTCTTTTTATTACTGAAGAGGTAGATATAGTTAGAAGCTTAAAGAATATATTATTAATTTAAAATTCTTAGAAGAATCATTTCTTAAACATTTTAAAAAGATGTAAATTGGAGGATGTAATTTATTTAAATATATATATATATATGAATGAAATCATTTTTTATAAGATTTAATGGTCTTTTTATTACTGAAGAGATAGATATAGTTAGAAGTTTAAGGAATATATTATTAATTTAAAATTCTTAGATTAATCCTTTCTTAAACATTTTAAAAATGTAAATTAAAAGATGTAATTTATTTAAATATATATACATATGAATAAAATCATTTTTCTCTTAATGGTCTTTTTATTACTGAAGAGGTGGATATAGTTAGAAATTTAAGAAATATATTATTAATTTAAAATTCTTAGATGAATCATTAAATAAGTTTGATAATGATGGAATTACATTGAAAGTATAAAGAGCTTTTAGTCATATGACAGTACTTACAAAAGTATTGACAAATGATTGGTAGTGTTGATAAAAATCATAGAAGGTTTCAAATAAAACTACAGTAATCCCATAATATCAACACTGAACAAAAGCAAGTTAATATTTTTCAATATTTATCAAGTTGAGTCACTGATAATAAAATTAATGACAAAAGAATTAGACTGATAATCACAATCACAACTAGTAGTTTTAAGAGATTATTCTGTCCATTACAAACATATTTAGAAAGAGTCAAAATAAGAGTCATAGATCACATGATTCTATTCTCTTAAGTTTGTAAGTTATATTTGGAAAGAAGCTTGTTAAATGTTTTGTTTGGAGTATAACTTTATGTGTTAACAGGTGAAAAATTAGAATCTTTGGAAACGTAAATTAGAAGAATAACATTGGAACCCCACATATATTACATATATAAATGCAGGTTTAAGCCTGTACAATGGATTAAGAATAACATTAGCAATTTAGACATTTGGAAAAAATAAATTAACGGAATTATTTATTGGGAAAACTATAATTAATAAGTTCAAAAATGTATAAAATCATGAAAGATGATTAAACAGATATTCAGCTGTAGTAAAAAATTTGTTGCTGCCCTAAACTCCATGTAAAAAATTATACTTTTGAAATTTTTTTATCAATAAGTTAAATGTCTATTTCGCTCTCACACTCATTCAAACTATTGGTTTGTTCTATTTCAATAGTATTCTTAAAGTAATATTATTTTTGTATTTACACTTTTCTTCTATTTTAAAACAACTGACTTTTTTGTAGC
Source organism: Epiperipatus broadwayi (assembly GCA_028023455.1). Classification (NCBI taxonomy): domain Eukaryota; kingdom Metazoa; phylum Onychophora; class Udeonychophora; order Euonychophora; family Peripatidae; genus Epiperipatus; species Epiperipatus broadwayi. The sequence continues at coordinate 7,990,485 of JAQFVV010000023.1, read as the reverse complement.
TATTATTTTTACATTTTCTATATTTCTATCTCTTTATATACAAGTTACCTTCAAGGTTTTAATTACATACATCCTATAAATTAAAGAAATTAATATCAAAATTAAAGTTAAAAATTCATCATTGCTCCCCCAAATACTTAACACACTACAAACTACCACAAATGTGCAATTTTTTGATCATTAATAATTTTATCATATTTGTTTCTATACATTTGTATTTTGATAAATATAACATAGTTCGTCAAAATAAGAGTCATAAATCAATTCCTAGATCACATGATCCTATCTCTTAAGCTTGTAAGTTATAAACAGTGAGGATTGCCAATTCCTCTACAAGCTTTATGATAAATGCTTAGCCAGAGCCAGCACTTAAAATATCTCTGTCAGGAACCCCTCCCCAAACCCCTGACCATGGTTTCGTGCTTTGGCACTCCTCAGAGAGGTGTCAAGGTAGGTTCAGACACTAGATCTAAAAATACCAACCCAAAGCTAAGCACTTAGCTAAAAGTTATCTATTGAGTGGAAAATCTGAAATTTTCAGACATCTACATGTCTTCAAACCCAGCTATCCAACTCAAATAGCTATATGGGGCTGATAGATCTTCAGCCATACCATATATTAGTAGTCATAGCAATATAAAATTGCATAAGACTTTTGGCAGAGACTATAAATAGTCAAAATAAGAGTCATAGATCAATTCATAGATCACATGACCCTATCTCTTAAGCTTGTAAGTTATAAACAGTGAGGATTGCCAATTCCTCTACAAGCTTTATGATAAATGCTTAGCCAGAGCCAGCACTTAAAATATCTCTGTCAGGAACCCCTCCCCAAACCCCTGACCATGGTTTTGTGCTTACAAGCTTAAGAGATAGGGTCATGTGATCTATGAATTGATTTATGACTCTTATTTTGACTATTTATAGTCTCTGCCAAAAGTCTTATGCAATTTTATATTGCTATGACTACTAATATATGGTATGGCTGAAGATCTATCAGCCCCATATAGCTATTTGAGTTGGATAGCTGGGTTTGAAGACATGTAGATGTCTGAAAATTTCAGATTTTCCACTCAATAGATAACTTTTAGCTAAGTGCTTAGCTTTGGGTTGGTATTTTTAGATCTAGTGTCTGAACCTACCTTGACACCTCTCTGAGGAGTGCCAAAGCACGAAACCATGGTCAGGGGTTTGGGGAGGGGTTCCTGACAGAGATATTTTAAGTGCTGGCTCTGGCTAAGCATTTATCATAAAGCTTGTAGAGGAATTGGCAATCCTCACTGTTTATAACTTACAAGCTTAAGAGATAGGGTCATGTGATCTATGAATTGATCTATGACTCTTATTTTGACTATTTATAGTCTCTGCCAAAAGTCTTATGCAATTTTATATTGCTATGACTACTAATATATGGTATGGCTGAAGATCTATCAGCCCCATATAGCTATTTGAGTTGGATAGCTGGGTTTGAAGACATGTAGATGTCTGAAAATTTCAGATTTTCCACTCAATAGATAACTTTTAGCTAAGTGCTTAGCTTTGGGTTGGTATTTTTAGATCTAGTGTCTGAACCTACCCTGACACCTCTCTGAGGAGTGCCAAAGCATGAAACCATGGTCAGGGGTTTGGGGAGGGGTTCCTGACAGAGATATTTTAAGTGCTGGCTCTGGCTAAGCATTTATCATAAAGCTTGTAGAGGAATTGGCAATCCTCACTGTTTATAACTTACAAGCTTAAGAGATAGGGTCATGTGATCTATGAATTGATTTATGACTCTTATTTTGACTATTTATAGTCTCTGCCAAAAGTCTTATGCAATTTTATATTGCTATGACTACTAATATATGGTATGGCTGAAGATCTATCAGCCCCATATAGCTATTTGAGTTGAATAGCTGGGTTTGAAGACATGTAAATGTCTGAAAATTTCAGATTTTCCACTCAATAGATAACTTTTAGCTAAGTGCTTAGCTTTGGGTTGGTATTTTTAGATCTAGTGTCTGAACCTACATTGACACCTCTCTGAGGAGTGCCAAAGCACAAAACCATGGTCAGGGGTTTGGGGAGAGGTTCCTGACAGAGATATTTTAAGTGCTAGCTTTGGCTAAGCATTTATCATACAGCTTGTAGAGGAATTTGCAATCCTCACTGTTTATAACATAGTTCATTTCTATTTTTTTTAGTCATTCATTAGACTAAAGATTATTCAGTAATAAATAGTATTTCTTGTAATATAATTAATTATTGGATAATATCTAGTCTATATACTTTCTTAAGCAATTTGTGTCAAAGTTGTAAGGCAAAACATTTCATACATATCAATTAAATTGTAATAATTTACTATCTATTGATATATTAAATAATGATATATATATATGAAAAACAAAAAAACACAAGTTAAAAAACTTGCTAACGCTTGTATTTATGATAACAGATGGCGTTCTACCAAAAACACTGTTAAGCGTAGTTTTCTGTTTACATAAACGTCAGAGCGAGCATTCACTATCTCTAACTTTAATTCCACTTTCAGATCATGATTTCAAGCTATTTGCTATCATATATATATATATATAGGTTGTGATCAAGGCCAACTGATGAATGCTGATTCAGCACAAAATATGCATTTTGATGATCATAGATCTTTTTCACATGTCTTGGATCATATATTTATGATTATATCTCTCCACAAAGTGTATAAAGTGGATAGAACCCATTTCCTACCTTATGTGAGAGTGGTGTAGTGAATATATTACAGAAATATTATTCAATATTTTATTTCTACCTTATTTTAATGAGCATTTTATTTTGTCATTAAAAATAGGATATAAATAAAATATTTCATATTTAATAAAATACTGACGTATAGAAAACGAATGTAATAAAAGTATTAATAGTGTAAAGGTTGCACATTTGTGGTGATTGGTCAGTGTGAATGTGTATGTTAGTGCTTGATGAATTTTTAATTTTAATTTTGATATTCTCACAACACTAATTTCTTTAATCTCTAGGTTGTATGTAATTAAAACATTGACTTGTATATAAAGATTAGAAATGTAGGAAATTTAAAAATAAAAATTATATAAAAAAGTATTTCTAAAACAGAAATAGCCAAGTGTCTATACTAAACAATGTAATTAGAATGGACTTGAAGTCAGATTTTCAAGCTTTCTACAGTTACATACTTCATCTTATACATCCAATACACAATGACTACATATATGTAAAAAAGATAAATGATCTCCAATATATATATATTTTGTGTTGAACCAGCACTTATCAGTTAATCCAGATTACTATCTCCCACACATATACACAATCAATGCTCAGTTTATATTAAGATAGCAAATCTTCAAATCTTAATGGATAAGCCTCAGTCTTCTTCACCCTTCAAATCTTCAGCCATTCATATAATTAAAAACATTATAATGGATCACTCAAAGCCCTTGTTCATTCCTCACATATGGGACTTTAATATGTCCAGTTAAATAATAAGAATGATAAAGAATACAAGTTGAATATGTAATATTCAAATATAAATATATTATCTACTAAACAATGTAATTGTATTTGAATAGACATATTAATGTTCTACATGTGAGGAGTGAGAATGACTTAAAGTCAACATGGGTATGACAATAATATTGGCATCGACAAGGGCTTTGAGTGTTCCAATCGGATGATTTTCAATGATATGGATAGCAGAAGAGGTGGAGAATAGAAAATATTATGACTTGTTCATTGAGGTTTGAAGATTTGCTATCTTAATATAAACTGAGACTGATTGTATATATGTGTGGGAAATGGTGATTTTGACCAACTAATAAATGCTGGCTCAGCATGAAATACATATATTGGAGATCGTTTATCTTTTTCATATGTATGTAGTCATATAAGATGGAGTGCATAGCTATAAGGAACTTGAAAATCTGAGTTCAAATATATATATATATTAATATAAAGTGCAGAAAGAGAGTTTATATATATTTTTTTAATATATTATATTAAAGAATATATAAAATCTGGTTTGCCATATATTAACAATGGCAGAGTACAGATATATATATATTGTAATTCAATATTTTTAATAAATGTTTAATGGAAATTATAAATGTGTGGAGTTATCAATTTAAATCAACTTAATTAGAAAGCACTTAACCTAGAACAACTACCCCAGTCCAAGAGTCAAAATAAACTGACAGACTACTCCTTTTGGATGCATCATTCTGTCACTTTATTTTGACTCTTGACCTGGAGCAATTGTTGTTTTAGATTAAATGCTTTCTAATTAAATTGATTTAAATGGATAACTCCACACAGTTTTCCATATATATATATATATATATTGTACCTAACTGAAGTGTCACTTAGTTCCAAGAGGTAATCAAGGTTATCTTAGCTTAACCTTTTGTTTAAAATTTCAGATTTAAAAAAAATAATGATGATAAAAATGGAAATTAACTTAGTTAATTATTAAAATAGGATAATCTAAATATTTTAATAGTGTCAGTTGGTTTGATAAGGGATGTTAGGTAATAATTTAACATAAGCAAATGTTAAAAAAATAATTGTGAATTGATAAATAGTATTAAATGTATTCTAAAATAACTACTGTATAATCCATTCTAATGTCTAAAGAATAATCATAATATATTATAAATAAGTCGGAATAATTAAGTAATAAATTTTAATAAAATGATATTAGTAATAGTAACAAGTCAGATGTCACATGACTTATATATAGCTTGCACTTACAAATATGTAAAATTAAGAGCGTGCTAATAGCTCTAAACAAGCTTTTTTTTTATTTATGTAAATTTTTATTAAAAGAAAAAGATAAGAATATTTGTTATTAGTTTTGTAGTTTAGCATTGTAGTTATAAAAGTTAGTTAGATTAAATAATCATTAACATATTATTGTTGTAATTCTAAAAATAATTTTAAACAATTAATGTAAAGCCAGACATATGTGAGAATATGGGCATGCATTGACATGGAAACAAAAGAATAAAAAAATTATTTAACTCCCATATTGTTTAAAATAAGTAAATAAAGCAAATGTGTGGATAAAATTATTTTTAATGAAATATTTAAGGGTTTAATAAAGGGCATAACTTTAAATTTTATATTTCTTACTATTGTGTTGTATAAAATATTAAAAAAAACAATTGTTGCATAATATTTGTAATATTAAAATTTTGACTTTGCAGATGAAGGTCACGTGGTATGGGAAAATTATATTGATTATGTCAGTAGATTGATTCCACAGCTGGTTTGTCAGAATATTAAAATTTAATAAAAAAATTTTTATTGGTTTTTAAATGAATTGTAGGTGGATGAAAAATTGTGAGATAAAATGGAGATCGAGGGACCATCCAGGGGGTGATCTTGTTTCGATTCAACGGGTGCTGGATCTTAAAATTTTGTTAATAAAAGTATTTTTTTTTAAAAAAGCTTGATTTTTCTAAAAAAAATACAAGTATGTTTAAAATATTTAAAATCGTCCTGTAGTGATGGAGGGCTAAAAAGAAAAGGTAATCCATTTTTCTGACAATTTGAATTTCAGTCAAGGCATAGAAATTATAATAAAAAAATGTCTAAAGTAAATGAAGCGTCTCACATATTATATTACATTAACTTGTTTAATTTTCTTTACTTGGAAATAAGGTTAAGGAACAAGCTATTCATCATTTCCATAGATAAGCATTTGGTTGTATTAAACTATTTTGAAAATAAAATGCTAATTATTTTTCCTGTTAGATTAAAAGTATACGTAAAAAAAAATGAAATTTTTTTTTTTAAAGTTTAAAAAGAACATTATAAAGAAGCTGCTACGTTCGATTACAATGAAACTATAAAGGATGATTTTTTTTTTTTAAAAAGAAAAGTTATTACTTATATCTTGACATATATGAAAATGATTTGTTTAGCTAAATGCAAACAGATAATATATACATTTTAAAGGATAATTCTTATTTACACAGTAAGAAAGGACACGTATTTGGAAATAAAACTTTAAAGCAATTTGTAAGGATTAATAATGAATTTATAGTTATTGGGTACATTATAAAGGGTCATACTTGCCAGTATTTAAAAATAACTTTATGGCATTAATTATAGCATATAAATGGAGAAATGTCTTGAACAGTAAAAAAATTTTCTACTCTCATATTTAAAAGTAAGCAAAGGAAATTAATTTTAAAAATAAATACGTCTTGGAATATTATTAGGAAAAGTACTTAAGAAAAACTATATTTCAAAAGAAGTGTTTTTCCCAAAAGAGGATAAAGAAATTCAGATAGAAAGATATTCTTATTATTATAATATGCAATTTTGAACTCAGAATCCTATAAATAAATTAAAGTGTGTTCAGCTGAAGAATTTATTTTGTTTCATGACGGTTTAATCTTATTATTTAATTTTTTTTAAAAATTGTTTAAAAAAATATTATTAATGAACTATTGAACATTTTCATTTGGAAATGATTGCCATGTGTATAAATGTATTAATTGAAGCTTCGAATTCAGATAGATATTTTAACCTGGATAAATTATCTACACATTATGAAATGGAAAAATCATCACGGAGCCGAAATATGAACTTAAATTAATGTATTATTATTTTTTTATGGTCTGCTTTATTGGTTTAAAAAAAAGAAAACCATAAAAATATTTATGCTATTAATAATTTTTTTTATTTTGTAACACTTTTGCATAAATATATAGGTAAACTAGGGTTATAATTTTAAAACGAAATAGGTTTATTTGAATGAGCAAATGTTTTTTGCCATTCTTAAGTTGATTTAGTTTATTTATTAAGCATTACATTAGCTAGTTTATATTAATAATTTTATTATAGAGATTTAAATATCACAGTTGTATTTTCATATAAATGGGATGTTTTACTCAATTTTTATTTTAAATTTACTAAAGAAGTTTATCAGAGAATATCCATTCATTTGTTTTATGAATGTTATATTAAGAATAACTACAAATATTTTATATTCATCGAGAAGTAAATATTCTTACATTTAATTTATAATTTTAAAAGTCCACTAGTTATTATATTTTAGCATTTAATATTTTGTTATGTGTGCATTGTGCCTTGCCTAGAATTTTATATGCATTTAATTTCAAAGTATTTTCTACAGTAGTCAGTTGACACATAGTTTGCTTTGTTGGTTCAAACATTGGATATACATTTTGTATTTTTAGACTTCTTAGGAATAACTTAATTAATTAAGGTGAAGTATATATCTTGCTATTAGTTAGTATTTGTTAGCCTCAAGAGTTAGGCTTAGTTCATAATTTTTGAATATGCTTTATGGAGTCGAGAAAATCCTCCATCCTTATTGTATTGTATTTCCATGATTTGATAGTGCTTGTCCCCAAAAAAGAGGGTATTGTGTTGTATTTTTCAGTGATGATGATCACATTTATAAGCATTGGAAATCCCATGAGAGGATTGTGCTTTTCTGGTGTATGTTCCTGTTCCCAGGTGTACTGAAGATGAATTCCAGACATCTTAGTTTTGCCTTGTAGTTAGGTATTTTTGGAAACCACCACATTCTTTTCCAGCTCTGAGGAGCTTAGTATTTTTTATATTTTTTGCCTATCATTCATGATGACTTAATGCTAATTCCACCTCAGTATGTGATGTTGCATTTGTTTTATATTTGTGATAACAAGATATGCTTGTTTGAGGAAATGTATTTCTTCAGGTAGTTGTAGCTAATTTAAGGCTCATAGGTATATCAATGTTTGAATTGTGTTGCTATGATAGTTTTATCACGCACAAGCTAACCAACAATAAGTTATATTTATTTTAAAGTATGTTAAATATGCATATGGTATAAGTGGCAATTCACACATACTAATTTAATATTTTCATCCAGAATTTCGCCGCTGGATTTGTAAGTCTGTTACATCATTATCTTTAAAACATTGAGGGAATAATTTTATGTGGACTAAAGTTATTTAAAAAAAAGTATAACTGATCTCTGATGAATGATTGTCCCATACACTTAATTTAGTCTAATTTTAATATTAGCTTAATGTGATTTAAACATATATCTAGCTATGATATTAGTTATATCCGTGGAACTAGTGATGATATTTTTCAAAAGTATTGCTGAATACGCTTATTCCAACTTAGCGTTTGTTAAGTTGAGGAGTATAAAATTAAGCTTAGGGTTTCAATATAAACCTAGTTCTGTGTGTTATTCTGATTATTAGATGACACAATAATAGTATAAATTAGTCTAATAAAGAAGAATAGTAGTGTGCTTATTAAGTATATATGGTAATTAAAGTTTAAGGTATTTTTTGATAAAAATCTAATTATTAAAAGAAAGTAATATTGAATAACCTTTGTCGGTTATTAAGTGTATTAATGTAAGTTAAATAAAACTGTTAAGAGTCCAAATAATTATATTAAATCTTAGTGCTTTGTATTGGCACTGTTTGCATTCTACTACATTTGTAAACATTTCTTTTCATTATTAATAAATCAAATTATTATTATTTCAAAAGTTTTTTTTTGTTTGTTTTGCTTTTATATGAGAATATATTATTGTCTTGGGTTCCAAGTTCACAAAATCTTAAAATGTAAAAGTTATTGAATCTTCAATTCAGAAATTTACAAGTATATTCTAAGTTAATTAAATATAGTTAATATTGTCTTGAAAATTTAAAAAAAAAAGCTATGTTAAAGTAAATGATTCTCATATTGAATCATAAAGACAGATAATTGCATTATAGCAGATACCTAATTAAATACTTAAGTAAAAGTTTATTTTTTTTAAATTATCGGTATATCTTTCAGATTAAAGATTATGCAATATCAGGTTAACAATATTAGTACTTCAAAAAATATTTTAACTAATATTATTTTAAAAGCTGCACCTTATCTTATATTCACTGCACATAATCTATCATCATCTTAAATCTGATATATTTAAAGAATTCTAATTCATTTGCATTTGAGGTCTTTAGTGGTTGTCTATGAATATGGAAAGGCATTAAAAGTACCCTTGCTCTTTTCTCTGCTCAAGTAATATCTTAGATAATAGGCAATTATTAGTTAAATTTAAATTGATTCATTAAATTTTGTGAATTAATGTTTGTTTTGTTTATTATTTTAAGATTGAACATATTATAATTATTTTATGGTCAGCTAAGATGTTACTTATTTATTTATTAATCACAGTAATTCTTTATTAGGCAACTTAACGTAAACTTTAATTTTACACAAGAGTGTTAGTTTTAAAATCCCTGAGGTTATTTACTCTTGTTGTTTTAGTAAATATAATTCTGTAAGATAATATTTTAAAGCAAAGCATCATAGGTCTTATTCAGAGAGTGTATAATCTATTGGTATGACTAATATGGTAAGCATTGATTAGTGATTTTAGATAATCTTTTGTATGGTTTATTAAAATATCAATATGCTGTAGTGGTTATAGTTCATCAGTATTGGATTTGATCTTTATTTGATTATACATCTCTGGATCATCATCTCTTTTCGTTAAATTTATTGTAACCCCACTGAGCTGAGTCGTTTAGAGTCTCTCATTTATATTTTATTTTATTTCATTTCAATTTTATTCCATTTCTTTTCATGTCATTTCTCATATCTTTCTATCATCTCAGCCATTTAAAATATTTGTTAAGAGTTTCTTCTATCATCTCCTTTCATTTCTCTCTTCTTTATTCCATCTTCTTCTTATATCTTTCTTTCATATCTTTCAATCATCTCATTTCTTTTCTCTCTCCATTACATATATCATTTCTATTACTTTTCTCCATTTCTTTTCTTCCTCAATTCTTTTCTTTTCCATCATTTGTTCTTACCATTACCATTATCTCCATTTCATTATTAGCATTTTCTCTTTCTCTTTCTCACGCCCCTCTCTCCTTTCATTAAGATACAATTTACATCTCTATCTATACCTCCCTTATCATCTTCTCCCTCTTCCTTTCCACGTACCTTTCATCATCATCATTTTTACCTCCATTTCATAATTTTCTCCCTATATTCTCTTCCATTTCATTATTAGTATTATATTTTTCTTCCTCTTTCTCTTACCCCTCTCTCCTTCTAGTAGGTTACAATATATCATTTCTGTTACTTTTCCCATTTCTCTTCCTTCTCAATTCTTTTCTTTTTCATCATTTATTCTTACCATTATCATTAGCTCCATTTCATTATTAGCATTTTCTCTTCCTCTTTCTTTTTCTCACACCCCTCTCTCCTTTCATTAGGATTCAATTTACATCTTTCTCTATACCTCCCTTATCATTTTCTACCTCTTCCTTTCCATGTACCTTTCATCATCGTCATTTTTACTTCCATTTCATAATTTTCTCCCTCTATTCTCTTCCTCTTTTATTAGCATTTTCTTCTTTTCTATCTCTCTTTTCTCTTTCTCACACCCCCATCTTATTCTAGTTAGGTTACAATATATATATATATATATATATATATATAAACATTACAAGCATAATGCTAAACTAGTCAATATATAATTAAAATTAACCCAAATCCAAAATTCAACTAGACCAGCATAAAAATAATATTAAAACACAACGAGAAGTCTGCTTATAGCAGTGAAACCTTTGGTTGTGTTTTAATATTATTTTTATGCTGGTCTAGTTGAATTTTGGATATGAGGTAATTTTAATATATATATAACACTAATTTGTCATTTATAAAAGTTTTATAATTTTTCAGATGGCAATGATTGATGGAAAAAATTGACCAATCTCTGCTGAGCACTTGTTTTTGTCATAGGACTGACATCATCATCAGCAGTCTGGAAACTAACTGGCACTCCATCAAACACAATAATGCAATCTATATTTAAACATTTCAATTTGATTTAATGTAATTTAGCAGTAATTTAATTAAAGCTTTATTTAAATGGCTTAATCTTTATAGACACATGAAAGAAGAATTTATGATAGCAACTTATGTCTAGCAGAGATTGGTTAATTTTTTAGAATCAAATATTTCCACTTGAAGAATTTTAGAATTTCTATGCATTGTTATTTAATTATGTGGTGTTTAATTTGTTATTTTTTGCAGCACATATATACCATTCTTTAGTGCAATCAAAGTTCAGTTTATTTAAGTTTAAATGTAGGCTAATAAGATTTAAATATATTTATAATACTTTTTATATAGATGCACATTAAATGGGGTTTAGCCTGGCAGAGAAGATCTAGTTGGTCATGATGCATCTTAGTGGTCGTAAGTTTTTTTAAACATGTACAACTATATATTTGAAATGTAATAATGAGCCATTGATTTTATGTATACTGAATTAAATATTTTCCCAGGATTGTTATTTTAATAAAGAAAAGAAATAAGATTTTATCCATGTAAACAGAGACAACCTTTGCCTTAGATGTTGCCAAGAAACTATCAATTACTAGTAATTAACAATCACCCTGCAGCTAAATAAGTTGTTTCCAATACAATAGCTCTTTTGTTGTAATCTTTATTGATCAAAGTAATTTTACCTTGACAACATATTGAGATTGTTGATTGTTAATGATACTGTTTAAGGACTACAGGTATTGCGATTCATATGAAATATTATTTTTGTAATATGATAACAAACAACTATACATACTGAAGACTTAAAGAAATTATTTGAAAACATTATAATAATAACAACAAGTAAATATGCATGCACTTAAGACAAAATACTGACTTAATGTATTTATAATTAAATTGAGTGATATCAGATCTTCACAATCTACAGTACTTTTAAAACTTTTCGATCATTATATTGACCGTATGTTTTAATGCAGTGGTAGAGTACCAGATTCTGGAGCATAAGGTTCTTAGATTAATTCTAGTTCCAGCCCTTCTGTAATATTGCTAAAAATTGAACAACCTCAATATGTCATATTTTGATGTTGGTCTTTGTCAGGTATTTTAAAAACTACTAATACTCTATCAGTTTAGAAATATTATGCCAATCACTTTTAGAGTACATGATATGAGAAGCACTTGAAATATAAATTATGCTGAGATTGGTGTTTGCTTTTATCAATATGCTAGCATTAAAAAGGACAAAAAAAATGCTTTGCATGTGACATAGAAATACAATCTCAAGGCATTTAATACATATTTACGATATAGTTATATGTTAAATATTTTACACTTCTCTCTTGATATTATAATATATAAATTAAAAGTGTGTGAGCATGTGAAATGCTTGAAAGAGAAACTATAAAGAGTGCACTCTCTATAGCTTCTCTTTCAAGCACTTCACATGCTTTTAATTTATATGTTAAATATTTATATAGTATCTTTTTAAGTATGTGTAAATTAATAATTATTCTTATGTTTATGATTTTATTTTTTATAAATTTATGTAACTAACTATAAATGCTTCAAAGTGTATATGATGTATTAATTAATTTTTATTATTTTTCTATTACTCTTACTGAAAAATAAAAATGAAAAATCAAACTCTGAGACTAGGTTATATATATAAATAATATATTATCTGGATACATTCATGTACAATTTAATATAATATATATATATATATATATATATATATATATATATATATATATATATATATATATATATATATATATATATAACAATGTTTTTACCAGATCACACTGCCCATTAACTGGTAACAAATATTAAAAAATTATTGTTGTAGAAGCACTGTAAACAGAAATATATAACAATAATGAATGTTTAAACAGGAAAAACTCTTTATACATATTGCCACTCAGTGCAAGCCAGAGTAATCAATGGATGCCAGCAGGCTAGTGCATAAAATTCCCATGTACTGGCTACTCATCCAATATCCCCAGACTAGTTTCTGGCTTTTGGCCTTCATCAGTGAGGAGCCTTGGATCTGAGAGCACTGCATCTAGATCCAATTCTGCCTACTAGAATAGTGGTAGCTATGGTTATTAAAGAACCAAAGTCACCAAAGTTCAGACCTATATGACTATATAAGCAATTTAAGACTCATAGTTTTGTAGTTAAGTAGAGATAAAAGGTGACTGCTGGAGGGTTGCATTAGATCCTAAGATCTAGGTGCAGTGCTCTCTGATCCAAGACTCCTCACTGATGAAAGCCACAAGCCAGAAACTAGTCTGGGGATATTGGATGAGTAGACAATAGATGGGGATTTTATGCACAAGCCTTCTAAGCATCCATTGATTACTCTGGCTTGCACTGAGTGGCAATACGTATAGAGAGTTTTGCCTGTTTTAATAATAGTTATGAACAAGCATAGGAAATGGTGATCATGTGAACAATAAATGTTCTATTATTAGAAAATAGAAATAATAATTATGAAAAATTATTTTAGATTAATGACTTTTTAAATTTTTTTTTTTTACAAATAGAAGGTAATTTGCATGTATCATTATGTTTGTTGATACATTCTGGCCTTTTAAAGATCTCAGTGATTTTTCTGATCTGACATTGTTGTAGAGTGTCAGATCTTCATAGTATTCTCATATTAGAAAAATCAATACTATAATCTGTATTTATAGCATGAAGACATAATGGTGGTGATGATGAGTGTTATTTAACTGCGTTAATATTTTCATCTCTTTTAGCATTGATGCAATGATTACTCATGCCTATATAGGAAGTTTTATAAATGTTACATGGAATTTTATAAACTTCATTTGCTTCAAGCGGTATTGAGTCTTTACGTTTGTTTATAATGCTGTCAATTTATTGATGAGTGGTATATGTTGTCTTTATACTATAATGATTGTCTGTAGTTTCTTTTATATGAGGAATACAAACTTGAATAGTTTGTTTTTTCTTTTTGTCTTTTATTTTATTTTATATGTCAGATATTTAATTTATGTCTGAAGCCTGTGAAAATCTTCGATATAATATATATATATTTGCATGCCATATTTATGATCTGTAATTAAAATCTAGGTGAAATATAGACATTTTTTGAAATAGCTGAGAATTTCTAAACAGCTTAGGATGCCAGTTCGTCTAGTTATCTGGTTATTGGCAGATAAAAGAATAATAAATTATCAATGGATGAGTGATAAAACAACAACAACAACAAAAATCCTGATTATCTGGCATGTACAAATGTAGACAGATTTTTATTTTGTAGTAACCTATTAAATGTTATTTATCTTTTATTTTATATAAATCAAAGATAAGCTTACGGATATTCCACCAACTAATATATATATTATAAACATATAGATAATAAAACTAATGTAATTTTTTAAAATAAATTTTTAATCTAAATGAAAAAGATATTTCTGATTGTAAGCAAAAAATTCTATATACTTACATATTATTTTTAAAATAAATTTTAGATAAATATTACAATTGTCTATAATAAAAACAATCTCGTGTCAAAAAATCTCCAACAGTTATTAAGAGGCTTACTATCTGCAGAATAGTATAACTCAGATTAGAAATAGCTAAATACCAATTTATCAACCAATAAATAGATGGATAGCTAGTTTGACTTTTGACTCTGATCGTATTCAAAATTCAGATCATAGAATCGTTAGAGAATATGCTAACCTATATGCCATGAAACCATTAATGATTTCCTTAATTTATTTATAAGATAAGTAATAAACAGTAAATTACTTACAGTTCCACCATGCTTCCTGCTTATTAAAAGTCATCTCCAGTGTTTCAGTCAGTTATGACGTCGACTTATTTGTGAATTTTAAAAAAATTACCAACAGAATTAAATAATTCATTATAATCTATATTAATCCTGTATAAAGCTTAGTCGTTTCTTTTAATACATATATTATTAAAAAATTACATATACATCAGCATATTATCGCTACGCTTTATACCATAAATCTTTACGCTATCAAAAGAGAAGTGCGTTAAAATAAGTTAAGTTTTTAGACATTTGTATTTTAAAAAAAAGTAATTGGCTACAGTTTTGAGGAGAAAAAATCCTTCTTTTAGTATACGCTCCAATGTAGTTGTTTTTCTAAGTAGAAAAGTTTAAATGTAGTCGCCTTTCATCCGACCTCAAAGCGCTTTGTTGAATGAAGCGTGCATAGGAATGCTTTAACATTGCTTTGCTTCATTTTAATTTATCAATTATAGATTTGATTATCTACGTTAATTTGGACTTCTGCAGACAACATTATTTGACACGCTAAACCATAACTTGTAAATTAACATTAATTTAATAAAAACTATTTTTAAGTTGAACTAAGCGACATTTTTATTTTTTTCGTTTATGATGTTATTTATTTATTTACTTTTTTTTTTTGGTAATTATTTAAACGACTGATTAAACATCTTAATTTTAACTTAAGACGAATGTAAAGTTCAAACTATTTTTATTTAAAGTATTCCGATGTCCATAAATATTTTTTTAGAACGCACACACACATTTATGTAATATATGCACGTTTAACCATAAAGATATTGACATTAACTATATACAGTATATATATATTAGTTTGAAACTATAATTTAACAATATAGAGGATTGAACACAGGCCTTACGTCTGTGTTTCAATCCCGTATATTGCATCTAGACTATAAGTATATAAAACATACTTGTATTTAAAATATTATAATTTAACAATAAAATAGATTTTTTTTCTATTTTTTAAAAAACTTTTTGCTGAGGATAACTTCAAGAATTAACATCACGTCTATGATTGAAAAAACTTTTAAACAAATACCGCTCTTGGTAAAAAAGGATCTTCGCTTTAATACTTTGGTATATTTTAAAAGGTAAATCATGGATTAATAGCTCATATAAGCCATCTTTTTCGTCAATAATGCAATAAGTATTTTGTGGATTAAAATGGGAAACTAAAGGAGTGAAAGTAAATGGAGATTATTTAAGTCATTTAGATTTTGCAGATGATATAGTTGTTTTTGCAAATAATGCTTCAGAGCTGCAGAAAATGGTGCAGGAGTTATCAGATGAAAGTAGGAAAGTAGGACTAAAGAAAAATGTTAAAAAGATTAAAGTAATGTTTAATCGATTTGTTCAAAATATGAAAATAAAGATTGATTATGATGAATTAGAAGAAGTTAACAGTTACAAATACCTTGGTCAGATTATTAATACAGATCGGAAACATAATGAATGAAATTAATCATAGAATTAAACTTGGTTGGAGTGCTTTTGGTAGAAATAACTTGATACTAAAAGGAAATATGCCTATGTGTTTGAAAAGGAAGATTTTTAACAAATATGTTTTACGAGTTCTTACTTATGGATCTGAGACTTGGCTTAATAGAAGAGCAATACAGAGACTCCAGACCACTCAAAGAAGTAGGGAGAGGTGCATGTTGAAAGTAACAAAAAGAGATCGAAAATGCAATGTATGGGTAAGAGAACAAACAGGTGTTACTGAGCTCATTGAAAAAGTTAAAGATTGGAGTTGGGCTAGACATATTGCTAGAAGTGATGATAATAGATGGATTATTGAAATCTTAAACTGGATTCCCGAGATTGTAAAAGACCCAGAAAGAGATCACATGTGAGATGGATGGATGAAATAAGAAAGTGTGCAAGGGTGATGTGGAGAAAAGAAGTTAAAGATTGGAGAAGATGGATTAAACTTGGAGAGACCTTCATCCTGCAGTGGATTGATAATGGTTGATAATGATGATGATGATTACTAGTAGCGATCAAATATCATCAAGAATAACCCTATCATTTGATTTTTCATGCTACTCTAAGATAAATTCATTATAGGAGTGATGAAGTACATTTTTATCATTGGTCATTCTTTTTTTTTTTTTGTTTGTTTTATTGGCAATTTTTTTCAGTTATTATACATTTTTCTAATGATAGTTATAGTAGAACAGATTTAAGTCTGGTCTTTGTTTATCAAATAAGAATTTGATAAACACACGTTAACTTTTTTTTTTTTACTGTTAATAACATTTTCAAATTCTTTACTAGTAACACAATTTAAAAATACCACTATTTTTCTATCCATCTTTTTCAGTACTTAATTTCATATCTATAGAAGTTATACAAAACATCATAAAAATAATTTTGATCTTTATTTTCAAAGATATATCTTTATATTTAAAAACCATTTCCAGATTGTTTTCCTTGCAACCCAATTAAATTTGTAATGAAATTGTTAATGAGGAATGATTCAAAAAGAAAAAGTTTCATAATGTTTATCTTGTTCATATTTAACCATAATACCTATTTTCATCTTATTGTTTTGGGAGTTGTAACATATTTTTTTCTTTGATAGTCAAGTTTTTAGATTTTGTAGTATAGTGATTAGTGAAATTACAAGATAATAGCTACAATACTTTTTCATTTATAAATTAAAACAATAAAGGTTTATTTAAGATCTAAGTGATGGCATAATTTCATGAATCCATATATTTCAATACACTCCAATATATACCATTACACAAAATTATTTAATTACTTTACCTGGAATTTTAATAAGATGCTAAGTTTGATATCATGGTAAATCCAGCATTATAAAGTTCTTTTTTTTTTTTACAAAATAAATGCCAGTTTAATGCCATGATAGAGTGACAAACTCAAAAGGTAAAGATTTATGGATTAAAATTTAATCTATCATTTGTATGCTCAAATATCATATGATCTTCAGAGACAAACAATCATTCTATTATTTATTTATTTCATAGGCTTCCAAAAAGCATACAGTCTAAAAACAAACTATATTACAAAAAGCTACAAGTATGAATAATAATTACTCATTTAAAAAGTATAAATAGTTATAATATTAGTAATGATAAGCTATAAGACTAATACTGATCTCTACTAATCTTATAACTTATTGCCAATATTGATATTATAAATAAGTAATTAGTTACCCCTAAGTAGAATAGCTTATATATATTTTGTAAGCTGATTTACTTTTAGACCACACCTCTTTTTAAATAAATCAAACATAATTATAAAATCACTATCTAAATGTATTGTCAAAATAACTAATTCTGCAACTGATAGTCAACATTCTCAACTTTAACTAATAAGTGAATAATATTTCTTTTCATATGCTCATTATAAATCTAGTGTTGAGTAGGTTGCACAGCAGATTCAGTTCATATATTTTGCACTATGGAATAGTGGTTTGATGTTGAAAATCAATATGACTGTGATATGTGAAAAACTACTTTAATTTACTAATTAATGCTAAAAACAGCCGAAATACCTTTCTATGATGGTTTGTATAATATAACAATTGAATAATTTTGAAAAACTTGATACTTTTATAGATCAGACTTAAAATATTCCACTACAGGCCAAATTTTTTTTATATAACTTTTAGCAATTTTTTTATTTCAGGTTATAGGTAATAAGAAATGTACATCTATTACTGATCAGTATTGAATGAATATATGTATCACCTAAAAATAGGCTAATGAAAAAAAAAATTCAAGATTTTTTTAAATATAAAAAATATTTTCAAGTTGAATTCAAATTCCAGGATATTGAAAATCATGCACACCAATCATTTATTTTACTGTAAAAAAGTAAAAGTTTATTTTTTATACTAACCTGTAGACATATATATATAATAAAATAAAAAAAGATGATTCTACTGTTGTTATTCCAGCAGATAAAGGGAATTTGACGGTTGTACTTAATTATTTAGATTATAATAATAAAATTGTAGATTTATTAAATGATGGCATTTATAAAAAGATTTTTAGAGATTCTCTGATATATTTAGAGAAAAGATAAAATGCCTACTCAAACGTTCTAGCATAGATAAGATATAAAAATTAAAATTTCTCCAAGAAAAGGTTTTTCATTATATCTTAAATTTTATGGTTTGCCTAAAATTCATAAACCTGAGATACCATTGTGACCTATTGTGTGTGCTATAGGTTTTCCCACATATGCTTTGGCTCAATATTTATCTCAATGCTTACAACCATTGACAGACAAGATTCCATCAAGAATTAAAAATTCAAGTCATTTTATTTCTATAATTAAAAACTTAAAACTTACTGGAATTGATTTATTGGTTAGTTTTGATGTGTCTTCTATGTTTACTAATATTCCTGTTGAAGAAGCATTAAGTATAATAGTACAATACAATGATTTATCTGATTTTATTATTCTATTAGTGAAGCATTGCCTTGAAAATACATTTTTTGTTTATAATTCTCAAAGTTTAAACAAATTAAAGGACTTTCTATGGATCTCCACTGTCACCTGTAATTTTTAATTTTTTCATGGATAATTTTGAAAGTCAAGTCTTATGTGCAGCTACTAAAAAACCTTCTATTTGGCTTAGATATGTAGATGATACATTTGTCATATGGCCTCATGGCATTGATGACTTAAATTCTTTTCTTGTTTTTATAAATAATTGGCATCCAAATATTAAATTTACTATGGAAGTGGAAAATAACAGATCACTTTCTTTTCTAGATGTTTTAATTGCAAGAAAATGTCATATCAGTTTACAGAAAATCCACTTATACAAACAAATATCTTACTTTTAATTCTCATCATCATCCTGCACAAATATTTTCTGTAGCAAAAAATCTTTTGACTAGAGCTTATAATTTATCTGATAAAGAACATCTTATTCAAGAAATAGAACTTACAAAAAATATTCTACTTTATAATAATTATAATAAAAAACTCATATGTAAGGCTTTACATAACATTAATACTAAAAAGAAAAGAGAGGATAGAATTGATAATTCCTCTTTTAACAGAGTAATTTTACCTTATATTAAAGGGTTACTGATAAAATCAGTAGAAGACTATCTTGTTTTAATATAAAGACTACTTTTTCTACAGGCAAAAAAAAATGGTGATTTTTTATATAAACCTAAAGACAATATTTTTGGAAAACCAAGGAGTTTATGAAATTCCATGTTTGCAATGCTCAAGAATCTATGTGGGTCAGTCTAATAAGCAAATAAATGTCAGAATTAAGGAACAGAGAAATGCTTTTAATCAGAAAATTAGCACATCAGTTTTTACTTTCCATTTTTTAGAAATTGGTCACAAACCTGATTTTGACAATACAAAAATACTTGTTATTTTGGAAAGATATGATTTAAGAACCATGAGAGAGTCAATTGAAATATTAAAAAGACCTACTGGTTTAAAAAGGGTTGACAAAGCACAACATATTTCAGCTATATGGAAACCTCTCATTTTATCTAATATTAACTTAATGGGTGAAAAAACTGACGAAAATAAACATTTTGATCAGCTTCATATTGTGAATGCTGAACTACTTCAAGTTAAATCTCATTTCTCATCTCGCACTGAGTCATGTTATTGTTTGAGATCTAACGATCTTTCTTTCAAAAGTTAACCTTGATAATGGTAGATGCTAGTCTGTCAAAATATCGGATTGTAATGCAAAATAATACATGGTTTACACCCAAAATTAATATATATATATATTGTAACCTTTCTAAAAGTAGGACTACTGATGTGACTCTAATTACAATGACAATATATAATATATCCTAGCTGACTGAAACTATTTACCACCATTACAATTATTAACCTAAGATAGACTATAGGAATTGTCACAAACACATTGGTTTTAACACCGCAAAGTATATAAAATATTCTTTACAATGACATTTCTATTATAGAAATTCTCCAACTATTACACTATAACCATTAGGAAAAACATCTATAACAGACAATGACTAACATAATAATTTCATGGTAAATAACTATCAAAACCATTTAAATAATTATTTATTCTATTGTACTTATAATAACTATAAACATATTAAATCTTGAAGACACAAATTAAATTAATCTAATTGATTATTGAACTATATTATTAACATCTCAGGGATAATGATTATTCTTTTAATAAGTATAATAATAATAGTAGTAGTAGTAATAGTAGTAGTAGTAGTAATAGTAGTAGTAGTAGTAGTAGTAGTAGTAGTAGTAGTAGTAGTAATAGTAGTAGTAGAGTAGTAGTAGTAGTAGTAATAATAATAGTAATAGTAATAATAATAATAATAATAATAATAATAATAGAGATTAGCACCAGAGGTCGCCTTTAGAAAAGAAAGGGATTGATAAAGAAATTAACAGTATTTTCATATAATAAATATGATGTAGCTAGAATTATATGGAAAGGAGTTGCAGTAGCAGGGTTAACATATGGTAATGATGCATTATATGTTAGTAAAAAGATATTAGATTATTTAGAAAAAGGTCAAAGGAAGTAGGAAGACATGCATTGGATGCAGAAGTATGGACAGCAAGGGAGGCAATTCAAGGAGAAATGGGATGGTCAAATTTTCATATGAGAGATGCAAAAAGTAAAATGAAAATGTTTGGTAGATTGCAGTTTATGGATAATAAAAGATAGCTAAAATAGTATTTAATTGGGTTATGAGTAAAGGGCAGGTAACAAGATGGGTGAGAAAGGTAATGTGGTATGCAAAAGATTTGGATAAAGAATTTATATCAGTATATTTGTACAAAAGATGGGATGATTGTGTTAAGAGGATTATTGAGTGTTATAGTAGTAAGGAATGGGATAAAAGAATAAATTTATTAATAAAGACTAGGGAGTTAGAGAGATGGAGAAATAGTATGGGGAGTAAAAAGAGTTTAAATATATATAGAAATAAACAGAATATTAGGTGTGAGTTAATATATGATAATAGTAAGGAAAGTAGTTTATTGTTTAAGGCTCGAATGGGATCTTTAGCTACAAAAGAATATACATGTAAATGGAAAAATATGGGTGATTTATTTTGTAAATTATGTAAGGAAGGAATTGAAAATATTAGGCATTTGTTAATTGAATGTAAATGTTTGAAAACAGAAAGGGTACATATAATGAAGTTGTGGAAAAATAAATATGAAAAGAGTGATTATACAGAAAGTGAATTATTGGTTTTTATGCTGGGTTTGAGAAAAGATAAGGGGAATTTAGATATAAAGGTTATAGAGTTGACAAAAATTATGTTGTGGAAATGGGATAGAGCAGATTATGGGTAAATTTAGAGTGGGGAATGTAAAAGAAAGTGGCTAACAGGTTTATCTGGGCATAATTGCTGAGATATTCTTGACTTCATTTAAGGAGAAGCCATAATACATCACATCACATCAGATTGTGCTCCTCAATTTATTAAAATATCATAAAATATACCGATTACAGGTAAGAGTTTTATATCTCTAATAACTATAAAGTAGAAAATTAATAGATTAATTAAAAAAAGAAGAGAAATACAAAAAGGCAACACAGATTGATTGCATAATGGACTTAGATATCCAACATCCAGCCATGATGTCTGCCAGCTCAGATACATTTAAAAGTTCTTATGCACAAGTTGCAAAATTACCATCAACGGTTATAAAAAAAAGTGAAAATAATACGCGATTATTTTTCTCAAGGAAAACACAGCTAGGGCCTAGATTTCACCGTTCTACAGCAGGAGATCTGATGAAACTAGATCTTACCCCAAAAACCACTGAAACCTACATTAACACAATAAAAGAGCCTTGGTCTAATGATAGTCAAAAAAATATCTGAAGTGTTTAACCAGACCATCCCTAGGGAACACTTCAATTCATTTAAACATTTTTTCACTGAACGCTCTGTTGTCATAGCAATTACAGATAGAAACTGTTTGCTTTATAGATTCCCTAAGGAGCTTCTATTTGAAGAAATAAATAATAAAAAACTATGGAATTTGATAGTTCGCGTGGGAGATCATCCGAATCTGCGTTATCTGGCTATTGAATTTGTAAACGAAGAAAGCAAAGAATTGTTCTGACAAGAAATGAAAACTCTGGGACAATATGCATTAGTTGTAGTCAATCCCAACAGAAAAAACTTTATTACTGGTTTAATTAAAAAAACTTACCTAGGTTACTCAGAAACAGATTTCATTAAACTTATGAAACCATTCGGGAAGGAGATAGAATTTCAGCCTTTACAGATTAAAAATACAACCATCCCAATATTTAGTAACAATTATAGATTTAAAGTAAAACTGGGAGAGAACATTAATCCCGAAAATATTCCAACACAAGTTGCAGATGAAGAAGCGACATTATTTCTTGTTATAAATGGTCTAAAACTGCAATGCTTTCATTGCAAAGAACGCGGTCATCTTATTAGCAACTGTCCGGCTTTATATTGTAATAATTGTAATATGAGCACATCCCCCTTACATCAATGCCCAAAAGAAGACTTTTATAGTAATCAAGAAATGACTGTAGATGAAGATGTGCAATCGACAGACCATAATATTGAGGGAAAAAAATGATATTGACATTAGCAATAGTGGAAAGGTGATTCTACATACTGCAGGGTCTGACAGCATTGAAGTTTCCTCCTCTCCTAATCTGGAAATCTCATCCCCTCTTAATAAAACATCTCTCGAAATAATGGAATCGCTCGCTGTGTTGCCGTCCCTACAAATTCTAGAAACTTCACAAATCACTAGAAAACCAGGTCGGCCACCAAAAAAAAAATCAAGTAATAATCCCAAGAAACTCATGGCTCCAGAATGTGAAAGTAGTGATAATGATTCCCCTCCTCCAGTCTCTAGAAAAAAAGCTAACATCATGCAAAGTTACAATGCCTCTCTAATTGCCACATATTCATCAGAAAATAGTCCAATGGAAGAGGAAACTGATAGTATTACAAACATAAATAAAGTTTCACTTGAACACCCATTCACAGACAGGCTAATGAGATCCAATGATATTTCTCTCGAATCTACAGACAATAATTGAACAATGCATATTTATTGATCCATTAAAATATACTACAGATTCCCTTATTAAAATATTTAACTTTATTTTAGAATAAAACTTTCCTATGCTAGGCTTAGATTCTGATATATATGCACACACACACACAAATAATGGATATTAAAATAGGAGTTTTTAATGTTAGAGGGTTAAACTCCTCACAAAAAATTGACCTCCTCCTAAATGGTACGACATTGTTAAACCACAGATAATGGGCATTATCGAAACAAAAATCTACAGTGGCTCATTAATCAACCCTACAGACAAGCTAAATTCCAAGGGCTATACAGCCTTCTCAAACACATCTGACACTCCATCAGTGGGTACAGGCATTATCATTGATAAAGCATGCCCATTTAGTTCTTTCAAAATCCTACATATTGATGTGCACTTGCTGATAATTACATTTACTTATAAAGTCATTACCTTAAACATAGCAATTGTTTATATCCCCCCAGGTCCCACTATTATAAATAGAATTATACAAACACTTAACTCTAGGTTCATAAATGCTATGTATCCGATGATTATTTTGGGAGATTTCAACATGACATATCAGACCTTCACCGGCAAATGGTTACATCAGCTGTCCTTTTTGATGATGAGTGAAAGAGGCTTTCTGCCGGAGAAGGCCATGTCATATAACAATAATAGACATTCATCACTTATAGATATGGTTTTCTATTCACCATCATTACACAACATGATATGCATTCAATTAAAGAATTTCTTCCTCTCTGATCATGTAGCTGTTTTAGTGTCACTGGAAATTAATTTTGATAATAGAACAACAATTAATACAGGAAGAACCATCAGAGTTCTACTACCATCACGCACATCAGAATATCTTTTTTCAGAAGTATACATATATTTTCACAAGTTGAAGAATATTACAATGGATCCAGTCCAAGCATGGTGTGCTTTTACTAACCTGCTTTCATTTAATATTGATCACCTTACCAGGACAACAACATCCCCAACAAAACTACTAAAGCTTATGGATGATACCTATAAAAAAAATTATTGGCACTTCTCAATCAAATCTCGATCATCCCTGTCTGATGGCTTTAAAGAAGACATAACAAGACTTAACAAACCAGCTTAAAGAATATATCTCCATTAAAAAGAAAAGGTTATATTTAAATAAGCCACACATGTATACCAGAAACTTCATTAGATGGGCGCTAGGCCACACTTCCCAGGTGTGAGTCCCAGCGGCTATTAAAGTTCAAACTGAAATTGTCTATGGAGAATTTATGTTGGAGTGGCTTTACATATTGTATAGAGAAAAATTCCAGAGGGTATACTCTCCAAGTCTAATGGCCTATTCACAAGATAGATCAGAAAATGAATTTAAAATTTCTTAAAAAGATTTCATTAAAAAAATAGAAGCGATGCCAGATTCATGTCATCCTGGCATAAATGGAATTCCCAAGTTTGTATACAAACATATTGATAAAATTGCTGCACAATATATGCTTAACCTAGTCTCCTACCTCACTAAAGACATCTATAAAATACAGGGCTTAAATCAAATTATACTTGTGCCATTCATGAAAAAGAAACAATTAATCTCAAACACCACTAACCTACGTCCAATTTCAATGTGCTCCCTTGGCATAAAGATAATAGAATCAGTGATAAAAAGATAAAATAGAGACATTCATTTTGCCAAACCTATCAAAAATGCAATTTGCCAAAAAAGAATCCTCAACAGGATCAGCAGCCTTTCTATTCAAGTCAACTATAGAAACTTTTAGAGATAATAAAAAATACAGTCCAGTTGTTATTCAACTAGATATTGAAGCTGCTTTTGACATGATTTCCATCAGTACTCTTCTTAAAACTCTGCAAAAATACTCAGTTCCGAACGCATATCTAAACTTGCTTGCTAACTTGCTTTTAAACCATGAGATTTATGTTTCCCTAAATGGGAAAACTTCACCACCAATAGTGCCACATCAGTCCATTCCTCAAGGCTCACCTCTCAGTGCCTTACTGTTCACTGCTTATATCAACCCTCTTATAAAAATAATAGAAAATGAATTTTCAGGAATCTACGTGCCTACCATCAATGACAACATCTCATGTATCGCATATATGGATGATATAGCAATATTTCTATCATCTCAAAAACAAATTCCCAAACTTCTTAAGATACTTAATAATTTTAC
The DNA here is from genome assembly GCA_028023455.1 of Epiperipatus broadwayi. Classification (NCBI taxonomy): domain Eukaryota; kingdom Metazoa; phylum Onychophora; class Udeonychophora; order Euonychophora; family Peripatidae; genus Epiperipatus; species Epiperipatus broadwayi. Next base: position 7,964,571 of record JAQFVV010000023.1, on the reverse strand, counting down.
AAAAGAATACAAGCTAACATTTAATATGGAGAAATCGTGTGCATGGCAGATCTTCACCAGTAATAGCATTACTAAAGTTTTCAAAGGTAGACCAAGCACATTTCTTGGGTTCAACTTTTATTTATGACATTCACCTATGAGATCGCTCATACAGAAAAATTTGATAGAGAAAGTGGAAAAGACTGTCAATTCACTCTCCAAAGCCTACCTCTCACCATATACAAAAATGGCCTTGCTTAACATGCTAGTGATTACAAAAATCTCTTATTTTACTCCACTAATCATTTATACCAAGGCATTTACAAATAAAATAGGCTCCTTATGCAGAAAATTATTCTGGGGAAAAAAGATTATTTCAATATCAATAAAATGCCTAAGAAAACCCCTTCCACAAAATGGCCTTGGCCTTCACTCAATACATGTCTTCAGGATACAAAAAACATTGAACATAATATCTACATGAGCACAAAAATTCCCATATTTAGAAATTGCTGCCAAGATTACCTCTACAGATAGACCATCTCCTCTCCAAGGATATCTGAACACACTACTTACACCATTATTAACAATTCACACTCTTAACTTTAAACCACCACAAGCCAAATATAAATATTGGGAAGTTTATCAACTTCTACATCCAAATCAAGATGATGTACAAACTCCACTTAATATTAATAATAAACAATTATGTCACAAATTCAAACTATGGTCACTTGAACCAAAATATTTTGACTTTTTCCTAAAGATACATCTAGACTCGCTACTTACACAACACTTTTTGAAATATCAAAGAAACTATAAAGATATAGATGATATATGTAATCTTTGCCATAGGGACTCGAAGACACAAAACCACCTTTTTTTCTCATGCTCAAGTCTAGAAAACATTCGTGAAATTATTAGTACTTCACTCAAGGATAAAAAAATCAATATGAAAATCTTTTTTGACTCTTTTAGAAAGGGTATCTTTGCTGAAATAAGAATCCGCACATTTTTACTCTATGCCTTATGGTGTACAAGGTGTAATTTCATATACAATTATAACCCCAGAAGACATCCAAACACATTCAGAAATAAGCTGCAAACCATATGTGAAAGAGACATGAAGATTACAGATCAATCTAAGTACATTGACACCTGGAATATACAAGAACTTATATAAAAGCACTAACAAAAAAAACTATATCTAACATGGATCCTTGTGCCAGTTTTAAACCCAACTGATACAAACTAGATGTATTCCTGTTTTAATTTAATTGAAGTATATCTAATTGAATATTATCATATGATTGAGTGATTATCATTGATTTTGTTGACCTGTTTTTTCCTTAGATACTTCTAGTTTGATAACACATACAGTTACTGATCAAATCATTGTACATATGCAGTTTTGTGAAACCAATTTATATGTAAGAACTATGTGTCAAATGTAATGTGTATAACCTTTTAGAATACTAATAAAGTTTATCCTTTGAATAATAATAATAATAATAATAATAATAATAATAATAATAATAATAATAATAATAATAATAATAATAATAATAATAATAATAATAATAATAATAATAATAATAATAATAATAATAATAATAATAATAATAATAATAATAATAATAATAATAATAATAATAATAATAATAATAATAATAATAATAATAATAATAATAATAATAATAATAATAATAATAATAATAATAATAATAATAATAATAATAATAATAATAATAATAATAATAATAATAATAATAATAATAATAATAATAATAATAATAATAATAAAAAAAAGAAATTATTAAACTCAGGTGCTTACTATACATGTATATAATTTTAATGCGCAAATACACGCACAACAACCGAGCTTCATCAGGATTAAATAACAATATATTATAAAGTCAAAATAATTATAATATCTAAAGAATAATGCCCGAGCGCTTTCAAGAGAACTTAGCTCTCATAATCATGGGCAACAAAGAATAAGCATAGCATGTTGGTATATGCTAAAATATGCTGATATATGTAAATTAGTTGAAAATAAATGCGTCAGCTCTAAATGATCCATTTCTTAGAGATTTTGTAACACGCATCTTTCCTATTCATAGCCTTATCATCAATAGCAATAAAACATGCTTCTTCAACTTTTCTCTTAATGTCATTTCTCTCCCTGCAAACTATTCTTGCATTTTTAGGTTCACATGCATAACCAGCTGATTTCTGATGTATTGCAAATATTGAGTTGCAATTTGGGTCTACTTGGGCCTTATTGTAAGAATATCTGTGCTGGGATAGTCTTGTAGAAAGAGTTGCTTTCGTTTCCCCATAGTATGATGCCATGCAGTTATTTTCTGGACATGAAATATTATATACGGCCTGAGAGGTGTTGTTGGGTGTTATAATGTCTTTGGTGTTATTAATAATTCTATTTGTATTAGGGGGTGTATGAAAGCTTTGTTGAAATTCTTTATTAAACACTGAGTAAAACTTTCTCTGGGTAGTTGCAATATATGGTAACAAAATTCTATTTTTCTGCTGCTTAATAACATTGCCGTTTAATTTACTGTAAAATTGTCTAATCTTCCTATCAATTGTGAAATGCTTGAAGCCGAAATCTAATAAATCGTTTCTATATAAGATTAAGTTTGCTCTTTTGTCCGATTCAAATCTGCAAAGTTGCTCATTCCTATGCAAGAAAGACGCTAAACCAGCAAATTTATGAATAGAAGGTGTGTTTGAAGTAGGTTGAATATTGCCTCTTTTTTCTATTGGTTTTATAATCATTGTATAATTTAGTCTTTGATCTTCTCTTTGCACATACATATCCAAGTATTTAGTTTTCCCTTCACGATCTTCCATTTCTGTGTTTAGCTTCAGCTGCGTACTGTCTTGTATGTCCTGTTTAATTTTATCTATAATTTCTTCAGTAGCAGTGATGAAAAGGTCGTCAACGTATCTTGTGTATACAATTAACTTAAGTGTTTGTTCATATTTAGGAATAATACTTTGTTCAAAATAATTAAGTACGATACTTGAGATGATACCGCTCATGGGTAATCCCATCGGCCATCCATCGTTCATTTGGTAACATTGATTATTGAATGTTGCCACAATGTTGTTGTTAAGCCATTTTAAGAAATCAATTATGAAAGCTATCTTTTTTTGATCCACGTCGTTGTTCATAAGCTTATTTAATCCTGATGAAACTCGGTTGTTGTGCGCATATTTGCGCATTAAAATAATAATAATAATAATAATAATAATAATAATAATAATAATAATAATAATAATAATAATAATAATAATAATAATAATAATAATAATAATAATAATAATAATAATAATAATAATAATAATAATAATAATAATAATAATAATAATAATAATAATAATAATAGTTAACAATTAGACAATTGAATATCAAGTGAGATTTTATTGAAATCCAATCATCTAAAAAAATAATCACACATTTACTAACAAACAGCCACCTTACAAGCAGTTGTCCCAGGTTAGCGGTTCACTTCCCAGCCGATGCTATGACCCATGAAAAAACAATTATTTAATAATTATTATAACTTTAGTACTACTACATCAACGTCAATAAATAAATTATTAAATCACTTTAAAATAATAATTTATGAAAACCATTATTCTACTTATCCCTCTACTATTACAAATAATAACCATTAATCAGAATAATCACCAACTGGTAATCAAAACTCTTATCGCTACTCAATATAATATTATATTAATCAATTTTAAAAATACATTAATTGTCTTTAGATTTAGCCTATTCTGTTTCTCTTTCCAAACAAACATCAGGAATTATTTAATTAATTTTATATAGCTTAAATAATACCGTAGTTACAATTGAATCATTGGTATAAACTTTATGACACTTTTATGTTCTTTTATTTCTATTAAATTTTAAATGAACTTTAAAAATACTTATGTGACTGTTAAACAAGATTAATTTTCATAATGTTCTAAATACACAGTGATTCTTTAGCTTAAATTTCCAATATTTATTCAGATATTTAAACATTAAATAAATTAATAAGTAAAATTAGCACTACTTTTATTAATCATAAAAGTATAATTAACAGATCCTTAATGTATTAAGTTCAAATTATTTATTTGATTTCTCTCTTCATAACTTACCCAATAAATAAATTTTATATGGGAATGTTATTGTTCCATGTGCTTATATATATGACATTGTGATATATTTATGGTTTCGTAAAGAAAATAACATTAACTGCTTAGTTCAAATTAAAAACATATATTTATTTACAACAACAACGCAATTCTAATAATAATTTCGATTATATATTATAAAATAAAATATTTTTAATGACTTACATTATTATGATTAAAATATTTACATTAATACATCAGAAAAACAAAAAAATCAAATAAATACAATCAATCTTCCATGGTTTACCATTGATTAATATCATTTAAGAAATTAAATGTTAATTATTCAATATTATTAATATTCTTATTACATATTTAATTACTCTTCATATTTGCATAAAGTTTAGTAATTTAATTAGTATATCCAATATGCTTTAGTGGTCAGTTACTTTACTTTTATCTTTCTTAAAATTTATTCAAATACCATATATTTCAATTTCATAATCATTATATCAATAGATTATTATTCAATATATGACTTTTTATACTTTTTTTTATAAATGCTTTATTCTATATAGATATGGAAACTACATTGATTACATAATGCAAGGTATTACATTTATTACAGAGTTAAGAGGAAGGTTTATAACCTTCTCTACTGCCAGAGCAGTGGTATGTACACTTCCTGGCTTCACACACCTCAATTGTCCATGGTTATCAAGTCCCATGTAATTTTGTAGATGAATGTCGGTGCTAATCTTCTGTCTTTTTCCTGTATTGACTTAAGCTTAGACATGAGTATTTGATGAGGATTGTTTTTATGGGATTGTAAATCATCTTACATCTGATTAATCAATAGGTGAAAAGCAAAAAAATAGAGCTCCTAATTGCCGTGAATTCCCTATTGGTAATACTGGTAATAAGGGTTGTGAGTAATGGCTTCTTACTTGGAAGCTATCATATCCCTGTACTCATGCAGTGAGGAACAGTGGCTAAAAATGTGAACAATGGTGTCATTTTCCCTATGATGTTTTATACTTTTATATTGTTTATACCATATACACAAGATACTTTGAATAAATAAGTGAATCAAAAGTATTTACAATTTACATATAAAAAATATTATACATTCATTTCTCACACTTATTACATATAATTCTTTTATAATCTTCATTATCAATAATCTCATACTATCAATCTGACAATAAATTACTCTTTTCTTTTATAAAATCTAATTGTATTTGTTTTGCATATGGTCATTATATTCTTTGAACTATCCTTACTAACAGTGAAAGAAAAACTATAAACTCCCAATGAAATTACTTACATAAGAAGCTTAACTACAATCCAATATCAAAGATAATATTTAAGATAAGAAACTAATTTAATAAACAATCTTACATTATATGAATGAAAGTAACTCACATTTTTCCCTTCATGATTATAAGCTTGGGTAGTCATTCTTATTTCAATGATCCTACCATTAAAATGCTGGCTTTCCTCTGAAGCACTTATGGTATAAGACATTTATATTTTATAAATCCTTACTTATTTTACTAAGATCACATAGGTGTCCTTTGTATTAAATCCATTATATATTATGTTAGTTCTTCAGAATGATACTACACTCTTTTGGCATTTTAAACTTATTTCTTCTCCATTTGTAAACTTTTAGCATCAGCATAGATTATCTTTTCAATCCATGCGTACAACTTTTATCTTCCCATATATTTTATAAATCTAGAAATTATGATAGATCATTTGCTAAATCAAATAACATTTATCCTTATGACAAACATCATATTATACACTTAAAACCTTATAGTATTTGAGATCACAATTTAACATTATTAAATATTACATACATTCTATATCATACTTCACTTAGAATATTACTCACTTCTTATATGTTAATATTTTTCTTATCAATATATCTTTTTCTTGGCTCATAATTATTATTTATTTTGTACCACAAAAAATATTCCAGTACAATCAATTCATAATCCAATGTAGACCTATTTTGAAATAAATAAACCCTTACACTTAATGCATATTAAAATACATAAAATTATATTATTAAATTTACTTATTACCACTTTTCAACTCTTTGGTACATCCATGAAATAATTTTATAAATAAGAATAATATACTCTTAATTTTAAATTCTAAAATTATTTTAAAAACATTAACATATAACTTATATAAGTAGTTTCTTATCTTAAAAATATATTTTATCAATACATATCATTAATAATAGCACAGTGGTGGTGCAGATAGATATTGCTTCACCTTTCGATTCAGTGAGAATCCCTGTGCTAGTGGATATGCTCAAGCAAACTAAAATACCCAAAGCTCTGCTATATTTGACTGCAAACTTGATATTTAGCAGAGAACTTTATGTTACTATGAATGGCAGAAATTCACCCTCATTCATCCCAACACAATCACTATCTCAGGGTCTCCTCTGAGTGCATTAATGTTTATTTATTATATCAATCCTCTTATTGAAAAAAATCAATAGCACATTCATTGGACTTCAAATACCTGGTACAACACAGAAGATTGCATGTCTCACATACATGGATGATATCACAGTCTTCTTGACATCCAAGAAGCAAATACCACAGCTTCAGGCAGTGCTTGAACAATTCTCAAAACAATATGGAATGAGAATAAACCTGGAAAAGACTGCAGCCTGGACACTACTCACTGGAAGGCCATGTGGGCAGTGTATCAGGCAAAACCTACTCCATTTTTAGGCTTTTTTTTTCTAGGAGCCACTGGAATGAGATGTCAAATCCAAGCCAAGCTCAAAGAAGAAGTCAAAAGCATAGCTGAATCACTCTCAAAGGCATATTTGTCCATATATGCAAAGGTGCAACTGATTAACAAACTTATAATAACCAAGATAACATATTATATGCCTGTAGTTGAATTTTCAAAAAAATTTATGGCATCCATTAATTCCATATGTTGCAAGCTCATCTGGGGGAAAAAGACAGTGGCAATTTCAATGGCAAAACTTAATCGCCCTCTTATAGCAAATGGACTGGGATTGCATAGCTTACAAACATTTCAAACATTCAAAACAAGGAATGCTATAATTGCTATACTCACTCAATTTCCTAAATTAAGACACTTAGAGCAGATAACACCTACAGATAGGCCTCCTCCAAAAGATTGTTTTTTGGCAGTCACCATCTACCAATGCAGGAGAGAAAGAACAATCCTGGATCAATTTGAACAAAAGTATAAATATTGGGAAATATATAAGTTTATACATCAAAATAATCTCAATGAGGAGATCCCATCAATACTAGAAATAGGAAACAAATATCTGATCAAGCAATACAAAAGATGGCAACTAGAACCTAAGTTCCTAGATTTTATAATCAAAATGAATTTGAATGCTTTACCTACTAAATATTTTTTTACATCACAGAAGAATGTACAGGTCAGTTGATCCTTTCTGTGGCTTTTGCCATATAGCTGAGGAGACTTTACAGCATATAATTTTCAATTGCAAGGCCATGGAGCAGACTAGATGCATTCTGGAGGGAAAATATAGAAAACAAAACACTACAATGACACTAATTAAGTCAACGTACAAAGGTAGGTCTGTACCAGCCATAAGGGCCTCAATGTTTGTCTTATATGCACTTTGGTGCACTAGGTGTGTGTTTGTATTGGGTAATAACCCCAGAAGGCATCCAGTCACATTTGAGAATAAGCTAATTAAAATTCAAGTTAGAGACAAACAGATCACCAGCCCAGATATTTATGCAGCTATTTGGTCCCTGCTCAGACAAACAGCAAAGTTATAAATAATGGGCAATCTATGTAGATCTTGTGTAAACCAATAAAACAACTTTTACATATGTAAAACTACAACTACAAACTACCCATGTAACCATAGCAATCTAAGCTATGTCAAACCCTTCTAACTAATCCACAGCATAATAAACTAACCTACACCTATGGATTGCCAATGAAACCATGGCAATCCAAGCCAAGTAAAAACCCTTGTAACTAATCCACAGCATGACATTTTTTTTGTAATATCATGTCAATCAATAAATCAACTTTTATATATGTAAACCTATATCTATGGATTCCCCATGTAACCACAACAATGCAAGTTATGTAAAATTATGTAACTAATTCACAGCATGTAAAATTTCTGTAATCCTGTGTAAAACAATAAATCTACTTTTATATATGTAAACCTACAATTATGGATTGCCTATGTAAACACAGCAATCCAAGCTATGTAAATTCTTGTAACCCTTTAAGACAAATAAAGCTTATCATTGAAACATTGAAACATAACAACAACAACAACAACAACAACAACAACAATAATAATAATAATAATAATAATAATAATAATAATAATAATAATAATAATAATAATAATAATAATAATAATAATAATAATAATAATAATAATAATAATAATAATAATAATAATAATAATAATAATAATAATAATAATAATAATAATAATAATAATAATAATAATAATAATAATAATTTAAATCGAAAACTTTTTCAATCATTTTTTTCTTTTCTACAACTAACTTCCCAAAACTCTCTACACTTGTTACTATGATGATGATCGCCAGTTTAAACTTCTTCACTTATGATCATTTTCTTTCTCATTTAAAATACACACATTTTAAATAAATTCCTGAGTGCTCTTCACTGTCTATTATAGGATCTTTAACTTCACTTTAATGCATTTAAAATATTGTACACTTAATTATTTTTTTAAATAATCCTTTAAATGTTAAATATCAGTCTATAATATTCATTATCTATTAGAAGCATATTTATATGACTGATTTTGCTGTTATCGGTAATAACGTTTAACTTTTAGCATTTCATCTTTTTTATCTATCTTATAAGTCAGTTATACTTATATCTATTAGTCCTGGTTTATTAAAATATCACAATTCACATTTTCTTTAATATTATTTATGGAAATAAATAATTTCTTCTTTAAATTATTACAATCTTAAAGCTTATCATCAAAAATACATATCCTTTATTATAAATAAGAGTTACTTTATTACTATTCATTTTAGTTTTATATAAAACATTAATCACTCTAGGAAAATTTCTTCATTACTGCTATAAGTACATAATATTTATTTTTATTTAATTTTAACTTTATTTCAGTCATTGTATTCAATATATATATATATATATAAGTTTATAATTACTGTTAGATAATTTGCTGAAAAGTTCTATAATGTTTTACCAATTTTATAGTAACTATTCATTTTAAATAAATACAGATTCCTCAATAAATTATTTATGAGACTCATTAAAATTAAAGAGAGAACAAAACATATTCTTACACAATTAGATTTGCAACTCTTGTAACTTATTTATAATTCCTTTCCATTTCACCCCCAAAATAATGCTGTTTTTTTTAAACTTTTAGTAGCAACCATGAATTGATTATAATTTAATATTTAAGATTGAATTAGGTTCCATGAAGAATTTTTAATTTCCTCCATTATCACTTTTCATCCTTTTAAACATTTGATATATAATTATTCATCTTATTAAAGGTAAATTTTAACTTATTTAAAATAAAACACAATAAAATTTTTAATTTTAAAGAACTAACAAAAACAGATTTATTAGCTCTTCACTGTTTAATCAATTCCCCTAAATTTTCATCTGCTCTTATCTTTTATATTGTAGACAATATTATGCCAGACCCTTAATTAAATCAATTTTATTGGTCATCATCTTTTTGTCAATTAAAAATTTTTCACATAAATTAATTTTGTCTACAATTTTAAGCAATATTAAATTAATAATATATTTAAACATTGAACAACAAATATAATTACTTTTAAATTTAAATACAATTCTAAATATTATTTTTGTAATAATTATTTATTTAAATTAAAAATAATATAATTAATAATTTATTACAAGTAAAATCATTGCTATTTAAAAATTGTAATATTTAATATTCCAAATTGGAATAAAATATTATTTTCAACAAGGAAGTGAAATATATTTATTATTCTTGTACAATAAGATTCTGCAAACATATTCACACACACATTTTTAATTAAAGACTAATGTAATGAAAAATTAACTAAATATTCCTTTTATAACTATTATAAAGTTTAATGCATATTATAAATTTTGACAAATATAATTTAAATATGCTTATATCTATTAAATGATATTGTAATTGAAATAAATATGACTTTTAAAATATGTATGATTATTATAAGGTGTCTGTTGATTAACTTGACAGAATTTTACACTTATACTATATAAGGCTTTTAATACATGATATAGATGAAAAGTTAATATTAAATATCATGGTGTACTTTCTAAATTAAAATTTTTGACCATTATATGAAATGTACATTCTTCTTTGAAACATTTAGCAAAGTAAAAGGTTATAGTATGTATATATATTGCAAGGAAATCAAGTCATGTATCATGTGGCTATTGACATGCTTATTATATAACGCACACACACATATATATATATAGTAATGGTATGATATAGAAAAATAGATATGAGGTTAGTATAGAGTTGATTTAAAAACATCTACCTCACATACATGCCAAAATGAGAGACCTATGTAGGAAATTTATAATTTATATGACCCATGAGCTAGAGACTCTATTGATATTTATGGAATTTGTTAAGACTACAGAATTATGCTTGATAATAATAAGGTCCTATGCATATATATGAAGATCTAACTAATACTAATCACAATCTGAATTCATTTGATTAGTAAATATTGCTAGCTCTTATTACTAAATCAACCACTGATAAATAATCCTGGGAATATGAACTGATGTTCAATTGTATAGAACTATCTGAATAATATGAAGTAAAATAACTAAAGCTAGGATTTTAATATAATAGGTAAATACTTTATCTACATTGGTAACTAGAATATAGATAATAAAATTGCATATTAAAATAACATTAACTTCTAATAACAAGTATGTGTGTATTTACACTATGGAAGATGTTAAACAAGGCACTTAGCTTGAATTAAAGGAAAATGCACATTTAGCCTAATTTTGCTTATAATAATTTAGTATTGAGAATTATTAACTTATTAAGGTCTACGTTGGTGTTAAATCTAAATAAGTTATCTTGACGAGTGCCATTCAGTAATTATTTATCCTTTTCTGATTTAAGGCAGCTTCCTTTAATTGAATGAGTAAATGTGATTGTTTACTTTATATAATAATATACATGAAATCATCCTTTAACTATTGTGTGTAACATAATTTAAATAAAATTAAAAACAAAAATTTGAAAACATTATTGGAACATTTAGCATTCAAATAATCACTCTACTGGGTAAAGTAGTCAAAGTGGTATAAGAATTTGTAGGTATTCGAAATGAAATGATAATAGTACTAAGAATTTGATTACAGTCCCTGGGATAATCCAATATAATATATTCCATATTACTTTTAGTGTTTTACCTCCTTAATATAAATAATAGATGATTGATAATTATATAATCGTTTTTCAATACATATAAGAATCTATCCAAATGTAAATTTTAATAATCACTGATTCCTGTGTTATCTCATAAGTGTGTAGTATCATAATTTCTTTTAATATCAACTATAAGTATTCATCTATTCACTATGTTATCCACAAACATTGTAATATAGATGTTAGAATTCCAACATGTGCATAATAAGTATGTTTCTAGTGGAGTGTAGTGAAATATTACGTGGTAGGTGGCGCTACAGCCTCATGTCTAAAACTTTGTATGCTTGATATTTTATATTTGTTTTCTTTCTTTTAGTGAACAATTTTTAAGGTAGTTATTTAAAATTAATTTGGTTCCTTCTACGAAATTGACATTTTATTTACAATAGCCAACATTTTATTCCTAATGTGAGTGCGATTGTTTTGTTTTATATGTGTATATTCTAAATTCGAATGGCAAGTCGAATGATTATTTTCTAAAAGCAAGAATGAATTTATAATGTGCTCGAAGCTGTGGTTTTTATTTATTATATAATTTAAATCCATGGTCCTTAGTAAACAGACGTCAACATGTTTGATTCTAGCAATGCAATTTTGTTTTTTTTTCTAAGTGATCTTACAAATTCAGTAAATAGAACATGATAATTAAAATTTAGTTTCTTCTAAGTAGTTTATCAGTGTGTATGTACAGTGTAGATTCTCTCTCAAAAAAATAAAAGTATACAATAAAGTTAATAAAAGTTTCCTTTTTAATACAATTTATCCTTTGTAATTGTTATATCACCTTTTTTCTCATGAATTTTATTAGATTTTCACTTTAAGCAATTGATGTAATAATGTTTATATAATATCAAATATTTTTTATATGACCGCAGGGCACTGATGCTTTAAATTCGTTTTTTGTTTTTCTAAATAATTGGCATCCTAATATTAAATTTGCTATGGTAGTGGAAAATAACAAATCACTTTCTTTTCTAGATGTTTTAATTACAAGAAAATGTGATGAAATCTTTGCAATATCAATTAAAAGGAAATCCACCCATACAAATAGATATATTATTTTTAATTCTCATCATCACCCTGCTCAAATATTTTCTGTACCAAAATATCTTTTGACTAGAGATTATAGTTTGTCTGATAAAGATCATATTGCTCAAGAAATAGAACTTACAAAAAATATTCTAATTTCTAATGATTATAATAGAAACATCATATGTAAGGCTTTATATAGCATTGATGCTAAAAGGGGGGGGGAAGGATAGAATTGACAATTCATCTTATAAATTGACAATTCATCTTATAATAAAGTGATTTTACCTTATATTAAGGGAGATACTGATTAGATCAGTAGAAGTCTATCTAGTTTTAAAATAAAGATTACTTTTTCTACTGGCAAGAAAATTGGTGATTTTTTACATAAACCTTAGGACAGATTATTTTTGGAACACCAAGGGGTTTATAAAATTCCATGTTTGCAGTGCTCAAAAAGCTATGTAGGTCAGTCTAATAGACAAATAAATGTCAGAATTAAGGATCATAAAAATGCTTTTAATCAGAAAATTAACACATCAATTTTTACATCCCATTTTTTAAAAATTGGTCACATACCTGATTTTGACAATGCAAAAATACTTGCTAATTTGGAAAGATATGATTTAAGAACCATGAGTGAGTCAATTGAAATATTAAAAAGACCTACTGGTTTAAATAGAGCTGATGAAGTTCAACATATTCCAGCTAGTGGAAACTTCTCATTTTATGCCTGTCTTCTAATATTAAATTAAAATTAATAGGTGAAAAAACTGAGGGAAATAAACATTTTGATAAATCTCATATTTTGAATGCTAAACTACTTTAAGCTGAATCTCATTTCTCATCTCGCATTCAGTCACGTTACTGTTTAAAATCTAACAATTTTTCTTTCAAAAGTTAACTTTGGTAATGGTAGGTGCTAGTTTGTTGAAATATTGGTATGTAATGGAAAATAATACATGGTTTAACCCCAACAATAATTTATCTACATCATTCAACCATGAAAACATCAAATATAATAATATCAAATATATTTGCACATGTACATATATGGGAATTATTACATATGAAGTGTAACATATATTAATCATTCATTAATGTGCATGTAAATGATGATATTTGAACAAAAGTTTCTTAAAATTAAAGTGTTTTCATTTTCTTTTTTTCTATTAGTGATTTCAAATATAGTGTGATCCCAAGTTAAAATTGTTATTGAAGTTTACTATACTAAAATATTTGTACTAACTACATTATGATAATTCTTCATTAATTTTAATTTTGAATTACTTTTAACAAAATAAGTAATAAAAAATATGGTTAAGATATTAATTAAAATCTTGAAGTAGGCGTCATGTTTTTCCAGATAAAGTAGAGAATTATGAATTGGCAGTTTTAGCAATTATTATTTCAGAGTGAAATAATAAGTTAACATCTAAAATTTTTTTAAAATACTATACATACATAATTATATTTTGAAAGGGGCCTCCTACATGGCACTATATATATATATATATATATATATATTGGAACAGTATTTATTGTTTAAAAACAATTGTGTTTAATATTTAGTACATAGTTTAAAATTTTTTTAACTTATTAAATAAAAATCAATCTGATTGATCAATATAAAATTATAAAATAATTGGATTGATTAATATTCACACTCTCTTCCATAAGTGTTCAGGACAATATTTTTTATATATCAAAGAGAATCTATAAAGTGATTTTATTAATTTATTATAATATTGTCAAATACTGAGATGGGAGTGTATATTATTTACTGTAACAGAATTTATTGTTTAAAAATAATTGTGGTTATCATTATATATATTGTACTATTTTCTGGTCGATTAGGTCTTATTTTATGGACTATAACGTGCTAGTTAACCAAACTATTTTTTAAAAAATATTCCATTCATATATGAGTTTGGATATTTCACGAATATAGTTAAATTTACTGATTAACTGACTTAATATTTATTATTATTAGAATTGCCAGTGGAGTTAATTTTAATTTGTTTAAAAGGATGCCAGGGTCTGTAGACCCACTAACTCTCATCATGTAGATTTAAAGTAAGATCGGGATTTTGATTCCTTGTCACTTTAAGCTTTCATATGAATTTTTTCCAGCTTAATTATTAAACAAGAATATTGGAAAAGGTAATTTATACATTTCTCATACAATTATTTAACAATAAATTTAATAAACTAAAATTAAGAACATATAATGAAAGGTTTATATTAATGGTAAAAGTTTTATTGAGATACTTTAAATATTTAAACAATTATTACAAATTATTTATAAAACTGGAAAGAACATACACACACATACTCAGATAATAATATTAATCAATTAATTCACACAGTTCACTTTGAAGAATAAAACAGCAAATGTCCCTTCTTTTTTCTTTGGTCTAAATTAGGAATTGAGTTGTGATATGGCTAATAACTTACCAGTAAGTTCCTCAGCCTTACATAGCATATTAATTATCATGCTAGGAGTGGTCCTTTTATGAAAGATTTTATAGTAATTAATTCTGACTTCATTCTGATAATACTTTCACATTTCTGATCCAAACTTATGAAAGGCTAGACTTGAAGCTTTTGGTGACTTTTGCAAGAAAAGATGTCAGTGAATGCTCTGATTACTACTCACACATGGCAACTAGGTTCAGCCTAGTACTGGATGAAGCATTTTATTATGGCTTCAAAAATGCTGCAAACAAGAAACAGTCAGAAAAATACAGGAAAAGACCCTTCTCTAAACTTGTTCACTTATTTTATACCTATGACCAGTTTGAAATCTCTGTGCATATCTTCTTATTCTTTGTTCTATTATGAAAATACAAGTTGATAATCTTCTACATTACTTTTTCTTTCAGATACAAAGTTCTCTTATTTATAAATTATTTAAGCCATCTTTAATTATCATTAAGAAAATTACCTTGATTTTAATCACTTTCTTTTGTCTATCTGGGTTAGCAATCTGTATGTGTTTCTATTCTTTCCAATTTTAGCTTTACTTTAATTAAACCAATAATATCAAACACAAATAACTTTCATAATATGTATCTAAAAAATAAATTATACTAACTAATAAAAAAAGTAAATTGTGTCCATTGATTATTTTTTTATTTTACTTTTTTTAGCTTTTAAATCTCATCCAATGCCAACACACTTGTAATGAGAAAATGAACTATTTATAGGCAAACATTTTTTTTTAGTTTAAGAAAAATTGAAAAGCTTCATTTGGAGAAATTAATAACTGTCTAGTTTAAATCTCACATATATAGAGAATCTGTTTGTATTTATTTAAAATAATAGCTAGCATTATGTAATGAAAGGGGGATTGACTTTCGTATGCACTGTAATATTTGAAAAAATATATATTTATATGTCTAAAAGAGTCTTCTTGAATTGTAATATTTATCAGTAAAAAAGTTAGTGAAAATTGAAATTGAACTCGTTATAAATAGGTTTGCGATTATAAGAAATTATAAAAGATATTCTGTGCTAATCTAAACAAGCAGTTTTCTATTTAATGTTCTGCATACGTATGTATGTGTGTGTGATACAGATATATAGATTTATTTTTTCTCTTTTGTAGAAAATTGTATATTGTGTTCTATATTATTTAATAATATAGTGTAAAATGAATCTGTTTTGATTTGTTATTTGCAACTCTAAAATTTAAGTCTAAATAAAGAATTACTTAGATAAGATTTATTTTACAAAAATTGTCAGTAATCTTATATATTCTTTTAAATGGTTTTCATAATGGGCATTGGGTTCATTAAATGGAGCTGGAAATAAAACCCAGACCTAACATTTAACAGGTAGGGGGAAAAGGTTAAATTTCTGAGAGAAATTGTGCATTAGAGAAAAGCCAAACATAGAAAAAGAACTGACAGATGACCTTTTTTCTCCTCTCCCTATAAAAGTCTGAAGAAAGTGAAGGGGAGGGCATTACTAATTCAAACTAACTTGCCAATTTATCTCTGAAAGTTTGCTCTGATTTTTCTTTTTCTCTCAGAAAATTGACTATATTTATTAAGAAGTATAAAATGTTGCTTGAATATGAAGTTCTAAGTCAATTGTAATAGTGTGCAATTCTTTCTCTAAAGTCAATTATGACCAAATCTGCTCTTGATAAAAGACTTTGTATCCAGTGCATTAATATTTATATTTGGTTTATCAAAATTCGTTTAAAGAGAGAATGATCAAACTTTTATATAATGTTAAATAGCCAATCCATATTTTAATAATAAAATCTATTTGTTTTGACTGTGTTTTAAACCTAAAATGGAAAAAGGAAGAAGCATCTAAATTCAAACCCAGGAAAGAAAATCTTCAAAATGTGAAAGTGATCTGCAAGACTCTTTTAAACCACTTTTAATTATCAATGTAGCTACCTCTTGATTAAAAAAAATACAGTATGTGCATCTATATAGTACCTATAGCTATCACCAAAACAAAATGAACAAAATAATAATTAGCTGGTGGACAATAATATCAAGTCTTCAAACTTAGCCTTGAAGGAAAGAGACAATGGAAAGAGACAATTCGTAATGTTTAATATTTATTATTTATTTTGCTTTACTTATATAATATGTAGCATGTTTAATAGAAACTTTAACGATTATATTGATTTTTTTTTTAAAAAAGTGTTTAGAATGTTTAAAAGAAAAGAAAAATGATTTTGATCCATAAGACTCGTTGAAGTAAAAAAAGGATTTGATGA
This sequence comes from Epiperipatus broadwayi, assembly GCA_028023455.1. NCBI lineage: Eukaryota > Metazoa > Onychophora > Udeonychophora > Euonychophora > Peripatidae > Epiperipatus > Epiperipatus broadwayi. Next base: position 7,947,160 of record JAQFVV010000023.1, on the reverse strand, counting down.
TGAAGTATAAATGCTTATGTATTTGTAAAAAAAAAGATAGAAAATATTTTTTTATTATCAAAATTATCTGCTTGGTATTAGATGTATGAAGAGTGACTGGATGATCATGTGAAAAATCATTGCTATGCTATAATATTTTTGATTCAATCTGTTATTAATATAAATGTTGGATGGGTGTTGCTGTGTGCTAGACTTTTTAAATTAAGATAGTTCATGGTTTTGATTTGTGATCTGGTCAGACTTTTGTCATTCATATCTGGACTGTAATCGATGTATGTGTGTGTATATGCGAAACTATAAATGCTTGTTATTACTGAGGTAGAGTTATCTTACCACCTCATAGATAAGAAAATAACTATCTCATAATTTATTCACTATGGCAGTAGGAGATGAGAACCAGTTCCCACTCCATTTATTTTTATTAAGGTAGGGAATTATTGATAGAGTTATTGTTAGAGTTGTGGAAAATGTTGTGCATGCCTATATAGAGTAAGTATGTAGAAAACGAGTTCCTCACATGATTCTAGTATTATAGAAGACTTATCTCTGGCTATTGCAGACATTTGAAGTTGGGAGTTGTTTTTTTTATTTCCCTTACTGAGACACTGATATGTGCATTATAAAGTGCTGCATAGTGCTATGAAATATAGAGGGTTTTACAAGACAGGATAAAAAATTGCTTTGGCATAACTAGGGTTTCAGTCAGATGTATGTGTTGATGAAGAGAATGACAAAGATTTTAATTTGGGGGCTGACCAATCTATAGTTGGATTTTGTGAAGGATGGTAAATTGAACATCGTCAAGCTGGGGGCAACATGCTAACCTATCAAAATATATACAGTCGCTAAAGTGGGAAGCATGAATATTTGGTATGCATGAATGTAAAATAATGGTTTTTGAATTTAAACTCATTTGCAGGACCAATTAGAGATTTTTCATATCACATCATCCTTTTCATAGGAAATATAAAAGATTATTGCCTGTTGGAATAATTAAAATTGATAATTATTTATTATTGCCTGTTGGAATAATTAAAATTGATAATTATTTTGGAATAGTCCAATTGATAATGGTTGCAATGAAAGGGGGATCAGAAATTTATAGGTTCTCTGAAAGTTAAAAGAATATTTCATATTATACTTAAATATGGAATTCTGATTATGATTCCATGCGTAAGCATTTTAGCATTCAATTAAAGATGGATCAAGACAATGATTAAGTTATAAAGAAATTTACTTAATTTAAATATGTATTATGTATTATTATTATCATTATTTAGTTAATTTCAATATGTATGATGTACCATTATGATTATTCTTTAGTAAATTTCACATCATATTTGATTGTAGTAATATTATAGATGTGTTTTTTTATTATTATTGTAATAAAGATTTGTTATTATGAATTTACGTGCATGTCTTGTTTTTTGGTATTTCAAATATCTCCAGAATCTTTATCCAACACTTATGTCTAGAACTAATATTAGATCACCTTTAAATTTATATTATTCATTGTATATTGATTGATTTCATAGTTGATTCACATAATTTATTTTTATATTGATTGATTCCATAATTTAAATTTATATAATTTATTTTATATTGATCGATTTTCATAGTTTATTTGCATAATCTATTTTTATGATTTATTTCCATATTTCATGTACATGATTGAGTTCCTTGATCGATTTCTATGATTAATGTCCATGGTTTATTTCCATAGTTTACTTTGGCAAAATGCAATAGATTTAAAAGTACTAATTAAATTTTGGCCTAATTAAATTTTGGCAAACAGATATGAAATAGAATAAGATGAAAGAAAATAGTCAATTTAGGTATATTAAATTTAGTCATTTGGTTCATTGCCATGTTATGAATATTGGGAGCAGACATAAAATTCCTTTCCTGCTTTTGGTATTTAATATGATTCCCACTGGCAAACTCATATTAAAGTTTAATTTAGAAAAATTTGGGATCATATCCATGGCAATGTAATCGTTAATAATTGCAGCTCATTAGCAGATCTAGACCTTGAGAAGAAGTATTTTGATTATTAAATCTAAGAGCTAGCTTGGAAGTCAAGTAGCGTAAATATTAAAATTCAGGATATACTATAATTATAATAAAGATCATGAATTGATAGTCGATTGGAAGGCTCATATGTTTGTTTAAGAGAATGGAATTAAGAATTATCAGTTAAAAATATATAAAGAACATAAAACAGACATTCAGTGTTATATAATTGTAACTATTGAGAGTGATAGATGCTGAGAATGAAAAATAAAGTAGTGGGATTAAATGGGAAGGATTTATTTATAACATTTCTTTATCCTACTTTAAATTAAATAATAATTTTATATTATAAGCATAAGTTATGAGTTCTCCGCATCGATTACAAAATTATTTTTAATCATGTATGAATTGGAAATGTATACAACATTTTTGTAGTTACCACTCATAGTTACCACTTGAGATCAGATATTTATATTAAAGTTGTGGAAGAAAGTTGTCTCATTATCATACATTTAGTAATAAGAAATTGTCATGGAAACATTTGCATAATTGTTGCTAGGTTTGAAACCAAGACCACAATAAATTGAGTTGTATTTATTAACATTGTATTTTTTTTAGAGACAATTTAATTACTTTCTCCATTATCTTCTATAGTCATAAGCATGGATGATGATGATCTCTGGTGGGCATTACAATTTTATAGTTGCAATTTGGGGCCCAGGTATACTTAGTCTTATTATCAATATAATTAGATAAACACACTGGCCATCCTTGTTTGATCACAAGGTTAGATTCAATTGACTAGCTACTTGAAACAAAATAAAGGAAAAAAAGTTGAGGTTACACACATAGAAAGTGAAGTTTGGTGCACATAAAGTGAAGTAAATAAATGAATAAAGTTAAGGCATAACCATTAAAAAACAGCCAGCACTTAAAAAATCCTAATATAAATGGCAATCAACAACCTCAAATTGTTGTTTGTATTATATATATATATTGCAACCTTTTAATTGGTTAATTATGCTGAATGAGTATATAAAAATTTATATTATTGTCCAAAATTTTAAATTTCAGAAATATAACTTGCACAAATAATTTAATATATGAAATTTAAAGAGAGAAGTCAATAGGGATAAGGACTACACATCTTTTATTTGTAATTTTTTTTTAAAGGTATGTAATTTTAATATAACTGATTTTAATAAATGCAAACCCATTTACCTGTACAAATATGTCATATTTAAATAAAAGTTACAATAGGAAAAAGTTCAATCTTAGTATTTTATATTACAGTAATCTGTTAAAAGATGAGTGTGTTATTTTCTGTGCTGAATTCTGATAAATAAATAAAAGAAAGTAAAATAATTTATTTTCTATAAAATAATGATATATTTTATAAATAGTAATGATAATATTTTAGGAATAAATACTTTTAGTAACGTATCTTATTTTAAATTAATTAAAAAGATAATGTATTTTAAATTTTAATTTAAAATTGTTTAAACTTTATCAGTTTAAAAATATTTATTAATTTTATTATTATTATTAAATTGTAGACAGCAAATTAATTATTCAAAAACTGTTATTTGATTTTCAATTAATTGACCAACAAAATGTAATTGTTTTTTTGATATCATGCTGTCGAGGTGTAAAAAGAAAAGAACAGATGAACTAGGGAGAAAAAAGGAGAAAGAAAAAATATAAATCATAAAAATAAAGTGAACTGTTGTTTCACATAAAAGTTTGTAAAAATTATAAAATTTAATATATTTTATTTTGTAAACAGTAAAAATAAGTAAATAAATTGTGCTGAAAGGAATATAATATTTTTAATAGTAGTTGAAAAATTATGAAATGAGTTAAACTAAGTTTCTTTGTTTGTGATACAATTATGGTCTGGAACTTCAATTCATAATTAAAAATGCTAATAAAGAATAAGTACAAGGACAAATTATCATTATTAGTAATTGTAAAAACCATGAAGAAAAAGAATTCTCAACTTCAATTAATTAAAAAAGTGTAAATACTGTCATGTAAGGAAATGTTTTGTTTTTCTCTATTTTGTTGATTGGTTTAAATAATAACTTAATTATGAAGAGGAGAAAAAATAAATATAAAGTGACAACTTATATAAAATAATTAAATTAGTTTATAAAACTTTAAAATAGTTTATTAATGGAAATGAGATGTCAAATAAAAAGAGTTATCTTTTAAATTAAAGTAACTTGTATTATTCGAATTAACTTTATAAAACTATAAAGAATAGACATTTATTGTATATTTAATAATTAAGGCATATTAAGTAAATGAATATGATAATAAATGTTTATTATATATTATATTAAATAAAAGCTTGTTCCAAGAATGAACATTTTGTTTAGCAAATAAGATTATTCTATAGTATAAAATACTAAAAGGATAAAAATTTAGCAACAACAGCTATTAATTTTGATTATGACAAATTTTGATAAAATAGTATATTGGTGGATAATAGAGATAAGTGAAGTTATTTATGTTTATTTTAGAAAGAAAGAATTATTACGTAAAATATAATCAGGAGAAAAAGTAGAAGTAGGAATGACCTGTGAATTAATACTACATATAGTAAAGTTTAATAGTGGAGAGAGTAATATTCAAATGTGTATTTAATCACTTATTCAACTGCAGTTTTATTAAACTTCTATGATAGTTATTCATATTTAATATTAGATCATATTCAGATCTGAATGCTTAAACAAAGATGCATTGGATTTTTAAAGAGTTTTATCAAATCATTGGTATTAGTGATTTTTAATGTTTTATACAGAATCCTAAAAGTTGTGGGTAAGTGGAGAATAAAATTAGTAACTCATGAAGATGTGTGAAGCATTGTGCTGAAGAATATAATGAGGCAGAAGTAGGAGAAGGAATAAGAAAAAAGGGAAAATAATATTTTTTTATTTGGTTATTGTTAATATTAATGTGAAGGTAATATTAGATGTTAAGTTTAGTGATAAGGTAATAATATTAGATGAATTTGATTTCTATATTCTGATATATTAATATATTTTATATGTTTAGCATATTTTTTAAAAATGATAATGAAAAATATGCTTAGAAAGTTAGTATAGTATACTTGAGTGTTGAGAAAAAGAGAGTATGGGTTAAACAATACTTTATAATTAAAATATAAAATAAAATTATTTAAATTAATTTAATAATATTTTAATATAAAATATATTTAATGAGTAAATTGATCTGATAACAATGAATCAAGAGATATGATTCATGGAAATAAAAATGTGTATGCTATCTGAATATCAAATGAAAATATGAAGAGATGCAAGAGAATGAATAGTAAAAGTAACAAAATAGCCATGATCTCAATTTTGTGTGATAAAAAGTATAATGTTGACCTTTATTATAAGACATGATTTGTTTTGTAATATAATTGTTATTATTATAGAATAATATTTGAGGGGGAAATGAGATTGTAATATTAGTGGTGAGGTAGCTTATGGTCATTGTTGCTAAAAATATAAAGCACAATAAGATAAGTTATAATTCCAGTATAGGATGAAATATCCTCCTGAAGCACCAATTAAAACATTATAATAGGATTGATCTATGTGACACCCATATATGTACTATAGTGTGAGGAGATGAGAGAAATTTCCACAAGCATGGATGTTACTTTCAATAGGAGTTTCATAGATAAGCTTGGATATTGGGATGGAATAATTAAGATAAAATGACTACTTATAATATAAAAGCAATACTAGTGATATTAATGTAACAATAATCAGTGATGTTAAATTAAAAAAAAAAAGATAAATCTAATTTTATATTAGTCATTGTATTTAATCTAAATTTTATCTTTAAGTGGAGAACTAGTAATGGCCTTCAAGTAAATGCCATTTACAAATAATTTGAATATAAGGTTTTACATATATATTATAGTTTTTTTTGTTCTATAATTTGATTTTATTAGCCACAATTTAAATAAATCTTAGAAAAGCATATTCTACTGTTAAATGCAACACTCCTCACTTAGAGAAAAAGCGCCAACCCTAAACTTTGGGATAATTAAATATTACCCCAAGAAATATTTTTGACACTTAAATTCCTTTTGCAATGGTTTTTTGATCTTCCATATATTTTTTTACTATCTATCAGAAAAGAATTCCCTCACAGAACATAAATAAAAAGCTGTTAAGTAGATCAGAATTGTCAATAACTCAAGGTGTAGTTTCATCATTTAAGACCCAATTAATGATTCTTTTTCTGGATGTTTAACCAGAAATCTTTCAAAAATCCAACAGTAAAGCTAGTTGTATTCAAGGATGTTATTTGAAATTTTATCAACAGATTCAGGAAAATCTATGATCATTGCACTGATATACTTCATGAAACAGTTTTATGGTTACTGATATATGCAAATGCCATCAAACACAAATCATAAACCATATAAATAATGATGATCAAATCTGTAAATATGGTGGAGAAATGAAGGACTTAGTTAAATCACTAATGAATTTATTTTCTGGTTGAAATCTTTATAGATTTTTTAATAATGTTTTGTTAATAGTTGTCTAAAAAAATCCACAGCTAAAGTAATAAGATTATTTAATAGTAAAATTAAACTACAAGAAAGGAAGCACTTGAATATCTTTATCAATAAATGCAGCAAATAATATGAAATGTAAAACACTAATAATGGTTGTAATGTTAATGTACTATTAAACACTAATTTAAACATCTAATTTGGCATGACTAATGTGTAACATTACCATTTTAAAAATTGTAAGACCGTTTATTAGACCTAGATTTTATTTTTAAATAAAGAATCATCATTGAAAATGGTCAATTACAATCTATCAGTCATATTTTATTTACAATTTACATATAATCATCTTGCAGAATACATTTTTAAGAATAACTCTCATTATCAACTATTTTGGGAGAATAATGACATTCCACAAAAATATAACAATTGTTCATCTTACATTGATAATGTCAATAGACCCAACAAGATACTAAAGCATGATCATATTTTAATATAGCCCAGCACTAAGGCAAAATTATGCAAATTCTTTATATTATTTAAACTTTGATAACAAACCTTATATAAAAATATAAAATTAATATATTTAAAAATAATATAAATAATCTTGACAGGTATAGGTTCCAATTACAATGCATTATCTGATTGTTATACCAAGTGAAAAACTGGTCAATCATTTTGTGGAATGCAAGTTTGGAGAATAAACTTTTATTATTTGCTGTCTTGATTGGGACTATGTTTATCTACATTATTATTAGTTGTGTAAATCTATTAATTAGATAGGAATATGTTACATCTTTAAAAAGTTTATGCTTATATAGCATCATTACCATTCTTGAATATCAATTTACATCAGGATGAAGGTTTCTCCAATCCATAGCCTCTTTTCTCTATATCATACCAACAAATTTTTTTCTTTTATATATCCAACTCACATAAATCTCTTTCTAGATTCTTTACAACTTCTTGGGATCCAGTTTAAGACTTAAGTGGTGCAACTATGATTATCATCTCTTTTAAATATGTCTGTCCAATTTCTATTTCAGTGTCTTAATTTTTTTCAATGATATTTATTCATTCACTTAACCACATATTTCATTTTCAATTCTTCTTGTTATTCTCCATATGTTGTTGAATGCTCTGAAGTCTCTATATTACTCTTACATTATGGAATCCAAGTTTCAGATCCATAAATAAGAATGAATAAAACACCTATTAAAAAGCTTCATTATCAACACATGTCTGAGTTTTCCAGATTGCTGATAGGGAAATGGTCTTTAGATACAAAAGTTAGTTGTAAAATAATCAATGAAAATACAAGTCATTGACAATTATTATCAGGACGTGGTGGAAGGGACAATGACATGCATACTTCCATAAAATGCCACAATTTCTACAATGCTAAGTGTATAATAGTAATTACTGACTGCCATTAAGTAAGTCAAAGCCCTGATGATTGTAGGATCAGAAACAGCATTTTTACAAGTTGGAAGAAGACTATTGTAAATGGAAACAGTGAGAAAGGAAATAATAGACAGTTGATTATTTTTATGAGAAATGGTCAGCACATTTAAGCATGTAATGAAGAATATTGTTGGGCAAAGAAGGCAATACGAAACTACTTTGGTTATAATTTCATTTTTTATCATGAGTATAAACATGAGATTGCTTCAAATTAGTGTTAAGACCTTAATTAAAAAGGTTTTGGAATCTTGCCTGGAAAGAGAACACATGAAACTACTCAGGTTGTAAACCTATAAAATCTTAATAAAGATAGTATCCTGAAAAAAAAAAGAAGTTGAAAGTAGGTAAGTAAAATGTAAAGTCTTCAAGTAAAACTGAAAAATTTGAAAGGAGAAATGAAAATAAATAATATTGATGATATAAAATTATGTGAAGTGATCGGAAGAGCTTTAAACTAGTGGTGATGTTGTTTTATTCTGGTGGTGATCAAGGAATAAATGAAATCAGTATTGCTACTGGAAAGAAAATTTGAAATAGTATGATTAAAGGTGGATTGTTTGTGATGATAGAATTATAATGATAAAAATAATTGCAAGTCCTTAGGATTTAATATTTATACAAGCTTATATACCAACTACTAGTCATAATGATGTGGAAACCCTCTAAAAGGTGGGAAAATAATATGAGAAAGTAAAATGCATGTGATTGGAATGTTGTTGTGGGGAAAGGTAAAAAGGGGGAAAATGATTGAAAATTATGTTATTGGAAAGCTTGTGTAATTTTGTAAGGAGAATAATTTTGTGATTGAAAACATTTGGTTTAAAATTCATCAAAAAATATTGTATTCATAGAAATATTCAGGTGATAGAGAAATATATCAAATAGATTATACATTGATACAGGATAGATATAAAAATATTATTAAGAGTTTAGATGCTTTTCTTGATGTTAATATAAATTCTGATTATAATATGATTATGATTAAATTAAAGTTAAATTTAAAAAGGATGAAAAGAAGAAAAAATATGTAAGATGGAATATGGTTAAGATGAAAGAAATGGTGAAAGGAAGGTTTAATTTTTTTAAAAAATAATAAAGAGGATTAACAAAGATGAGGAATGTAGATGACTCTGATAAATGTTGTTGTAGGCTTAAAGAAGGAATGTTAAAAATTACAAAAAAATGTAAATGGAAATTATTTGATTACACAAAGGTAAATGACTTTTGATAACAGAAGGTAGGTTGGAAAAGGTAGAAATACAGAGAAATGAAAGAATATCAGTAATAAGGAAAGCCAAAGAGCATATAGATAAATTAATAATGAACTATAGAGAGAAACAGTAAAAGAAAAATGATTATAATAAGACTATGGAGATAATAGTATTTTAACAAGCAAAAAAAAAAGATCTAAATATTTAATGGAATTAGAAGTGCACTTGGAAAAATAACAAATGGTTAACAAGTAAAAAACAATGATAAGAATGAGAAAAGATTAGCTAATAAGGATAATATATTGAAAAAGATGAAAAGAACATTTTAAATATCTGTTTAGACAAAAAAAAACATGCACTTTATTATGAATTTGAAAATGAAGATATTGAAGTAGATGAATAAAATATGGACATTTTGAAAGAAGTAATTAAATCAATTATAAGCTGTAGGTTTTGATACAATACCTAAAGAACTTTTAAAAGAGATGGAAGAAGCATGAAGAAAATTGTTGGTCTATATAATTTAAATATTTGAAGGCTTTAATGATTCCAATTGAATAGAGAACAAATATTATTGAGAATTTTAACTCAAAGAATTTATGGAAGGTTCAATGTTATATTAAAGAAGAATAGTTTGGTTTTCAACGAGAAAAAAGTATAAGAGATGCTATTGGTGTTATTAGAATAATTGTGGATATATTGAAAAAGTAAAAACAATTGGGATATGTTTTGTGAATTTGGAAAAAAAGCATTTGACAGAATAATCACGAATAAACTTTATGATTACCTTGAAAAATAAAAGATTGTTTTGGAAAGAGAGGAGATTAATTTGGAATATATATACTGAGCAAAGAATAAGATTCATATTAAAAAATAATGAGATAGAAGAAGCAAGGCTAGAAAAAAGAGTTAGACAAGGATTCTGCATGCCACCTATGCTTTTTAATGCTTATTTAAAAGATATGCTAGATAAATATTTAGACTATGGAGGAGCTAATGGAGGTAGAATAATAAAATATGTAAGATTTGCAGATGATATAGTTCTTACAGTTGAGGATGAAAAAAATCTCCAGAATACATTGACTAAATTAGAGGAAGAATGTATGGAGATCCACGATACCTTATTTTTATGGTTAGTAAGTTGTATTATATTGTGTGAGATGGAATAAAATAATTTGCAGGTATATATATATATTTCCCATATAACAAAAGTTAATATATAATAATATGCTTCACAGGATATGAGTTTTTCTTTTTAAAAAAATATTTTTGAGCAGATACCTTTGATTCCCAATTTAAATATTATAAATCACCATATCTATGTAATAAATAAAATCTAATGTTTTGTTCTAGAGACACATGAATGAATTTTTTGTTACTAAATAAAATAATATATATGCGGTCATTATAAATTTATCTACTGAATATTTCAGTAAGAATTTTCATTATATTACATATATCAGTAAGAGCTTTAATTTTACACGTACATATATATATATTATGTAAATTTATTGCTGGTGACCTTTCTAGCTGTTATACAAATAATACTAAAATTTTACAGAAATTTATAGGGCTAGCTGTCAATCAAACAAAATGAGTCACTTTGTCTGAAGTCCCAAGAATTTATATAGGAGGAAGTTTGGACAATGCTAACTGCGAGAATAAATTTTATTCATTGCAGATGCAAATAAAGTTTTCGCATATAACACTTTTGGTTAAATAATAATTACAGGAGATTTTAATGATGTTCCTATAGCACATAGAGAGATCACACACACTTATATATATATTACATGATAAGTTTTCGGTCCTAATCATGTTACTAAATCCAAATGAACAGTTGAACTTGTCATCTTCCTCCCTCAGTGATAGTTTATTAAATACAGCATATTGATAACTAAATCTGATTATAAAACCCTATTGATGTGTTATATAAAAAATATTTTGTATAAATTTTGAATAAATGCTGATAAAATATTAATTTTCTACCAAAATTGTCCCACTTTAACCTGATCACAGACTTAAACCATAGTTAAATATCATGTATATATATATAAGATAAAAAGAAATGAAATAATTTTTTAAATGATTCTAAAATAACTTCGTTTTAGAAGAATAGTGAAGACATTAATCATCAGATTAATCAAGAGTGATTTGGTGAAGACTAGATCACATTTTCTATTCTAATTTTGTCCTCCAATTAACAATAACCTCTTAATCCGTTAATTAAAAAATACTGGATAGTTTTAGGGGTAGTTATACAATTAAATTTTAGGCAGTATTAACTGCACTATATTTATGATACTTTGATTTAAATTCAAGTAAATTTATACATACTTTGTATTTTATACTGGTTAAAAATTTACGCAAGTATACATCATTTAAAAAACGTAGATTAAATCTTGCAAATTATTCTGAGAATAGACTAATTAGTTAATATTTATTCAAAACAATGTTCTTGCTATTATTTCTGCAGAATAAATTGACTGATAGGTTACGGAGATATATACTATTATATCTGCAACAACAATTTCCAATAGTTAATTTTAAAAAATTTAATATTTTTAAAAAGTATACTCATAACCAACAATAATAATAAAAAAAAACATTCTCACTTTAAAAAGAACAGTTAGTTATCAAACAAAAAAAAAACCTGTTAAAAAACTAATCATTCATGAGATAAATAATTTAAATTGCTCACTTCTGAGTGCAGCTGGTTCCCCCTTTCCATCACATCACCTTTTCCTGATGCCTTTATTCATTTATTTGAAGAAGAGTAAATTTAGTAGTAATATATGTCAAAAAATAAAATAAAATAATCTGCGTAATTGAAGTGTATACAAATGGATATATAGGGTATATGAGCACAAACTTTCACACGACCCACCACTCTCCACTCGATCTCATAACACTGATACACTTGAACACATATATGTTGAAAAGATAATCACCAAGAAAAGATAAATATTCACCAATAAACGTATTTCATGCTAAATCAGCAATCACCAGGTCCAGATTATCAACTCTTCACATATATGTAATAAGTGCCTTTGAGCGTTTCATCATCAGATTCTCAATTGGATGGACGGCTGGAGAATTGGAGTGTGGAATGGATTGAAGTCTGTTCATTAAAGGTATGAAAATTGGCTATCTTACTATATATCGAAGCACTTATTGCATATATGTGTAGAGATGATAATCTGGACCAACTGATGATTGCTGGTTTAGCATGAAATACGTGTATTGGTGATTATTTATCTTTTCGACATATATGTGTTCAAGTGTATCAGTGTTATGATATAGAATGGAGAGTGGTGGGTCTTGTGAAAGTCTGTGCCATATACCCTATATATTACATATATTGATACAAGTATATAATAAGTCCGTGTGTGTAAATTAAAAAAATAATCAGATATACTAATCTTTAACTGAGGTTTAAAGTTTATATCTGTGCTAGAGATAATCTCTAATTTCGAAAATGATTAGTAATAATCATTAGTGTATTTATCTAAAATGGATGGCGTCAAAGTTGGGGAATGGAGGAAGTTTGACAATGGTAAATGAAAACGTAACAATTTACTCTAGATAAATACTTTGCATATAATAAAGATATATATGAGAGATAGTGACCTGGGCCAACTGATGAGTTCTGGTTCAGCACGAAATGCATCTTGGGGGGCATTTGTCTTTAATTATATCTTTATTTATATGAATTTAAAAAGAATGGGGAAGTATGGGGGTGTTTATTATATCTATATATTAAGCCTGTATTTTAGTTATTACAAATGGTTATATTAAATTTTGTCTGAGCTTAAAGTCTATATCTGCATCAATAATAATATATCAATCTCTAGTCTAATAAATTATTAGTAATAACTTTTAAAAAATGGTAAATTTCATTAAAGTTGTATAACAGCTGTATGTGTGTAGATTAAGGCAGAACAAAGTAAGATGGTTAAATAGTAAGCGATGGTGAAGTCATTTGAATGGGTTTGAGAGTCTGGATTAATTGACAATACTAGTTAATGCATCTAGAAGATCATTTCCCATTTTCTGATGAATTTATTTGTTTTAAAAAAGAGAAGATTTATAAATATATACATTTAATAGCTTGAATGCGTGAAAAGGGACTAGATTTTATAACAATAAGTCCTCTAACTTTTAACTGAATTTTAATTCCGTATCTAGTCTAATAATAATATAACAATTTCTAGCCTAGTGAATAAAACTAAAAACATCACAAGACCTTCAATGTACACAATGTTTTTTAAGAGCAAATTTGATATAGTCTATTTCACTGCTGCCACCTACTGCAATTTGATAGATCAATAGATAATAGCTGGCCTATCCATATCCCCAGACTAGTTTCTGACTCTAGCCTTTATAAATGAAAATTTATTGGATCTATTTCGAGTGTACTTAGATCTCTTGGATCTAATGCCTAAACTATTCCTGAGCATGTAGAGCACATAGGCATTGCCATTTTATATCTATTGATTATTCAAGCTTACAATAAATGGCAGCGAAAAAGTGGAACAAAAATAGAATCTACTACTACATAGTCAAATAAATAGTTATTAATAATTATGACATATCTTAAATGTAGTGAATCATTGTTGAGGTTTAAGTTGTTACAAAATATGGTGAATAAATATTAAACAACAATGATATATATTTCAGAGGGTTGGAAGATCTGGACTTATTGGCAAAGGTAGTTTGTCAAAAGTATATCTTATGAATTATTTATTATTTATTCTGATGACTTTATTCATTTATTTGAAGAAGAATAACAGTGAAATATCATAGACATATATATATATCTAATTAGAAGAGATTTGAACACAGACTTTCAAGTTCTCTACAGGTATTCACACCATCTTATACAACTGATACACATGACCACATAAATGTGAAAAAAATAAATGATTTCTAATATATGTATTTCATGCTGAACCAGCACTTATCAATTGATCATTATCTCCCACACATATATAATCAGTGCTCAGTTTATATTAAAATAGCAAATCTTCAAACTTTAATGAACACCCTCCAAAAACAACTGATTAGTGCTGGTTCAGCATAAAATACATATATTGGAGATCATTTATCTTTTTTACATTACAGGGTCATGTGTATCAATTATATAAGATGGAATAAATAACTGTAGAGAGATTGAGGGTCTGTGTTCAAATTCCTTCTAATTATATTAAATTTAGTATAGACAATATATTTATATTTAGATATTATATATATGCATTTGATAATCACTAATTACATTAGATGGTACTAGATTGAAAAACTGTTCTTCTATTATATATATATAACTGGAATAAAACTACAAAAATTAAAAAAAATGCTTATATAAAATTGAAGATTAATGACCTTTGCTGTAGCCAGCTTCAGCATATTCTGCCATCTTAAGTAGCTACTTAAGATGGCGGAATATGCCGAAGCTTGCTACAGCAAAGGATATTAATCTTCAATTTTATATAAAAAGTAGCTACTTAAGATGGCGGAATATGCCGAAGCTTGCTACAGCAAAGGATATTAATCTTCAATTTTATATAAGCATTTAAAAAATTTTTGTAGTTTTATTCCAGTTGTTTATTTTTATTAATATATATATATTACAAATCGATGTCTGTATTTCTTTAAAATAATATATGTAAATTTATAAATAAATATTAGAAAATAAAGTACTTAAAAGTTTATAAAAATATATCTATAACCGTTACTTAGAAGCCTTTCAACTAACTTTGTAGTTTTTGTCAACTAATACTTTTAAAATGTCAGCTTTCCCATAATTCCATAATGTCAACTTTCCTATAATTTCTTGATCTTAACGTTTTCTGCTTGCCTATTAATTAAATTTTGCTTGTATTTATATATTAACATCGCTTCTTTGTTTTTTTTTCTTTTATTATTATTTCTTTCAGTTTCCAATATTTTTACGTTACTATAATTAAAATCAAAACCATATAAACATGATTTATTATGATCATAAACGACAGAAGCTGATAAATTATTATTATTTTTATAATTTTGTTTTGTATTTTGAACTCTTTTTAATAATAACAAGTGCTCTTTTGTTCTTTTTTCCAATGTGCACCTCAATTCATCTATGTATCCACTGTCACACCTACACGTCCATTTGTAAATGATACAATTTTTATTTGTTAATAAAGTCTTATCTTTTGAATTATTTATTAATTTATTTAATGTAGGTGGTACATAAAATGCAATATCACATATACCTTTATAAATTTTCTTAGTGAAACTTGCCTGTTGATTTGAAATATATGGTATGGATATCCAAAATTTTTTATCAGAAGAATTAACATTATTATTACTATTATTTTTATATTTAGAATTAAAATTAATTATATCCAATGTTTAACAATTCATTATAATAAATTTCAATAATTTTGATTTTATCTGATGCATATTTACAAAGGTTATCATTTCTAAATAAGAAGGATTTCAAATCTGCCATTTTATGTGACATTGGTACTTTTGATTCATATGGAATATATCCTCTTTTTGTTATTGGTTTCAGAGTCATATAGTAATCCAGTTTATCTTTGTTTCTAGTTATCTTGAGATCTAAAAATTGAACACACATTGAATTTTCATCTGCTTTAATCCATTTTAAGTCCTTTATATTATTTAATTCCTTAAACAAATCATTAATAGCATTTGGCTTTCCACAAACAAAAACATCATCAACATATCAATTGTATAAAGTAATATTTTCCTGATAATATTCCTTTTTCAAAATATTTTTTTCATATGTGGATATAACAAAATTACATATTTGGGCAATTGTAGAAAGACCCATTGGCCAGTCATTACTCATTTTATAAAATTTATATTTAAAAATTGCATAAATATTTTTATCAATAAAGTTTAATGTTTCAACAATACATTCTCAATATTACTTTATCTTTTTTCTTATTAATAACTTATATAAAATTCATAAGCTTAGCTTACATATGTGGTACATAATAATAATAATTTTTTTAAAAAATAATTTTAACAAGCAAAGAGAATTTATTATAAATTCATTTCTTTTTTTTTATACTGACAGTTTTTTTCTTCAAAATAATAATACTTAGATAAAAAGTATTATTTACACATTCAAATTATTTAAAATAAACTACAAATTAGGCTTTGAGTATAAAACTCACCAAAACAAAATAATTGTCATTTAATTTTTTTTCTGACAAATATTAAAAGTCTAACAGAGCAAAACTCTCCATACAGTATTGCCACCTGTGCTAAACAGACTAATCAATGGATGCCAGAAGGTGTGCATAAAACTATCTAATGTACTCACCAATATCCAGACTAGTTCTGGCTGTGGCCTCGTCAGTGAGGAGCTTTGGATCTGAGAGCACTGCATCTAGATCTTAGGATCTAATGCAACCCTCTAGCAACCACCTTTTATCTCTACTTAACTACAAAACTTTGAGAATGAAATTGAAAACACAAAAAATATTTTCAATCTAAGCTCAATAGCTTAGGATAGTGGTGGCTATGGTTGTAAAAGAGCCAAAGACACCAAAATGTATGGGTGCTGAACTGAGTTCAGACCGATATGACTATATAAGCTATTGAGCTTAGATTGAAAATATTTTTTGTGTTTTCAATTTCATTCTCATAGTTTTGTAGTTAAGTAGAGATAAAAGGTGGTTGCTAGAGGGTTGCATTAGATCCTAAGATCTAGATGCAGTGCTCTCAGATCCAAAGCTCCTCACTGACGAAGACCACAAGCCAGAAACTAGTCTGGGAATATTGGGTGAGTAGGCATTAGATAGGGATTTTATGCACAAGCCTTCTGGCATCCATTGATTAGTCTGTTTAGCACAGGTGGCAATACTGTATGGAGAGTTTTGCTCTGTTTATCAACAATTAATGTGCTAGTATAGGAAATGTGATCATGTGATTAAAAGTCTATTTGTTCTAGCTGTCATTTAAATAAGCATATTTTTTCAATTCAGAAGAAGTTATTCAAAGTCTCATTCAGAAGTGTTCCAGATTAGATATAGCTAATTGCTGGTAGTGTCCTTTCTTTTATTCACAAAGCATAGTGAAAATCCTGGAATTTGAATGATGCAGTATTCCAATCTGCTCAAGAGAAAACAAAAATTGATTTTATAAGAAGAAAAATTACTCCTCTCTCCCTTTTTCTTTAACATTTATTTTATTCTATTTTTTTTTTTTAAAATACAAATTTGCATATCATTTTGTTTAGAAGGAAAATGTTTTTTTTTATTGAAATGAACAATAAATTGTTTATTTTAACATATACACTATGGGGAAACAAAAGCAAATTTGAAAATAAGAATGACACAAATTCATTTATGTACAAAAAGCTAAAACTTATTTAATAAATTTGTTTGTATTTTATAGATTTGAAAAGAAATATAGACATGGTATTGATCTTGGCATTGTTGATGTGATTTTTGAGGAAAGAAATAATAAAAAGTGAAAGATTAAGGAGGCTTGGCTTATTACACAAAATGAACATGTGATAAACTAAGAAGCCAATAGCATTCAAATATGGAAAATATATATCTATGTATATTTTTAATTTTTAATGCTTAAATACTGTAGGGTTTTTTTAGTTTATTTTATACTAATACATTTATAGACTACTTGGTTTATTTAATTAAATTTTATTTTTATTATCTGTTGCAGTTTCCAATGATTGTTGCTAACAAAATTGTCTAGATCTGCAAAAAAATTGGAAATTTTTGAAGTATCTGATAATTTTTACCAGGATTTTTTTTAGAATATTAATCTATAGCTAAAATAGCTAGTTAGTCAATTGTTGTTGTATTATTGTTAGTTAGAGGATAAGGTTTCAAGTTAATCTAGATTGGCCAGGTAAATAATATACCAGTGATAAAACAAATAGGATTATAACCATCTTACCTGCTGAGAAAGATCTTACTTTATAAATTAAAGGTCTTTAATTCATCACTAATAAAATATTTTGAGAAAGTTGAACAAGTGTTCTATGCCAAGATATTTTGTGCATTTTTTTATCAGTCAAGAGTATCACAATTAATCAAATTGTTTACATACTACCATTTTTGTCAGTTTGTTATGAATTATATTATATCTAATTATTACATTTAAATCAAAGTTATTTTCATTTAAATAATATTCTGATTATTAGAATTTATTTTAAAAATTATTATAGAATTTATTGTTATTAATGTTAATATAATAGGAAATATTAGTAATAATTTCTGACTCCATTTTTATAATTTTTAAACATTTTGAAACCTGTTTTTAAAAAGACTTTTTATTAAGAGTTAGAACTCTATGTGGAACTAACCACAGCCTAGTGACTAATACTAGACAAAAATTGCCATGCAATTTAGCATAAAAAGTGAGATTAAAAATTACCAAGGCAATGATAATATCCAGATATTCATATTGACTGAAAGTAAAATAGTGAAACAAGTTAATGACTTTAAATACCTAGTTCAAATAAATATAAAAACCAGGAACTTAAAAAAGACACATACATATGAATACTAATGACAAAATGTATGCAAAAAATAGATTTTCTATAAAAGAATATCTTTTTCATGTGCATAAATTTAAGTAGGATTGACATCTGCATTAGTTTTGATTATAAAAACAAGAATTTTACCAAGTCTATAGATAAATCACAACTCAATAAAACAACATATGATATATGTAGAAAACAAATGATCATGAGAAGTGATATAAATTTAATACAGACTGCATTCTCATTATGCAGGCTTAATAGGTGAGAATGAACATCTGTGGTAATGAAAGTATCTCTAATTATAATTCATTTAACCAATTTTCTATTTCTTTTTTACTACCTTAATGTCATCTATTGTTAACTTTAGTAACTAACAGAAGCCAAATAATGTGCTGTTCTATTCAATCATCAGTCCAGTTTTAAGCTTACAGCTTTTATCTAGCATCTACTAGTTACTAAAGCTTACAGTGGTGAACATAAAGATGGTGAAAGAAAAATGTATGTTACTAAAACAGCCAAGATGTTAGCCAAAGTTATGTGAATTTTTTATTTCCTTACTAAAAAGTCAAACAAACATGTTTTCATAAAAAGATATTTCTATTACTCATACCATGTATTTATCTATTTCATTGTTGTTGTATTTTGTTTATAGTTTATGAAGTTGTAATAAAATTATTTTTTTTCATTAGCATTGTCTTCTTGACTTATTAAAGTCATGCTTTATATTTTATTGTTATCAGTCCTCAGTATATACTGATTTTATCTCAGACTTAGTATACTTGATGTACTTTCCATATGTTTTAATGTAATGGAGAGTGGTGGAGATGTGAGGTGTATACACAGGATCATTTATGATTCCTCATATCCTTATATATTACTAATAAATATTACATAATAAAACAATAAAATATTAACATAAAAATATTATATCTTTGAAATAAAAACAATATTTATATATCAAATTTCATTTAATAAAATCAATAATAATAATTTCATTATGTTCATTATAGAATTTGTGGTTTTTCTAAATTTTAATATATCAAATTTCATATAAGTGCAAGGCAACATATAGAGGAGAATTTAAGATGTAGTATTGAAAAACTGTTAAAAGAAGATTGATTATTACATAAATATATAAATATATTAAATTTAAGCGTAAACAGATAATATAATAACGTGAAAGCTAAACACCTTCAAACAGATACGCTTTAAAAATCCATCTTTTTCTAATAGTTCTGGCTTGTGTTTTAGAATTTAGAGTCCCATGTGATGCCGTTATTCCATCTGATTGGCTGTTACTTAAGCATTTTTAAAGCGTATCTGTTTGAAGGTGTTTAGCTTTCACGTTATAAATATATAAATTAAAAATAATATTGACTTAATGACAGCAGCTATTTTTCTTGACTACAAAAAAAAAAAACTTGTAAGTTTACTTTCAATTTTGACGTGGAAAATACCAAGATTTTTCATGAGAGGAAAAACTATACTAAAAAAATCAAAAAGGCAATTTGGTAAATAGAAATAAAAAAATGTTAGTTAATAGATAAAATGTGAACATTAAACTTATAAATTTTGGGATATAACAGGTTGACATTTACTTCAGCTAAATTTAAAATTAATCATTTTTTAGTTTAAGAAAGTTATACAAATAATGAAAGTACTTCTGCATTAAGTAATAGTTTCTTATAGTATTTATTTTTACTGTTAATATATTTTTTTTTTATTAGTACAATAATTAATCTTTAATGAATATTTTATTTGATAATTATATATTTATTGTGGTGGTATGAATGAATGAATAATACAAGTATATTGGAAAACATCATCATCCCCATTGAATAAACAAAAACAGATATAAAAGGGAGCATGGGCATGAGAGCATAGAATGAAAATAAGTAATTATAATAAGTTACATAACCAGCACTAAACAAAAATGATCAACAGTCATCACTTATGATTGGATCTAAAAGAGATTCAATATCAAAAAATAGACTACTTTTCGAGTCAATGCCAAACTTAGGGCATAATATAAAACAATCATCTGCAAACACATACTTAAGTGCTAATCTATCATAATAAAAATGCTAGAATTCTGATACATGTTGATTATCATCAATGTTCCGGCCATATCATACCATGAGTGTGTATATCAACTATAAACTAATTTTTAATCTGAAAAAATAAAGTGCAGTGAATAGACTTTTAAGGTTATTTTGAATTTTGTACCATCCAGAGAACTATCCATATTTCCAACACAATTATATATTCCTACATATAAATTAATCATTATTGCTTTAGAGCTAGCTCAGAATCAAAAATCCTAGGGACTGTGTCAGAAACCAAAAGAAAATTTAAATATATGCACTCAAAATACTTTATGTTAAATAATTTTACTAGGATAAACTATCAATTTTTTAAAACACCATGCTATGTTGAAACCAAGTCACACACAGCCAATTTATAGAACAGATAGCTGGAGGAATAAAAACTTAACACTTATATTTTTAGCAATTATTTAATGAAATTAACTAGTTTTAATGAAATTAACTAGAAAATTAATAAATTCAGAAAAGATATGACAATATGATATATTTCAAATTAAACATGTTTTTAATAAAAAATATAATTTTATATAGGAAGTAATTTTAACTTGTTGTTGACTCTTACTAATTAAATTAATTAGCCTTTACTTTAAAAAATATTTTCATCATTAATAATTAACCTTTCCTGAGAAACATCCATGTCAAGATGGTCATGTCTTCAAATTGATTGGAAACTGTCAACTTTTGAGCTATGGTACTGTTTTTACACTTATTTTAAAACTTACAAAAAGTACTGTAAGATGCTGCTCTCTCTAAAATTATTTTACAAGTAAAAATCAATAAAATTGACATTGAAGGTTCAACAATGGAAGAAGGCAAGTTTTCATAGATGCTGATTGGTTGGTTCACATTTTGGACAATAGAAGAGTGTCAATAATTTTCACTGCTCCAAGTTCTGTTTTGATGTTGAAAATGAAAATTAATGTCTTAGAATGTTTTTTGTATTATTTTTCTTACATATTATGAATTATTTTCATAAAATACACTGAAAATATAGTTATTTTAGAAAAATAGTAAAAAATTGTATACTTTTACACAAATGTAAATTGAAAATGAAGCCAGTGACAATTGACACCTGTCAACAATTTTCATTTCCCCAAGCTCTTTATTTTATTTTCTAACAGAAATGAATAATTTATATTTTGCTGACATTTATTTACATATTATAATGTATTTTGGTAAAATATGCTGAAAATATAATTATTTTAGAAAAATAGTAAGATTTTAGGAGAAAATTCGGTAATTATAATGTAGTTGGGCATGGCTGTTTGATGGCATTGTTGCAGTCCAAAACAACAGAATGTATGGTTTCTGGGATGTGTGATTTTTAAATCACTGTTTTTTCATCATTCCCCTTTTTTGTTATTAATTGATTGATTGCTGTAACTTTTTTTCCTGCATTTTTATAAAAAAGTTGTTTAATATTAATTTTGTCTTTAATAAACAACAACTTTTTTATTTTTAAATCACTGTCTGTTTCTTGACAAATTTTTATCATTCCCCATTTTTGTTATTAATTGATTGATTGCTATAATTTTTTTTACCTGCTTTAAAAAAAATTGTTTAATTTTAATGTTGTCTTTAGAAAACAACAATTTTTTTTATTTTTTAAACATAAATTTAAACTTTTGGTGGGGGAAGGAGGTGATTGATTCATTGATTGCTGCTACTCCATGATGTCTATTTTGTGTTGTCTTTCAAAAACAAATAATTTTTAATTTTGATGCACAACTTTTAACCATATTTTTATATGTTTTTGTTTTTTTCTAATTTGTATTAAGACATTTTTTGATACATTTATGCTTCACTTAACTATTGCTTTCTACATAACAAAACAAAAAAAACAACTGTGTAGTTTTCAAACCAATAAAAAAAATTTTTTTCACCCTTGCTTTTTATTTATTAATTTGTATCAAATGGAAAAGTTTTGGGAACACAATTTTGTCTCAAACAAAACAAACTTTCCCAAATCAATGCAATATTTTTTAAAAACAATAACCAAAAACAAAACAAAAAAAATACATCAACTGATCAAATGCCTTTTTTTGGACAGCAGAAGCAAAAATACAGTCCAAATTCATGGTAATTGACAACAAAACAAAATCCACTCTTGTGGGGATAGCCATTTCAGACAGGATAGAGAGAAATATATCTTTCCCTTTATTCATCTATTGCCACATAAATTCTGACAAGTAGTTGTCAAGTGATTGCCATCTAGTTTCACATTTCTTATGGTTGCAAGATTTTAGAAGGCCCCAAATACATTCTACATTCTGGGTGTGAGTGCCTGTTTTTGGGTCTACAAAGTGGTAGTGATGGTTCACAGTTAGGTGATGAAAACCTGCTGCCTCAAGCTCCACACTGTTTTAGCCCCTCCAACAGTCAGAGAAGATGAACAATCCTGGCTTACATTTGCTTTCAGGGCCTCCAGAAGGGTAGCAGTAGAGCATGATGGAATGGCGGTGATGAAACATTCAGCAGTGTCACAATATATGCCACCAAAGATGCACTGCTGAGATAGCATCCTACCCTGGTGATTTTACCTTTGACTAAACATAGTTTTATTTACCTCAATGATTGAACCAGGACAACCAATTTTTGGCAGGGTCTAGAAGATAGACTTGCTTGATATAATTCTCTGAGACTAGTGGTCCAATTTATTACTGTTTTATGGCTAATATCCAGTTCTGAACATATATCTTTCATGATCATATGCTCTTGGCTCCAGAAATAAATGACACACAGGGCTGTCAACAACAGTATTCTGCTGCCTTCAAACCAACTACTGTTGCAAATAAAACATCTTCCATGGCAGGAGATGGATTTACAGTGGAACTGGAATATTTTTTTACAATTGTACAAATTCATCTGCTGCCTGAATTCACATCACTTAGACTGCACTATTACTTTGTGATGTTGCAAAAATGACACACTCAGCTTCTGTTGTCGGCAACTGTGAGAAAGATATGTGTTCAACAGTCATTTTATGAAGAACATGGTATTTCACATGGAAGTGAGACTTCGCACATGATCTCGGCCAAATTTGTTGTTACATACCCTTTGGCAAGATTTTACGACTTACACATTCTCTAAACAAGGGTGTGGCCATTTAAAAAATTACTACAAAGTCAGGGTTCTTAAATATAAATACAAAGTCTGTGGAACCTATACTGTAAAAATGTTACTACTCAAACTACACACACATATCAAACTGTACACAAAAGATAAGTGTGTGTATTTACATTAACTGACACAAAGCAGAAATAGGCCGTATTATTTCTGTGGTACATCATAGATGTTTTCTTAGCCATAAGTCAGGCCTCATAAATGGCATTTGTTAGGTGTTTTGACCAGCCAGAATGCCATCAAGCGGTGATGCCTGACTACATTATAATTACCAAATTTTTTTTACTTTTGCACTAACGTAAATTGAAAAAGAAATCAATGATGTCTGCAGCACTTTCTAATTTTTTATGAACTTTCTTTTTAGATCTTCTGCTATCAAATATTTTTATAATTGATAAACAGAGCAAAACTCTCCATACAGTATTGCCACCTGTGCTAAACAGAGTAATCAATGGATGCCAGAAGGCTTGTGCATAAAATCCCTATCTAATGCCTACTCATCCAATATCCCCAGACTAGTTTCTGGCTTGTGGCCTTCGTCAGTGAGGAGCTTTGGATCTGAGAGCACTGCATCTAGATCTTAGGATCTAATGCAACCCTCTAGCAACCACCTTTTATCTCTACTTAACTACTAAACTATGAGAATGAAATTGAAAACACAAAAAATATTTTCAATCTAAGCTCAATAGCTTAAATAGTCATATGGGTCTGAACTCAGTTCAGCACCCATACATTTTGGTGTCTTTGGCTCTTTTACAACCATAGCCACCACTATCCTATTAGGCAGGATTGGTGTTAAACCATTAAGCATCACATGATCACATTTCCTATACTAGCACATTAATTGTTGATAAACAGAGCAAAACTCTCCATACAGTATTGCCACCTGTGCTAAACAGAGTAATCAATGGATGCCAGAAGGCTTGTGCATAAAATCCCTATCTAATGCCTACTCATCCAATATCCCCAGACTAGTTTCTGGCTTGTGGCCTTCGTCAGTGAGGAGCTTTGATCATGTGATGCTTAATGGTTTAACACCAATCCTGCCTAATAGGATAGTGGTGGCTATGGTTGTAAAAGAGCCAAAGACACCAAAATGTATGGGTGCTGAACTGAGTTCAGACCCATATGACTATTTGAGCTATTGAGCTTAGATTGAAAATATTTTTTGTGTTTTCAATTTCATTCTCATAGTTTAGTAGTTAAGTAGAGATAAAAGGTGGTTGCTAGAGGGTTGCATTAGATCCTAAGATCTAGATGCAGTGCTCTCAGATCCAAAGCTCCTCACTGATGAAGGCCACAAGCCAGAAACTAGTCTGGGGATATTGGATGAGTAGGCATTAGATAGGGGTTTTATGCACAAGCCTTCTGGCATCCATTGATTACTCTGTTTAGCACAGGTGGCAATTCTGTATGGAGAGTTTTGCTCTGTTTATCAACAATTAATGTGCTAGTATAGGAAATGTGATCATGTGATGTTAATTTTTATAATTATCAATAGAAATTTATTTTTGAAAAAAACTTTCATTCACTTTTATAATCTGACAAATTATTAATATACTTTTTACAAATGAAACTAAAATAAATATAATATTAAAAGATGAATATATTTTTATAGCTGAGTTTGTTAATTGATCAATCAAAAATTGCAAAACTTTAATTGACTTGGCCAATGAAAATTTAAAATTTTTTTTTCAAAAAAAAGGTTAAAATTGAAAAACAGCATTTCATAGAAAAATATAAAAAGTTTTAAACTTCCTATTTGTTATGAAAATGGTCCCATATCCTTTTACATTTTTAAGGAAAAATGTTCAGAACAAAACAACTAAAAAAATTTATTATAGTCAATTATTTTCGATATTATATATATAAAAATGTTTCAACCACAAAAATTTAAATTAAAATTATTCATTATTATCAATTATTACTTATGTCATTTTATCAATTTTAATCCTTAGATGTGTATTTTTGAAACATTTACTCAGGTAGTCTGAAATTCATATAAAAAAATTTAAGTTAAAGAAATTCAAGTCTAATTTTTATGAATTGTTAATTTTTCTCAAATTGCAAAATGTAGACTATGAAAATAATTTTGTATTATTATATTAATTGAAAACTTTTTTAAATTGTAAAAAAAAAGTTGGAATATTTCCAGGTTGAAAATAGATGCTATCATTACTACCTACTGTAGATTCCAGGCCATTATTCAATTTAAATTTATGAAGTCTTTTATACAGATGGGCTAAGATATTAATTTATTTATTTTTTAAATCAAAGTGAAAAACACCATATAAGAAAAACTTGATAATAAAAATAAACAGTCATAGACAATATCATGTATTATGAACTTTTTGTTGTCAATTTTATATTGTTAAATGTTTATAATTTAAAATATTTTTTCTTGTTATAAATATTAAATAATTAAATCTTTAAAGCTGAATAAAACAAATCTATTTGCAAGATTACAACAAATAAAAATACTATATAAGGTGGAGAGAACAAGAATATAGAATAAAAAAATATTTTGTTACTAATATTGTTCATCTGTTTATCATAATTTTTTTTTTATCAATTTCACATGACTAAATTTTTATAATTTTTAATTACATTTCTAACATTTTTCCCTTTTATAAATATTAAATAATTATATTTTTTAATGTGGAATGGAGAAACTTAGCTAATTTTAAGTGTACAATGACTGGAAAAAGGAGTTTGCTGTTAACTGAAAGGGGACTTCTTAACTCCATTTTGGGACCTTAAAAAACTGGGCATGGCAAGTTCCTAATGTTCCACTCCATACATTCTTGTCATTGCAGCTGTTATTATTACATAATTATTCATATAGTATAAAAACAAACATGGATGAGTTGCTCACCAATGTGCTTTAGCTAGTGAGATGAGTTTATTGGCTTTTTACCTCTGAATTTAAGATTAAGAAACCCTATGGTCTTTCTCAGTTAACTGACAGTTCTTAACTGAAATGTCAGTTTTCTTGAAAGCAGACTTGTGAGACTGAACTTTTTCTTAAAAATCTATTATAACAAGCAAAACTAAATTAAGGCCCTTATTTCCAGGGGCCATAATTATAGTCACCAGCATGGCAACCGTTGGCATTGAAGATAGAGAGTACTAAGAATTCCCTGATGGTGAACTTTATTTAGGTAATTATAATTGCAGATCACTTTAAAATGAAAGTTTACACAAAATGTAAAATGACCTATTTACTATTAAATAGGGAAATTAATGAACTTTGTAAAGTTAAAAGAAAAAGTGAAGAGACAATTGATTTAAAAAGTGAACATGTACATTATTGCAAAGACACATGGAAACATAAATAATGTGGGTTTCATTTTAAATAAAAAGTGGAAAAACAATATTATGGAGAGTGATGATATATTAGACAGAGAAGTAAAATTAAATATTCAAATTAGTATAAAATACTAAATTCAGATAATTCAGCTCTATACCTCAACAAGTTCTCATTCAGAAATATTACCAAATTCACCACTTCCTTTATTTTGCTCTAATATATTATACAAATGCAATTTATCCATTCTACTTTGATCACTTTTTAGTAAAAATCTTTTATTGAATACAAGTATGTAAACACAATCTTACATTTTGACTGTCCAGAAGTCTTCTCCAGAGCCACATTTACCTTAATTTTTAAAAAAATTAAAGTAAAAGTGACTCTGAAGAAGTCTGCAGAAATGTCAAAATGTAAGATTGTGTTTGCATATATGTATAATAAAAAGTTCTCATTGTGATGAAAAAATAAAGGATTTTTATAAGATTGTACAAAATGCTTTTGATTAGACTAAACAACTTTTTAAAATTGTCATGGAAGATTTTAATGTTAGAATTAGAAAATGATTGAAATTATAAAAGTATTGTGTTGAAATTTAGTTGTGGTCATAAAAATGAAAAAGAATACAGATTTTTGGATTTCACCGAAAAATAAAAATTATATATTAGGAATTTTTGCTTCGAGAAAAATTCTAAACAAAAATAGATATGGATGCATCCAAGCAAATATACAGCAGTATAGAATATTTTGACTAGCAGAAAATATGTATTTCAAGATTATAATGTTATTAAAAGAATATTGACTAGTGATATATAGATATATGCTAGCAAAACTAAAAATATAAAAATTATAAAAGAAAACAGTATTAACAGTTGATATTCCTAACCTTCATAAATACTCTAATTAATTTAAATTAGAACTTGCAAATCATTTAAAAATACTAACAAATATTAAAGATAGGTTAGATTTGATTGAAATCAATCCAAAGATTACTGATACTTTTTTAAGAAATACCCTTTTAAGAATTGCAGAAAGATAGATGGCACAAAAAAGCAACAATTTACCAGTAAATTTTATCTTGAGATAAAATAGTATATATAAAAAAAGAGGATTATAAATATTTTTAAAAATGATTTATTAAAAAGCAATTAGATATCTAAACTTTTGCAAAATGATACAAAAAAGAGTTACTAACAATGTAAAAAATATATAATTGTAAATTAACATGGAAAAAATAAGTCTCAAGAATGTAAAACATCATCTTGGTGCTGATAGAAAATTTATTACTGCTATAAGAAGAGAAAATAGAACTATCACCAAAAAAAGAGATAACATCATGAAATAAGTGGAAGCATTTTATAAAGAATTATATATAGTAATAGAGAATGAGAAAGACAGTTTAACATCATGAAATGCATGAAAGAGTTTTATAAAAGAATTATATATCGTAATAAATGACAAAAATATAAAATATTACTTGCAACTATTGTCTTATCTGAATTGCTCAGAATATTAAATGAAGAAATTAGATATGCAATTAAATCTATGAGAAAGGAAAATGATGTAATTATAATTAACATCTTAAAAGAAAGTTAAGAAATAGAAAAATTATTGTAAAATTTTATTCCAAGCATCTAAATAATAAAGATGTACTAGGTAATTAGAAAAATATAGTAGTTATAATGATATTTCTGAAGCTGAAAAAAAAATTATAGATTTATCAGTATTTTGTGTTCTATACAAATTATTTACCAAGATAATTACAACTTGTCTACAGCAAACTTTGAGTTTTAACTAACCAAAAGAATTTGCTGGACTTAAAAAGTGATTGTAGCAATGAGGATAACTTTTAAATATTGAGAGATAAGTGACAGAAGGGACTAATGAATATGTGCTGTTATTATGCTTTGGATTTGTATATTATGAAATGACATTTGATTCTATAAACATTTTTACAATGATTAATGCATTGACACATCAAGATATAGATCTAGGATTTAAACAAATCTTTTAACACATTTTTTTTCTCTCCACATATGAAAGTAAGTATGAATGAAGAGTAATATAATTTGGTTGAAAAACTGAAATAAAAATTGGTTAAAAAATATTTAAAAAAATCAAGATTTGAAAAGAAAAAATGTATTAAAGGATTTGTTTTTTATATTTTTAAATATATTAATGGATTACATTTGTAAATAACATGGTAAAATATCTATTATAGTCTTTATTAAATGATATTTTAAAGAATATTTATCAAATTGATTAGATTACATAGTGTTACAAAGAAGATTCATATTGAGAAGGGTGTATGACAGAATAATTTTCAAAGCAGTTTTAGAAAAGATATTTTATGAATTAAAATGGGGGACTAAGAGAGTAAAAATAAATAAAAATTACATAAATTACCTAGATTGTGTGGATAATGTGACTGTTTTTGCAAATAAGAGTTTTAGAAAATGTTGCAAAAATTATCAGATAAAAGTAAGAAAGTAAGATTAAAGATAAATGTTAAAAAGACTAAACTAATGCTAATGACTTTTTTTCAGAATAAAACAAAATTAATAATGATGAATTCAAAGAAGTTAACAACTACCAATACCACGGTCAGTTTATTACTACAGATGGAAACATAATTGATGAAATTAGTTATAAAATTAAAATTGGATGGAGTGTTTTTGGTAGAAATAATTTAATATCAAAAAGAAATGTGCCTATGTCTTGAAAGGGAAGGTTTTTAATAAATGTACTTTATCAGTATTTAGCAAAAGAGCTGTATAGAAACTTCAGACTACTCAATAAAGTATGGAGACATATATGTTAGGAGTAACAAGAAGGAATCAAACATGAAATACATGGGTGAAAAAACAAGCAGGGGTATTACTGACATTGTTAAAAAAATTAAGAGACTGAAATGGACATGGATTAGATATATTGGTAGAAGAGATAATAATAGATGGACAGTTGAGCTCTTAAACTGGATCTTAGGGTATTGTAAAAAAAATCCACAAAAGAATCTCATGTGAGGTGGATAGATTAATTTAATTAAATAAGAATGTATATTAGTGTGATGTGGAGCAGAGATACTAGAGATCAGAAAAAAACTAGATTAAACTCGGAGAGACCTTCATCCTGCAACAAATCGATAATCGTTGAAAATGATTATGATGAAATCTACAACAATAACAAATATTATATAGAATCCCTAGTATTATTATCATTATTTTTTAGATAACCTTTTGTTTAAAAAATAGAAAAAAAAAATGTTATAATTATCAAGCATTGGTGGTAGAGAGGTCGGGTTAGCGGGTTCGCTTCCCGGCCGATGTTATGACACATGAGAAAAAAAAAATGTTATAATTCACTAATGGATCATATTAAACAAAAGTGTCAAACAATCCTAGTTAAAATAAAAATTTCTAGATAGAGCAAAGTTAATTAAGATGGAAATTAAAAGAAGGAATCTTTTTAAATATTTTTTCATATGGATTTAATTTTGGGAGTTTTTAGTCTTTTAATTTATATGTTATAATTCTTCAATAAGTTTTAAATTTTATTTATTTAGTTGAATTTTTGATTGGATGATGTTTTTGTAAAAAAAAAAAAAAAAGTGAGATGTATTTTGTTTAGAATCAAAGAGAAATCAGAAAACAAAGAGAATAAAGTCCCATTAACTTACGTACGTCATGTCAAAAGCTTAATTAAGAAAGTCTAAAAAAGGTTTTTGCCTTTCTACACAAAGCTTATATAGACTATATACAAAAAACTTTTAGTGTTGTGATCAGTATACATTTGGCAATTTGTCAGTTGGGTGAGATTTTCTAAACAAGTTAAGATTTTTGTTTAGAATCTAGCCAAAGTCAATACAGTTAATTATCCAACTATTGGTCAGTAAATAGGTAACTATTTAATGTTATCTGAAGATAAATTCATGATTAATAAGCAGTTAATTAGTCTGGTAAATAATGACGTTTTAACTACTCCTTTCCGTAAATACTAAAAGACTTTGCAGGCGAGTGGGAGGGGGTACTCATTTAAATTATTTAAGCCTATTTTAGTTCTTCCCTTATATATATATAAAAGAAAACATATCTCTCAGTAAAAAATGAAAAAAAAAAGTCTGATAACATTGTTCTAATTTTTAATAAATATTAATTATTTTACAAACACAGATTAAAAATTATAAATATATATTTTAATTTTTCTTACCTTTTTAAAAAACAACAACTTTATATCATTCAAAAGAACACGCAGATGACACAAAACAAGGTAATTTTAAACTTTAATGTCATAATACATTTTAAAAATTTCAAGTGCCTCCGCAGTTATTCAAGCTTATCGCTTGTTGTAAATTGTTTTTATCAGCCTGATTAAAAACCTTGAAGTTAAAACGGAAACATTGCCAATTTTTGAATCAATTAATTTTACAAATACAATTCTCAATAACTAATAATTTTTTAACAATTATTACTTCGTGCATGTAACCGCATAAATGATAATCCCCAAACTATAAATGTATGTGTGCTTCAGGGTATTTCTGGATAATATCTGATTAAAAATATAATGTAAATGAATGGCTATCCGAAATTATGTATACTTACAATCTTGTTTGATTAGCGCTATAAAATACTTCAAATCAATACTTAGATTACTATTGAATGAAAACGATATCATTTAGGTTATAGAGATATATTCGATTCCTCTTATTCTCCGGATTAATTATATAACTAATTAAGAAATCACTTCTACATAGATCCCAATTCTTATATAAACAACGATAAGAAATAGATATACAGTATTTAAACATACAGGTTTTAATGATAACTAAGTGACAACAAATTTTATAAATGAAATAATAATTTGTTATTTATAAATACAGTATTGGTGTTTATTCTAAGTGTTATTTATTTGCTCTTCTATAATTTTTATTAATGCCTTCTCAGCGGCGGACGTGAAAGCTCAAGTTCCACGAATTGCAGCTCAATTCTTTACTTTCGGTGCTCGAACGCCATAAGGACCCCCCCAAGCGACAAATCATTTGATTATTTTTTAATGCATTCTTCTTTTAAATGACTGGAATATCTTTCCTTTTTAATATTCTATATGACTTTAATACATATCGGGAATTCATCATATATAAATACATATGTTTTTGAGTAATGTATGTGTGTGGGAATTAGTGCGTAATCATTATGCATGTATGTATTGATTAAAAGCATTGAACTCACATCCATATATATATATCAAATAATACTCAAATAATATTACAATTATCAACCATAAATGGTTGTTGCACAATTTAATCTATTCTATACCTATAAAGTGATAATTGAAACGAAAGAATGATGTAGTTCACTAAAAATCCTGGATGTAAATTGATTGTTATTAAGCAACTAATTTGGTCACCCTTAAAAAAAAAAAACGGTTGTTTAAAGCCTGATAGAAAAAAAGCATCTATTGAAAAAAATATAGTATGCTGAAAAAGTATTAATAATTATTTAATTAACAGTAAACTTGCTCTCGTGCAATTAAATATATGTTGAAGAAAATGATACATAATTAAGAACTTATTTAACCTGAGAAAAAATAGAATGTGAATTTCTCCTCTGGACAAATAATGCTTTATTATGAACATTTTTGGCAACTCTTTTATAAGATTCTAATATATATGATTTCAGAATGGGTAAAATAAAAATTTTAAACAGAAATAACATTTGTAATGAAAAACGAATCATAATTATTTATTTAATAATAAATTTGATCTGGCCAAATTAATAAAAGAATAAAATGTAATGTCTGTACATTAAATATATATTAAATTAAAAAAAAAACAAAACATAATCAGCATTTTTTTTTATCTTTGGAAAAAAAGAATGATGGAATTTAATCAGCATTTAAGACATAGGGAGAGGAGCCTTTTAAGATTTACATATATACTTATATTTTAAATGAATATGCACAGAGTTCATACCTGATGTTAGCACCATTCATTATTATAATCCATGACTTATAATTGGACATCCTACAAAATAAAGTGCTTTTCAAAATTTTCCTCTGGATTAAAATATAAAAAATAAATAAAAGATTACTTTTGTCAAAGACTTACCTATTTTTCTTTAATCAATGTTTGGTTGTTTTGCATTAATAAGAGAAAGAATGAAACTTTTGGGAAATTCTTGTGCAGACTTTATTTTTTCATATTTTCAGAGGACTAATGAAAATATAAACATTATTAAATGTATTCATCTCTCCAGAATAAAAAAAATAACTGATAATATTTCAAGAGAGTTTTATTTGCATTTTTGAATACATTATTTCTTTACATTTTAATCTCTTTATTATATAAAATACTTAACAATGTCTTAATTTAGACTTATATTATTGTCTTTTATTTCTCTCTCTTTCTAATTACTTAATTTTCCAAATATTTAACACCAATGTTTAAATTATCCTTTTTTCTTTTTTTTTACTTTATTTTTTATTTGACCACTTTCTAATAACAGCATAATTTAACAAAGCATTTATTCTCAACCTTGCTAGTTTTAATTACTATTTATTTTTTTAAAAAACAACAATAATGTTTTTACTATATTGATTTATTATTTTTTAAGATTGTTTTTCTAATTCACATCCTCATTTAGAATTTGATTGCATCATTTCAATATTTATATATTGAATTAAATATTTCTATGGATTGTTGTTATAATAATTAATAGAAATGAGAAGATAGTATCCATTAAATAGAGAGAAATGTAAACAAAGATTAAGACCCTCAACAAAACAGCTATTATAGATTTATGAGAAAAACTTGCTTAACCCCAGGAATTGTCAATTAGTAGTAATTGATAATTTCTTCATAACACCAAAAGTTTACATTTTTGTCTGTTTAACAGATACTATCTCCTCATTTCTATTAATTATATATATATATTCTTATAATTGAATATTTATAAATACAGTAATTAGATATAAGTAAAGTATAACTTTAAAAATTTTATCCACTTAGAAGCGCTTTCGACTACCTTCATAGTCTTTGTCAACTAACAATTTGAAAGTCTAATCTTCCCACAATTCTGTGATCTTAACATTTGCTACCTGTCTGTTAATTAAGTTTTGTTTGTATTTGTATATTAATATAGCTTCCTTTATTTTCCTTTTATTTTTTTCAATTTGCAATATATATATATATATATATATATATTATACCAGACACTTAATCTATTCTGACACATAGGGCACAACCAGATCACTACGTATCTGGAAAATTTATTTACTGTGATCAGAATGGATGATGATGATGGTTTGTGCTGACTAGACTCAGGGAGAAACAAGAGATCTTAAAACTGTTTAAACAATTGAGACACAAAAGCATGAAGACAAACATCAACCAAATTAATTTTAAACAAATTTCAAAAATTTTATTCAGAAAAGAATAATGTATGAGAAAAGTTTATAAGTTAACAAATAGGATTAGCTCAGGCATGTACTGGAAAGACTAAACGCAAGGCTATGGCAGACTCACTGATTTTATAATAATGAATTATAAAGGGAGGAAGAAATTTCATTCAGCAGAGGATTCACCCAAACATTGGTTTTTCCATTCAGATATTTAAACAATACGTTCTTGAAATAAATCAATGAAAACCAGCGCTGGGAGCCTTCCGAGGCCTAAAAAATGTGTCGGGACCACGAATGTCATATGCCGGTAGAAGCTGCACCTATTATTATGTTTAAAATAAAGATGATTAATTTATCTCAAGAACAAAAAAATATGATTTCAAATGAAAGGAAAACAAACAATTAAAACTGGCAAATTCCCAACCAAACGATTGGCAAAAACTACTCTAAGAATCATAATTAAAGGTCTCAATAGGAGACAAGTAAATCATTAGAAAACCAGTTATGTCTGCCCCAGAAATTAAAGAAAATGAATTACAAATAATTATAATTAAGAAATAAATTTATAACACAAGTTCTGAGTACATGCACTGATGAATTAAGCTACATGTAAATACAAAATAAATCTATCGGAGAGTGCACATGAGTACAAAAATATTAAAGCTTTAAATACTTTAGCAGCGAAAGTCTCTCTCACCTGTAATTTACAAAGAAATAAATATTATCTTCCTGCTGGAAACTTATAAAATTATAGAGAAAAACGCTTCTAGTTTCCACTTTCAGAGATATAAGAAACGAAGACACGAAATCCCCACCTGCGGAAAACTAGGAAAATAAAGTCGCCAGCCAAAAGATTTTAGGTGGTTTGCAAAAGGCAAACACAGTATTTAAAAATTAATTATTGGCTACTAAAATAATAACAGGTAAGCATTTAAAATATACATGACTGCCAAAGCATTTATAAAAAGTTTTAGGCATAAAAATATAAAAACTCACTTGTCACTCTCCAATAAACAAAAATTGAAAGCATATTTGGAATCTTAAAACTAAGATTCCAAGACACCCTACAAAATACAAGAAAACACACCAAATATTATATATGAGGCTAAATATTGCTTATGAATACAGATTTATAATTAGATTGAGTGGAGATTTAATTAAAAAAAATTTACCCTGGGAAGAATAAAAGAAAATTTTATTTTACTGGAAAGCACAGTTCACATAGAGTGCACACATTTATTTTAGTCCATTTTCAGATCCTTTGACAGTGGCAAGGTAGAGGCAGTGGGGTCTTGTTTATTTTAGGTGTTCATGTCAGGATTGAAGGAGAGTAGGCAGGCATGGGTCCGTCTTTTGAGTTAAACTAGCATGACATATTGTTGGTTATAAAATGTATAGCAGAATATTTTGGCATACTGGAGAAAGCAAAATTGTTTTTGTAACTGCAAATTTTGCTTTTAAAGATTAAAAGTTCAAACTGCTAATGGTACAAATGTTGAAGAGGTTAATCTGAATGAATATTGGAACTGAACGAATCACTTTGACGAAGTGCTGACTCAATCTCTCTAGGATAGAATAGAATAAACTAACCCATGAAAATTTTGGTGTTATTTATATCTCCACTTGATTTCCCCCATAAACTAGCCTTGTTGTTGAATTCTACACCTCGGGGCAGGGGCAAATCTTAATCTCCAGTTCAATCTAATCTAAGAATTTTACCCAGGGATTATTGAAATGAAAACAACACATTTTAACTAAATCTCTGCTGATAAAAATAAGAGACAGGAACATAATTAGCTAGCCAACTTGTTTTTAATCAAATTGATTTAAAGTAAAAACAAGTGGTATAAGAAAACTATTTTAAAAACTATTTTATAAACATTAAAAACGATCTATTTTAAATATAGAGCGTAGGTGTTTTAATACAGTACTCTTTTTAATAATTAAAATCTTTTTTTTCTTTTAACTTTAGAAACTTAACGAAATTAAAAGTTTTTTAATTTTGGCAGTAAAACCCTTGAATCAAATGTCAATCCGGTTCAATATATATATATTGTGAGCTTTTTTTAATATTGGTTATCCTTATAAGAACTGAGAAACATAAATGTAAATGGATTCGGTTACATTTTTAAAATCTAATTTTGTCAACAGAGGACAGTGTTATAGTAGTAAGGAATGGGATAAAAGAATAAATTTATTAATAAAGACTAGGAAGTTAGAGAGATGGAGAAATAGTATGGAGAGTAAAAAGAGTTTAAATATATATAGAAATAAACAGAATATTAGGTGTGAGTTAATATATGATAATAGTAAGGAAAGTAGTTTATTGTTTAAGGCTCAAATGAGATCTTTAGCTACAAAAGAATATACATGTAAATGGAAAAATATGGGTGATTTATTTTGTAAATTATGTAAGAAAGGAATTGAAAATATTAGGCATTTGTTAATTGAATGTAAATGTTTGAAAACAGAAAGGGTACATATAATGAAGTTGTGGAAAAATAAATATGAAAAGAGTGATTATACAGAGAGTGAATTATTGGTTTTTATGCTGGGTTTGGGAAAAGATAAGGGGGATTTAGATATAAAGGTTATAGAGTTGACAAAAATTATGTTGTGGAAATGGGATAGAGCAGATTATGGGTAAATTTAGAGTGGGGAATGTAAAAGAAAGTGGCTAACAGGTTTATCTGGGCATAATTGCTGAGATATTCTTGACTTCATTTAAGGAGAAGCCATAATACATCACATCACATTACATTGGATAATTTATTGATCTAGAGATTATACTTTATTAACACTCTATTAATTAGTATTTTTATATATAATTTTTTTAATAATAAATATTTAAAATTATTTGGATATAATATATATTGCATTAAAAATTACTTCTGTTTTGTAAAACAAAAAGGATCAATAAAAAAAGCATGGCTGAGACAACAAACAGGTATTATTGACTAAAATAAGGCTAGTTTCCAAGAAGGTATGATGTTAGAAGGACAATTTAACTTTTAACCTGAAGAAAAGATTATAAAAGACTTAGAAAGTGATATCATTTGAGTTGAATGAGTACCTTCATCTTAAAATGATAATGATTGAAGATGATATATATATATATATATATAATAAAAACACAGAATTACTTCTATAAAAGCTTTTTTATAGAAGTAATTCTGTGTTTTTATTGTGTTTTTATTTTTCCTTTAGTTAGTTTGTATTATATATATATATTGTAACAGATTTAAAGGAGGAGCCAAATCCAGTGTAACAAAAGTAAAGATGTTTCAAATAACTATTACCATATCTGAGTTGTCTACAATATATAAGATCATAATATTTAAAATAATGTTGGATTTCTCAATATCCAAATATCAATAATTACAAGCAAATTATTAATAACAAGTATTATAACTCAGGTATACAGACAGTAGGTTTTATCCACTTTCATTTCTTGGTTTGATGTTAAGTGCATGTTTAAACAAATACTAAGTGAATATGGTCTAGCAGGGCGCCACTAGATTATCTGAATCTAGACACGGTTATATCTAATAACCTTTTCACAGGTACCGGGTTTGAATCCCTTCTTGGTACTTTATTTCTAATAAAAATGGGAGATTTTGCTTTTTGAGCCATATCACTATATGCACTAATATTTAGGTAAAAGTAAAACATCTATAAACCAAAGTGGAGTATATTAGACATAAATCATTTCTCAGATCTTAACATAACAAATGTGTTTCAATATTTTTATAAGTTTACTAGCTCAGATTATATATAACTAATTTAGGATGGCAACTCACTCATCCTTGCATGAAATAGATGATGGGATGTGGTTATAATAATACTAAGAGATCACTAAATATTATGAAATTAATATTTATTTATGGCCTTTAAACATTTAAACAGCTCATTAATTAAAACATTGATGACGATGATGATGATGATAATAATAACGATAATGACAAGGGTTTCAACTACAGCTCTAGGACTAAGCCTAAACATAAAACTAATTTTTATAAAGAAATTCATAATTATTGCTTAATTTTAGCATACTTACTTATATCTTAAATAACTAATATTCAACCACTGATGATGATGAATAATCACACTTAACAAAGACTACACTTAATGAAATATATACGCCTCGTTTAATAAAACAAACTAATATTTATTACTGCATTTCTAACATATACATAAAAATTTCTAGATAAACATGAAAATTGACATGAATAATAATAATGATAATAATTGATTATATAACAATCCTCAGATTAATTTCAAGTTCTTCCCCCTTTCCCTTCAAATGTATATTGTATTAAGTTGGATGTCACATTGACCATGATTTTCACTCCATGAGAAAAGTATTTCAAGAAAAAAAAATATTATCTGCTCATTAGCACACATACTTTATAAATCTAACATGTAAGTAGAATGTTAAAAAAAATGTTAATAGAATTGAAAGAGCAAGTTTTAGAAACAAGTTTTAAATTATTTTCTCCCCCTCTCTTCTACCTCTGAAATGCTATACTTAACTTGAAACAAAATAATCTAATATTCTAATACTACTTGTTACTTCACATTCACTCACAATTATACACATATAAAAATATTATTATGTATGTGCGTGTTTTATCCCATAATAACAAAATATTATTTAAAACCAAAATAATAATAATATATTAGTTAAAACTAAAATCATAATACCATAAAAAAAAATTATATTACATATTAATATTTTTCATAACTGTAAAATTAATAAACAAATAATTTTGATACATTCAAGATCATTTATGAAGCTCAAAGTTATTATTAGTAAGACATTCTTGTTTTTAATCGATCTGAATAGTCTTTAAAAGTTCTTTAAATAAAATATACCACTTTATTGCTAAAATGTTTATTAAGACTCTGATATCATAAAGAAAATAGATATAAAAAGTCATATTACCGATCTTTTGTTTGTGGCAAATTTCCAAGGGTTCAAACTTGTCTTGTATAATGTCTATATTTCTGCAGCTACCATTTCCATTTTATGTGGGAACAATCTCTTTCTTGAGGTGTATAACTATTTGATGATGATGACTCTATTGAGGTTATTTGCTTTAGTGGACAATTTGGAAATCATTATATTAATTTTTCTTCTCTTCCTGTCAAGCATGATTCTTTAGTGGATGAAATACAGCAGTTGTTTTCACATTTATAAATTTTCTTGAGTTTAAAATCAGTTGTTGTAACAATTAATTGGACTTGATGATTAATATTTATCAGTAGATTAATTCATCTTCTTTGAATGCAGGTGAATGCTTTCTTCCTTCTATTAAAAACATCTTATTTCTCTGGTCAGTTGAAAGGTGTAGAATATTATTTTAGACAAGACATCTTTTCTTTCCTATGTGATGTGCAGCTTCCCCCAGATGGTCCAGAAAAGATGGGACATACATATAATTTTTCTAGCCAGCCATTTCTTATATTTTCAACATTCAATTTAATAGTCTAATAATCTGAATCATAATCACAACAATAATAATAATTCCAGACAGCTTTTTATATCCAATTTTTAGCTAACTTAACCAATCAGAGATAGCGTCACTTGCTATTTTTGGACAAATTCGTTTTAATTAGATCTCTAATTTATTTTCAACTAAATTATTTTTCAACTGAAAAGTTTAATCCTTTTTCCAGACATTTTTGTTTTAAAAAAATAGACTTAATCCTTATTTCCTTTCTTTTTTTTTTACATCTAGGTAACATTTCAAATTTTTGAGCTTCCTTCTTTAGATCTTAAGATAAGACAATTTCAAAATTAGAGTTCCCACCCAAATTAAGCTCCCAAAGTGACAAACAATCCTTTACAAAAAACAAAATTGCTACAAAGATAGATATCTGATTAAACAGATTTCCTCTTTTAACATAAAATTGTACAAAAAAAATAATTTGACAGATTTAATCCTTCCTTTTCTTTCAATATTTAATAAATGTAAATTTCTGTATGTAATGTACACACATCCTTCATTATTTCAAATCATTCATAAACTAACATTAAATAATATAATTGCTAGCTTAGTAATTATAACCCTATTATTTAATTAAATCTGTAACTTTTAAATCCCAATTACAATTATAGAAAAGAAAAATAGAAGCATAGAATAAGATATTAGAATTGATCAAGCATAGGTTAGTTTTAAAGAAAGTTAAAATGTTGAATATTTGAAATATAAAACAATTAAATAGCTTACACATACATTGCCTATACGTATGCATTATAACTTTGCTTTTTAAAGAAAAATTAAAATTTTAAATATTAAATGTGTGTACTGCTCTTTTTGAGATTTATTAACACACAAACAAGTAAAGCATATAATTGTTGTCCCACTCTTTCTCTGTTTAGAGCTTTTAGAACTGGACCTTGTAGGGTTTAAACTTGGATGCCCTACAACTTCCTTTATGGTTATATAAAAATGTGATGATGATTTTGTTTTACATTTTCTTACATGCACATTACTATAAATTTGGCTAGTGACCAAATTGTAATGGCACAACTTTTCCCCCCTTCGGATAAAATCATCAGCACCTTTGTTTTAACTATATTTAAAAAAAAAATCCTAACTAATAAATACACTAATAATAATAAAACACACTAATAATAATAAAAAAAAAAAATTTATCTACCGGTAAATATCATATTTTTCATTAGAAAACTTAAAATAATTTATTTGGAGATCTTTTCCTTTGTACAAAGCATATTGTAGTCTACATAAAATTGCACATGTACATCCAGTCCATTTTTAATATTTCCATTTTTCATCTTGACTGGATATTTATAAAACATATCCAGAGGATTCATTTTATATAACCTCCTCTTACAAACTCCATTTAGAAATGATGGACTCTTGGTACCCTATGTAATATGCCTTGAAGTTTTTCAGAGAGATTGACTCTCTATACCATACATACTTTATTTTTAAACTTTCCAGAAAGATTGACTCCCTGTACCATATATAAGGCACTTTGAAGTTTTCCAGAGAGATTGGCTTTTTATACCAGATATCATTCATCCTTAAATCTTCCAGAGAGATTGATTCTCTGGGCCATATACAATTTATTTTTAAATTTTCTAGAAAGGTTGACTCTTTGTACCAGACATAATTTATTTTTAACTTTTTCATAGTATTTAAATTTTTCAGAGAGATTTGGACATTTACATTTTTCAGAGAGATAGATTCTTTGTACCATATATAATGGGCATTTAAACTCTTCAGAGAGATTGACTCTCTGTACCAGATATAACTTATTTTTGACTTTTCCAGAGCAGTTGAATTTTTCAGAGAGATTTGGACATTTACATTTTTCAGAGAGATTGCCTCTCTATACCATATATAAGGTATCTCCAATCTATTTAAGAAGACAGATTTTTGAAACCACACATGCTGGTTTGTTACTAGATTGAGAACTACAGACTGTTGAAACTTTTGCTCTCTTTCTAAAATAACTGGTTTCATCTCCCTTATTGCCTTTCTTAAATCAATCATCTTATCGGATGCATGAAGTTTTTCCTCCAACTCTCTTTTCCTTCTTTCCACTTCATGATCTATCCCCATCTGCTCTCTGTCCATTTCCTCATGTACTTTCTTTACTGGGAGATTTGGTATTATGGCTACTATCGGCCTTTCTACTTCTTTTTCCCCTTGTGGATTTTTAACTAAAGTAGGCATCCTTTTCTCTGACTGACTCTGTTCTGAGCTATCCCTACAGTCATCTGGACTGATGCTAACATCATTTTGCCCTGAATTTAGGTTTGACTGATCCTGCAGCCCTATATTAATATGATCTTTTAATTCCCCTATTTTCTGGTAGAGATCATCCATCTTGGGGTTCACGTATTCCACAACATAGGCTTTCTGGCTCTCCTCAACATTTTCCAACATAACACCCAATTCATGTTGATTCATTCTGGGCCCCTCTTCTGAAGAACTGGACTTGTCCCTTTTCACTATCTCCTCCCTAAAGCTATCCACTTGTTTCCCCAATTCTTTCCTAAGATTTTGGTCCATCTGTACACACTCATTGGCCATGCTTTTCTTAACTTCTCATATTTCCTTTTCTAAGCCACTAAACCTATTTTTCATAGTGATGGTTTGATCTACACAGCTCAAGGTGGCTTCCTTATATGAGTCCACTTTGGCTACCACCTCCTCTAATCTAATATTAATTCCTGCAGAGGTTATTTCGGCATTCTTTTCTATGCATTCTGATATGGATTGGGAGACCAAACCATGGACCTCATTCCTAACTAACTCAATCTCTCTCTTATTTTCTTCGATAGACTGCTCCACTTGAGCCTTTAATGACTGTAGTCCCTGACAGCCCTCCTGTTTGGTGACTTCCATAGGCCTACACACTCTTTCTATCCTCTCCTCTAATGACACAAACCTATTTTTACACTCTATATTGGACCCTTCTATCCTAGTTTCCAAATCTATGATCATTTGGTTGTTATTGTCAATAGAGTTCTCTAGATTTACCCTTAAACCTTTGATACTTTTCTTCACAGATTGACCTATCTTTTGTTCTAGATTTTCCATCCTTTGCTTACTATCTTCTCTTAGACTTTCTATATTTTGCTTACTATCTTCTCTTAGACTTTCTATATTTTTCTCCATCTTTTGTTCTAGATTTACCATCCCTTGCTTACTATCTTCTCTCATACTTCTGAGCATCTGCATTATCATGTCCATGTGTGATGGTGCCATCTTTGCTATTTGAGCCTGGCCCACTTCTGGCTCCTCATTTACTTTCACACTTGATGCCGTATTATTGCTACTAACATTAAAGGCATCTTCCTCTACTTCCTCTCTTTCCTCTTGTGTTTGTTTTAAGAAAACCTCCCCATCCTCTTCTTCAGTATGAAAACGATCACTGATTCCTGGTATTGGGGCACCTTCCTCTTCCATAACATCTTCCAA
This sequence comes from Epiperipatus broadwayi, assembly GCA_028023455.1. Lineage (NCBI taxonomy): Eukaryota > Metazoa > Onychophora > Udeonychophora > Euonychophora > Peripatidae > Epiperipatus > Epiperipatus broadwayi. Next base: position 7,903,513 of record JAQFVV010000023.1, on the reverse strand, counting down.
ACTATAATTTAGTTCACTCATGTTATAAAACTATATATATCCCATCTGTACTTCCCTGACCATCAAAAATCCACACATCTTCTCCCTGTCTGACACCTATTCTGACCAACTGACTGATTTGATTTTCACCTTATTATGCATTACAAATACAACAAAAAAAAATTTTAATATCCTTATTTAATGAACTACACAACAATAATCTATATAGTGCATGTCTGTCTGTAATAGCCCAAATTATACATTCATCCATTCTCCTAGAAATCCGACAGATATTGACAGTCCACAGAATGACTAGCAGTTCACAATCTTGAGACAAATAAAAGAATTTATTCACAGCACTATAATCACACAATGCATCACGAGCACTCAGAAGATCATCCCAATTCAATCACTATTAACTACCACAACCCTTGATTGAATGAAACAAACTCTGTTGCAATAAAAGAAGTATTTTAAGTCTTAGGGGCTAAAGTAGATAAACTATGCTTGCTCCCTCTCTTGGAGTCTTATGTGGCAAGTATCAAGGAATGCCCTGCTTATTATAGACTACAAAAACGAAACCTTGCTCTCTCTCTTGGAGACTTATAGGCTGGTATCATGGCAGGACTGCTGTTTACTGCTTCATGATAACATAAGAATAACATATAACTGGATTGGAAAACTATGCCATGCTCTCTCTCTTGGAGACTTATAGGCTGCTATCATGGCAGGTCTGCTGTTAACTGCTTCATGATAAAATAAAGATAACATATAAATTGGGTTGGAGCAGTGAATGGGTTTGATCATTCATAAGTTACACGAAATACATAGCATTCTCAAGGCAATGACAAAACTCTCCACTCATCATCAAAACTGCAATCTAACCAACCAAACTCCAACGATCAACCATCCCATCAAACCTCTAAAATCATAGACTTTTTACAAAATGAACTCCCCAAACACACATGAGACTACTATTCCATAATTCATCACTATTACTATGCCTATCCTATCTGGCAATAAATCATTTTAATGTTCCACAAAAAAAAATTCTATTATTTATTTCACCTTTGTCTTAAGTTGTGATATTCATCTTTATTTTCAAAATTGATAAAACAAAACTAAGCTGTTTTGGCTGTACCCATTTTATCATCATCAATGAATAATTAAATCATATTAAACATCATCATCTAAAATAAGACTGTTTGGCCAAGAAAATTTTGTAAGACAAAAAAAAAATTTTTACTGAAAAAATTTTTTAGTAAACAAAATAATCTAATATTCTAATACTACTTGTTACTTCACATTCACTCGCAATTATACACATATAAAAATATTATTATGTATGTGCGTGTTTTATCCCATAATAAAATATTATTTAAAACCAAAATAATAATAATATATTAGTTAAAACTAAAATCATAATACCATAAAAAAAATTATATTACATATTCATATTTCATAACTGTAAAATTAATAAACAAATAATTTTGATACATTCAATATCATTTATGAAGCTCAAAGTTATTACTACTAAGACACTCTTGTTTTTAATTGATCTGAATAGTCTTTAAAAGTTCTTTAAATAAAATATACCACTTTATTGCTAAAATGTTTATTAAGACTCTGATATCATAAAGAAAATAGATATAAAAAGTCATATTACCGATCTTTTGTTTGTGGCGAATTTCCAAGGGTACAAACTTGTCTTGTATAATGTCTATATTTCTGCAGCTACCATTTCCATTTTACGTGGGAACAATCTCTTTCTTGAGGTGTATAACTATTTGATGATGATGACTCTATTGAGGTTATTTGCTTTAGTGGACAATTTAAAAATCATTATATTAATTTTTCTTCTCTTCCTGTCAAGCATGTGGATGAAATATAGCAGTTGTTTTCACATTTACAAATTTTCTTGAGTTTAAAATCAGTTGTTGTAACAATTAATTGGACTTGATGATTAATATTTATCAGTAGATTAATTCATCTTCTTTGAATGCAGGTGAATGCTTTTTTCCTTCTATTAAAAACATCTTATTTCTCTGGTCAGTTGAAAGGTGTAGAATATTATTTTAGACAAGACATCTTTTCTTTCCTATGTGATGTGCAGCTTCCCCCAGATGGTTCGGAAAACATGGGACATACATATAATTTTTCTAGCCAGCCATTTCTTATATTTTCAACATTCAATTTAATAGTCTAATAATCTGAATCATAATCACAAAGCACCATAATAATAATTCCAGACACTTTTTATATCCAATTTTTAGCTAACTTAACCAATCAGAGATAGCGTCACTTGCTATTTTTGGACAAATTTGTTTTAATTAGATCTCTAATTTATTTTCAACTAAATTATTTTTCAACTGAAAAGTTTACTCCTTTTTCCAGACACTTTTGTTTTAAAAAAATAGACTTAATCCTTATTTCCTTTCTTTTTTTTTTTTACATCTAGGTAACATTTCAAATTTTTGAGCTTCCTTCTTTAGATCTTAAGATAAGACAATTTCAAGATTAGAGCTCCCACCCATATTAAGCTCCCAAAGTGACAAACAATCCTTTACAAAAAAACAAAATTGCTACAAAGATAGATATCTGATTAAACAGATTTCCACTTTTAACATAAAATTGTACAAAAAAATAATTTGACTGATTTAATCCTTCCTTTTCTTTCAATATTTAATAAATGTAAATTTCTATATGTAATGTACACACATCCTTCAACTTTCAATATTTAATAAATGTAAATTTCTATATGTAATGTACACACATCATTATTTCAAATCATTCATAAACTAACATTAAATAATATAATTGCTAGCTTAGTAATTATAACCCTATTATTTAATTAAATCTGTAACTTTTAAATCCCAATTACAATTATAGAAAGAAAAATAGAAGCATAGAATAAGATATTAAAATTGATCAAGCATAGGTTAGTTTTAAAGAAAGTTAAAATGTTGAATATTTGAAATATAAAACAATTAAATAGCTTACACATACATTGTTATAACTTTGCTTTTTAAAGAAAAATTAAAATTTTAAATATTAAATGTGTGTACTGCTCTTTTTGAGATTTATTAACACACAAACAAGTAAAGCATATAATTGTTGTCCCACTCTTTCTCTGTTTAGAACTTTTTAGAACTGGACCTTGTAGGGTTTAAACTTGGATGCCCTACAACTTCCTTTATGGTTATATAAAAATGTGATGATTTTGTTTTACATTTTCTTACATGCACATTACTATAAATTTGGCTAGTGCCAAAAAATGTAGTGATTTGGGCATTAACATTTGCATGAATTTTCTAAAGCTTTTTTTACATAAGTTATATAAGATAATGTTGAATTTATTACAACTATTTACAAACCTTTATATATATGTAATAACCAAGGAAAATATGAATAGATGTATGACTATATATATATATATATATTATTCACTGTTGCCACACACTAGTTGGCATTTTATGTAATAGCATAACCTGTTTAATATTTTATTATTACTGAGAATGATGATGTTGATCAAACCATATTTTTTCATTTTGTAAAGATCATATTAAAGAACTCTAAATGAAACATGAACTATATTTCCTGATCATCATCAATTTATAACTATATATATATGAGATTTGGAATAAAATTCACATCATCATGTAACTTCATTTATAATCAGAATATATTAAATAGATTTCTGGAACATCACTTTTATTTATGTAAGTCTGTATGAAAATTAATATTCTCATGTCATAATATTCTAACTCCTTACCTATTAATATACCAACATATTCCCACATACAACATAAAAATGCTCAAGAATGTAAACAAACTATTTAAGTTTGTAATACAAATGAGAGAAGATTAAATAAGAATGGCATAAATACTAAATTTTGTTTTAAATAGCAAAACAGTTTATTAGAGTGGTTTTATTAATTAAAAATTACATATGGTTACATTCACACACATATATATTAAGTTGTATTCAAGAACTGATGTGTCAGAAAAATATATTGATGTGCTCTTTTCATTTAAAAATAAAAAGAGGAATAAACATTAATTTATAATTCGCTACAATACCTAGCTTTCATTAGTCTATTTATTTGCCTTGCTATATCTTGCTGACTGCATACACATTTTTACATCTTAATAATTCCTATCTATCTATCTATCTATCTATCTATCTATCTATCTATCTATCTATCTATCTATCTATCTATCTATCTATCTATCTATCTATCTATCTATCTATCTATCTATCTATCTATCTATCTATCTATCTATCTATCTATCTATCTATCTATCTATCTATCTATCTATCTATCTATCTATCTATCTATCTATCTATCTATCTATCTATCTATCTATCTATCTATCTATCTATCTATCTATCTATCTATCTATCTATCTATCTATCTATCTATCTATCTATCTATCTATCTATCTATCTATCTATCTATCTATCTATCTATCTATCTATCTATCTATCTATCTATCTATCTATCTATCTATCTATCTATCTATCTATCTATCTATCTATCTATCTATCTATCTATCTATCTATCTATCTATCTATCTATCTATCTATCTATGTGTAACTTTTACCAATAGTAGACAGAAGCCTAAAATTTTAAATTAATCATAGCCTTGGACTCAACAAGAAAAAACAAACTTAAATACTCTATCTATCTATCTATCTATCTATCTATCTATCTATCTATCTATCTATCTATCTATCTATCTATCTATCTATCTATCTATCTATCTATCTATCTATCTATCTATCTATCTATCTATCTATCTATCTATCTATCTATCTATCTATCTATCTATCTATCTATCTATCTATCTATCTATCTATCTATCTATCTATCTATCTATCTATCTATCTATCTATCTATCTATCTATCTATCTATCTATCTATCTATCTATCTATCTATCTATCTATCTATCTATCTATCTATCTATCTATCTATCTATCTATCTATCTATCTATCTATCTATCTATCTATCTATCTATCTATCTATCTATCTATCTATCTATCTATCTATCTATCTATGTGTAACTTTTACCAATAGTAGACAGAAGCCTAAAATTTTAAATTAATCATAGCCTTGGACTCAACAAGAAAAAACAAACTTAAATACAAGTTCCAATAAATAAAATCAATGTATTTTACAAAGAAATTAAATTCAGATTCCAATTTTTTTTACAATTATAATTTTTTTTTTACTGTGGATTTAATAATTAGTAAGCTTACTGCTTAAACTGTAGATTTGTTTTCAACATAGTAATTTTTTATATTTCTTTATGCCACCTTTAATGTTTATTCATAAAGTATCTTGAGATTCATCTCTGAACTGAAATTATTCGAGCTATACATGGCTTTGCTTTAAAAATTGGAGGTAAGCAAACAAAAAAATTGTACAAAACTAGACAGAAACATTTTCTGTTATGTTATTAATAACTTTAAGCTACTAACTCTGAGGCATAATATGAAAACATTTCATTGTTGAAAAATTATATTTTGAAAGCATTGATAGTACACTCCTGTCTGTGTTCACTTAGCACACATAATTAAGTCATTTTGATAAATAATTTTTATCATTCTTAGGATAAAATTAAGACTAAAGCTATTTTCCAGCTATTTGATTTTATTATACTGCTAATTATTATCAATCTACAATGACTTACACATCTCTCTTCTATTTCTAATTTAGACTTTGCATTGTGCTATAGTAACATGAAATTTCTAAGATAATTATAAAATGAATGTCTAAACTGATTTGTTAATGAATCTATAAATGAGTTAATGTATTGTTGACTTTAATTTCTTACAGAAAATATTCTTGGTATTTGACAAAAATATATAAAGGCCGAGTTCTTGCTTATGAAAAATTGTTTTTTCAATGCTAATTACAGGTTATTTTTTGTTTTTAAGAGTCTATTTATAAACAGATTACCAGGTAATTCTTTAACAATTGAAAAGAATTATTTTCTCTCATGTTTTTTTTTTCCAGAATAGCCTTATTAAGCTTATTAAAGTTACATTAATTAAATGATAATATGATGCCAAACAATTTAAATAGTAAGAATTATAATTTATTAAGGATAGTTATAAAAGAAAGAGAAAAGTATAATAAAAAAAAGAAATTAAAATAAATATTTTTCTCACTTTCTTTATTAATTTTCAATTTTTCTCATTTCTTTATTAATTTTCTATATTAGTTTTTAATTTTAAAGGAAGATAATAAGAGAGATAAATATATAATATTTTAAGTAATGCTTATCAGTTTTTAAAAGAAAAGATAAAAAAAATTGAATTTTAAATTTTTTTTAAAAGAATGTTGTTTTTTCATCATCCCTCTAAAACAAAAAGCAATGTTGTTCAAATCAAAGTTTAATTAAAGAATTATACTATTTTGGGGAAATTAAGAAGAAAAAATAACTACAAAAGATGTTTTTCACTAAATAGGGTGTGATTGTAATCTTTTTTAATTAGTTAAAAATAAAAAAAGGAAAACATTAATCTTTTTTTGTAAAAATAGAATCTATTGTTCAGGATTTAATGCTGTCATTTCTGAGTTATGTGATTGGATAAATAACAAGAGTATACCAAAAAAATAAGATAGGTACAGGTTGAAGTAGTAAATCTCAATGTTTTGGATAAGGAAAGCCAGCCATTCTTGATCCAGCTGTTGAAGAAAACACTAGAAGTTCAACTGTAAAAAAAAACAATGAGAAGTAATCGTGTAGTCTAAAGAAAGACTAATCTCACTACTAGTTTTAAAAAATGTTTTTTTTTAATGGATTTGAAGCAAATCATGCTCTAAGCTTTTTCTAAAAGCTGTGAACTACCAAACGAACATGTAACTTGTTCACTAAAAGAAATGTAGAAGGAAAGACTCCTGAGAGAAATCTGCAACAACCTTGATGTTCTTTCAAAAGTATAACTGTCTCAGCCCATGTAAAACCTGATCTGAAAATTATTATATTGAAAAATAGATGAATTCAATCTATGTAAAACCTGACCTGCAAATTATTATTTTGTAATAATGATAAAATTGGTGTGTATTGATCTATCCTGAAAATTTGTGTTAGTTTGGAAATTAATATTAACTACAAAAGAAGATATTGGGGGGAAACATTTAATGTCAGTAATGGATAAATTCAACTTGTGATAGCCCATCCTAGAAATTATTATTCAAATTTTAATATGAACATTTAAAGAAACAAGAAGAAAAATTGACCTGGAAAGAACTTAAAATTATAAATTCAAAAGGAGGATTAAAATGGAAAAAAGTGAAAAATTATTGTAGCATGCATATCTACATTCGCAATTAATTTTAGTATAAGTTATACTGAATAATCTTTAAAAAAATTTGTGTTGAAACATGTTTTTTTTATTTATTGTATTTAGCCTCCAAATTTCTAAGAAGATTATGGGGCATTTCCATTTTATAAAAAAAGGGGGGAAAGGTTTTAGCCAGTGTTACATTTTTTAACTTTTATTGTGAAATATTGTTGCAGATTTAATTTTTTTAAAAAGAAGAAATAATTTGTGTTAAAGTAAATATATAATGATTTTTTATTGATATAATGCTGTTTTAATCTGTAATAATAATTAGGGATCACTCCATTATTCATGTGCTATCGATTTAAACATTTAATGAATATTCTCCTTTCTAAATACAAGATAAAGTCTTTTGAAAAGATAGAATCTTTTTAACCTAAATATATATGTATAGACAAATCTTAAGCATTTGGAACTAAGAGCATGAAGATATTAAATAATCACTTTCAATTCTTTTTACTATGTTTTAATGAATAACACTTGTAAAATTTTTACAATTTATGATACATCATTATAATAATCTTATGATGAAATTATTTTGCTTATGTATAAACACAGTAAATATGGAATTGTCATATTATCATATTTTTTAAATATTTTTATTTCTTATTCAGTAGTTAACTTTATTAAATAATTATTTTAAATATGTGTTAAATGTCTTTATTTCTCCAACTATCTTTTCTATGAATTGATAGTGTGTGACTTGATTTTAACATGACATGGTACTTTGAAGGATTAGCTTATCCCCATAAACTATTTAAATTACACTAAATTAAACATATATATTTATATTAACTTTTGTTTACTGTCACAATCCCTAGATCTTTTGATTCTGGGCTGTCGTTAGAGAAATAATGGTTAATTTATATATATATATGGAGGTATATGTTTGTGTTTGGACATTCAGATAGTTTTGGATGGCACAAAGATTACTTCACTTTCTTTTTATGCAGAATAGAAATTAGTTTATAGTTGACTTGTACCCACATGGTATCAAATGACTAGAACACTGATGATGATTGGTATATATTAGCATCCCAGAATTTTTAAATTATGAGTAATAGATTAGCACTTAGAGAAGCTAAAGATCAGAAGATGGATTGAATTTGGAGAGACCTTCATCCTGCAGTGGATTGATAATAGTTGATGATGATGATGACCTGCAGATGATTGTTTTATATTATATTCTAAACTTAGCATTGGCACTGGGTAGATAAGTCGTCTAACTTTTAGATATTGAATCTCTTTTAGATCCAGTCACAAGAGGATGACGGTTGATATTTATGTATAATGCTGGTGATGTAACTTATTATTTGTATAACTACTTATTTTTATTAAATACTGATTTTCTTACACTCCTTTTATATTTTATTTATTCAACAGGGATGCTGATGTTTTGTGATTTCACCATATTTACACTCTTTTACATACCATTATACTATACAGCCTAAATTAAATATAATATAATATATTTTTTCTTTAACTACCATGTATATATATATATATTGTAAATATATATAAGTATATATATATACTTATATAAATGTAAAGTGAACTTGTCAATAAACCTTTTCCATTTTTTTTCAAAATACAAGAAAATTTTTTTATATTTACACATAAGTTCTTGAATTTCATATTTGTGTGTATATATATAATATTATAATTCGATGTTTGTATTTCTTGAAGTCAATATACGTAATCTTATAATTGAATATTTATAAATATAGTAATTAGATATATGTAAAGTATAACTTAAATTTTTTTTATCCATTTAGGAGAGGTTTCGAGACTAGTACGAGGATAGACGAAATCGCTCCTAAATGGATAAAAATTTAAAAGTTATACTTTACATATATCTAATTACTGTATTTATAAATATTCAATTATAAGATTATATATATTGTAATGTTTATTTATATACGTTGCAAATATATTGGCATTTGGTAAAAGCTAAAAAATAAAAGTAAATTTAGATTTTTTTTTGACTAATTTTTTTTAAAAAAAATAACGTACAATGAAAGTTAAATTATTCTTTCATATTTTTTTAATGTAATTAGAAATAAAAGTAGAATTGGAGAGAACAAAAGAATTCCAAAAGTAAAAAAAAAAGATAAGAGAAAGTAAAAATATTTTGGCTAATTAAAGATGGCCGAAAAACTTGATAAGAAAAGAGAACTTTATAACGTAAATTTTATAAAGAATCTACAAGATTATGAACCAAAAAACGCCATGATAATAGCATGCGCAGAAGTCTGAAAACTGGACCTCTGGTATAAAAAGGAGGGATTCGGTTGGAAGAACATCTTGTTCGTTGGTTTCTCTAGTTGGTCTTGGATAACAATAATATATCCAAGATCGCTCTACGCTGAAGTAATTCGGCATGTCGGAGTGAACCGGAGCTTCTGAAGACATCGTGCCTGAAGATGTATACCAGAAAAGCTTTTGTGACCGACTAGGAGAATGGACCGCAAGATCAACTAATAATCAAAGGCCGTGAGCTCATTTTAACCCTGAAAAACTATGCATAGTTATCTACAACCATCTTGAATTCACTAAAACTTACCGGTAAGTTATGCTTCATTATCCTGATTGTGACAAATTTAAGCGTTCGCAAACAATTCTTAAAAATATACGTATAAAAGGATCCCGATAGTGACTTTAATTTAATTGATCAAGAGACTCTTATTTAATCAAGAACTTTTTAATTGTTTAACTGTTATTATTTTTTATTAATATTTCACATCTGAATTAAATGTGTTCTCTCTGATTTATTTCATAAATAATTGCCTTTCAAATTTTATTTTTTAATCTGTTAGAATAAAAAATATTTCTAATACCAATTTTCATTTGTGCGTTATTAATAATAGTTATTATTTTTTATTATTAAATTTATTATTAGTTTAATAAGATTTAAGAATGTAATTTACCTTTGCCAATATGTTTGAATAAGCCCAGGAATAATAATCTAAAAAAAATAATTCTCGTTACGGTATGATGCAATACCGATTAGTTTAAAAGTATTTTTCTTTTTTTTTATTCATGAGACGTTATTTGACTATTTCAGTGGTCTCTTTAGAAGGACCTGGCCCCCATATTGAATAAATTAAAAGCTGATTTCATCAATAGCATAATTCTCAACAATTAATAGGCCGAGTTTGATCAGGAAATATAGCTATGTTTTTAGAATAGAAATACAACTTTCTTCTTTTTTGACATAGCTTGATCAACTCGCGCGCAGTTTATATTAGCGTGTAGAGGCCTAGCAAAATGGAAAACGTTATAATGGCTTACCCAACTGGGGCTTCGATTTAACAACTACAACCTGAGATAAGTTGTAATGATAAAGAACGTTACAACGATGACCCAAAGAAACTCACAGCCGGAAAATAAATAGTAATTTTTTTAAAAAAAAAAAAATTATAAAAACTAACTAACTAATTAAACCCTGATTATTAAAATATAAAAAATATTTTTTTAATATGACTTCCAGAAAGAAAAAATATATGTATATTTTTTTGATATGTCTAAAAAAAACACGATCGTGGCTGATGTAGACGTAAGTCACAAGTATTTGACCGGGTAGGCGGTTACTGAAGAGGGGAAAAACATAGCCCTGAGTCCTAGTATGCAGTATATTAACATAAGACCACCTTTATATGCCCATCAGACTATTTCTAGCAGGGATCCCAATAAAGGGGAAGGCGGACCAAGTTGCCGCGAGCCTGTAAGACTCAAAACGATGAGCAACGCTCGTTAGTGCTTATAACTTGGGCTTCTTATCGTTAATATTACATTAAAGCAGAAAGGACACAGATGAATGTGAAATATTTTCCATTCCCCCCGTGTTAGACCTAAAAGTGGGCGTTAAAGCCGAACGTCGCTTGTTGAATGAGTCTACATGACATATCAGCATGCTACTACTACTACAAAAAAAAACAACAACACGAATATGAATTTAAAAACTTAAGAATAAAATTAGTGTAAACCCCTATTTTATTCTCATCTCCTAGCACTGGTGGTATTGTAACGTTTATTTATATACGTTGCAAATATATTGGCATTTGGTAAAAGCTAAAAAAATAAAAGTAAATTTAGATTTTTTTTTGACTAATTTTTTTTTAAAAAAAAATAACGTACAATGAAAGTTAAATTATTCTTTCGTATTTTTTTTAATGTAATTAGAAATAAAAGTAGAATTGGAGAGAACAAAAGAATTCCAAAAGTAAAAAAAAGATAAGAGAAAGTAAAAATATTTTGGCTAATTAAAGATGGCTGAAAAACTTGATAAGAAAAGAGAACTTTATAACGTAAATTTTATAAAGAATCTACAAGATTATGAACCAAAAAATGCCATGATAATAACATGCGCAGAAGTCCGAAAACTGGACCTCTAGTATAAAAAGGAGGGATTCGGTTGGAGGAACGTCTTGTTCGTTGGTTTCTCTAGTTGGTCTTGGATAACAATAATATATCCAAGATCGCTCTACGCTGAAGTAATTCGGCATGTCGGAGTGAACCGGAGCTTCTGAAGACATCGTGCCTGAAGATGTATACCAGAAAAGCTTTCGTGACTGACTAGGAGAATGGACCGCAAGATCAACTAATAATCAAAGGCCGTGAGCTCATTTTAACCCTGAAAAACTATGCATAGTTATCTACAACCATCGTGAATTCACTAAAACTTACCGGTAAGTTATGCTTCATTATCCTGATTGTGACAAATTTAAGCGTTCGCAAACAATTCTTAAAAATATACGTATAAAAGGATCCCGATAGTGACTTTAATTTAATTGATCAAGAGACTCTTATTTAATCAAGAACTTTTTAATTGTTTAACTGTTATTATTTTTTTATTAATATTTCACATCTGAATTAAATGTGTTCTCTCCAATTTATTTGATAAATAATTGCCTTTCAAATTTTATTTTTTAATCTGTTAGAATAAAAAATATTTCTAATACCAATTTTCATTTGTGCATTATTAATAATAGTTATTAATTTTTATTATTAAATTTATTATTAGTTTAAGAAGATTTAAGAATGTAATTTACCTTTGCCAATATGTTTGAATAAGCCCAGGAATAATAATCTCAAAAAATAATTCTCGTTACGGTATGATGCAATACCGATTAGTTTAAAAGTATTTTTCTTTTTTTTTAATTCATGAGACGTTATTTGACTATTTCAGCGGTCTCTTTAGAATAAAAGGACCTGGTGCCCATATTGAATAAATTAAAAGCTGATTTCGTCAATAGCATGATTCTCAACAATTAATAGGCCGAGTTTGATCAAGAAATATAGTTATGTTTTAGAAATAGAAATACAATTTTCTTCTTTTTGACATAACTTGATCAACTCATGCGCAGTTTATATTAGCATGTAGAGACCTAGCAAAACAGAAAACGTTATAATATATATATATATATCTTCCCCTTACATTGAGAATGAACGGTATAGATTACTATACTAATAAAGGATAAATGGGAGGAGGCTCTATTTAAACTAAACATAACTAACATAAGAAACTTAAAATAGACTTCAGGGATGGTCGCAACATATAGATTTTAACATTGAGAAGCATATAAAATATGCTCCACAATGGCATTGCTATTGTAGAAATTCTTCAGTTACTGTCTTATTATAATCAATAGGAAAACCCTACAACAAACAATGATCAACATAATATTTTATTTGAAATAATCATTCAGCTATTCTTTTGCAATTTAAGAAACTATAATAAAATAATATTAAAAACAAAAATTAAATTAATTGAAATAATTAATGCTATCCTATTAATATCTCAGGGATCATGATTATTCTTTTCTAAAATATAATAACAATTATTGGCAGTTAGATAATTGAATAACGAGAGGGATTTTGCTGAGATCCAATTATCCAAATAAACACTTACAAACAAACTAAACTCAATATCTGAGAATCAATCTAACCATAATAATAATAATAATAATAATAATAATAATAATAATAATAATAATAATAATAATAATAATAATAATAATAATAATAATAATAATAATAATAATAATAATAATAATAATAATAATAATAATAATAATAATAATAATAATAATAATAATAATAATACATTAAGAACAAATAATAATAATCTATTATAATTTACTTAAACCTACAAATATGTACTCTCCTATTTATACAAATAACTATTATGAAACAGAATTATCATTTAGTAATAATCAAAATCTTTCTAATATAATTATCACCTGCTAGCATTTACCCATCTTAATTTTATCTTTCAAAAACAAACATTATAATAGACTATATTAATTACTTGAATTTTTTTATTAAATGTTAATATTACAAAACTCTGCGAAATTAGTTTATAGAATATTTATGATTTTAGAATAATTGCCAGTTGAGATAAAAGAGTTAACGTAAACACACTTTTTTCCGTTTCAACCGGAAAGCTCAACCGCAAGTGCGTTGATCTTTTTTAGGTTATAATATATATATATATATGATGTAATCAACTTCTAGTTTAATGTGACATCTTCTAGTATCAAAGCACTTTTCTTAAAGATAAAAAAAAATTCACTTCAAATCTTACTACCAAAAACTTATGTAGAAAATTGTGACTTTTCACTTAAGATCTTAGAAAAAGCAGAGGTTATGAATGAGAGAAATTAGATTAAACTTGTGAGAGACTTTCATTCTATTGAGAATCAAAAGAAATTAAAAATTATCATAAAGAAGGTTTTTTTGCATTTTAGATCCACAAATGGTGTCCATTAAAGCTATTATCCTTCTCATATTTTTGTCCTTTTTTATTATACAAATGCATCTGTTTTCAATAGAAGAATATTTCTATATATAAAACTATACTTAAAATATAGATTTTATGTGAATAAATTCATGAGATCCAATTTGTTATAGCAATAACATAGTATCAAATATCTAAGGCAGCACAATCATCATAAAATATTTTGTGAATCACAAAGGATGAATTAATTAAAATTACTAATCATTTATTAGGTTAGAGTTTATCATATTATTTGTAAGTTAAATATAACATTTCAATTTAATTAAAGATTAATATATGTATTAAAAAAAGAGGAATGATTAATGATAACATGGAATTGTATTTAATAAGAGTATTACAGAGAGCATACCAATAGCTCAAACAAGCTCCTAACTGATAAGTGCAGTATGAGAAAATATTTAAAATCTCTATCCAGAACCAGTTGGTCTGGAGATAGGAATGTTCTGGATAGAGATTTTAAATGTTTTCTCATACTTCACTTATCAATTAAGAGCTTGTTTGAGCTATTGGTAAGCTATCTGTATTACATTTTGGTAAATACAAGCTTATAAAAGTAATGGCACGTTATATATGACTTGCTTTTTTGATTATTAATAAGAGTATATATATATATATTAATATTTAATTATGTTTAAAGTTTATATCCAGGCTAAAAATGATATGATAATTTTTAATCTATTAATTGACTGATAATAGTTATTAATGTATTGGTCAAAAGAGGATATCAAAAATTGTAAGAAATTTAGTAGTTGTAGGTTACGTTATAATAATAATTTTGTAAAGATAAATACTAAATAAAAATATTGAATCCATATGAAAGATGTGACCTGAATCAAATGAAATGCTTGTGCAACCAGAAATGTACCTTTTGTAAATTATTTATCTTTTTCAAATAGTTTTATTTATGTGTTTGAAATGAGTGTTATGAAATAAAACTTTTAAGTGTATTTAACTTTTTATATAAGTTAAATTATTCTGAAATAAATAATTTTATTTTTAAGATGTATATGGATAGGTTTGGAAATAATTTATATTTAGAACAAAGCTGTGTGTCATAGATAAGAATTAAGTTTTGTATTTTCTTCTAAAACGACTAAATCCTCTAAAATTTGTTTATATATTTATTATTTCTTTATCACAAGAAATAATGCAATAGTTTTATTGCTCAGGAGTTTAGAAGAACTTTGAGGGCTTTAAGTGACAAAGTTGTACCACAATTCATGATCATTGAGCTTCAAAATCTGCCACTTTACCACTGCATCAAATCACACAGGCCTTTATTATTATTATTATTATTATTATTATTATTATTATTATTATTATTATTATTATTATTATTATTATTATTATTATTATTATTATTATTATTATTATTATTATTATTATTATTATTATTATTATTATTATTATTATTATTATTATTATTATTATTATTATTATTATTATTATTATTATTATTATTATTATTATTATGATTATTATTATGAACACATTTTATCAAAAATTGTGATTTCAAATAGACTTTTTTATTGGGTTTACATAATTTAAATCTTGTTATTGTTTCATATATGAATATAGCATTTATTGATTAACTTAATCTACACATACATAAATTGTTTGAGAAAACCTCTGTGTTCTTTCTTATTCTTATTTTTGTTCCATTCTCCTTTTATTCCATTATAACACATAAAGCATTTTAAAAATAATATTTTTAAACAGCATAAGTGCCAACTTCTATTTGTTGTATTTCAATTCTACCATCAATAGAAATTAGTATTTATTAAGTCTCTGTCCAATACTGTCTATCCATATTCTCAGTTTTGATAATGAGTTTTAGATCTTGCTCTACTGCACTTACATTTTTAGGATATGTATAGGAGAGCATAGGTTTGCTCCTGAATACATTGAATAATCCCGAATCATGTTATGTTTTTTTTTATTGACACTTCATCATCATCTAATTCAGAGAAAAATGTTCTCTTCCATTCCTCTGCACTAAAGCAGAAAAAGGAGAAGAGTTAATATTTACTAGGTACTCAAATATTGTTTGATGATAGTTTAAAGTCTTTTTTTTTTTATTTGATCTTTTATTCAAAATAAAGTGATACGATTTACCAAGCATTAATTGGATGTTATTGGTTTGGTTATACAACAGCTATTTGATAAAAAAAGTTCTAAGTTTGTTGATAAAAAAAATTCCAAGTTTACAAGTTTCAACAACTTTTACATATATTTTTATATTTAAAGAAAATGTTTTAATTTTATAATGAAAAAGAAATGTTAAGTATTATGCTTTAAGAAAACTTTTTAATTAATTTGCATTATTTTGATATATGTTTGGAAAACGTGTTTTTCTGATGTATATATATTTCAGCATCTTAATCAAGATTTAGTCCTATGTGGTTTGATGCAGTGATAGTATATTCAAACATTTTATGAACTCTTGATTATTTACAAAATTATTAACTCTTTGCAGTACAAAAATATTTCCTTCTATGATGTGATAGCATTTGTAAATAGCACACGGTTTTTACGGAGAGTTGATTTTATGGATACGCATCATTTATGAATTAAGCTAATATAAACACAATTCTTAAGCTCACACACGCGTTATTTTATTTGGAGGCATGCATGTGATTATATTTCTTTTTATTATTATTCTATCGCTCTGCTTATCTTTTCGTTTAAGCTTTTCTCACAGGGAAATGTAAATAATTTACTCGCGCATTTCTAATTTTTCTAAAATCAACAGCAAATAAAGAATGTAAGATGTAGTCGGAGTCTGTCAATCGTACGATCTCTCAGTAGATTTTAATAATCATGCCAGCGTAAATTTGAGACTAACACTGTCAGGGAAACTAAACACAACAGAATGTATATTATAGATTCTGGTCAAATCTTGAAATCTTTTATAGCAGAAACCGAAATGTTTCTAACTTTGTAAAATAAATGATAAACTTTATTACATTCAACGGAGAAAATCATTTATTTATATTTCAAGAAAAGTAAAACCTGAGTTTCATTTCTCTGGTGAGATAAATATTGCTGATATATATATAATCATTTGCACAATTCTCTATATATATGCGCGCAGATGTGTGTGTTTCTAATTTTTTTGAATATGAGATTATCAACACTTTTTTTTAAAATAAATTTTTTTAAAGTGGAAAATCTATTTTTTTTTACTAGAATATTATAAGGAATTTAATTGGTTGTATTCTGCAATTGAGATCGAAAATCGTTAACTATTATGATATATTAAATAAACAACTAGTCACCAAATAAAGTAACAAAAATTATTTTCTTATGTAGGCGGACTGCTCGATCTAACATTGAACCCAAAATACTTAACCTATCAAACCAATGTGCACACCATTAAGTTAAAGTTGAGGAATAATATATACATTTTTTTAATAAAAAAGAAATAATTATATGATTATTGTATGATTTGATATGGGACACTTGAAACTCAAGTGACAGGTTAAGTTCTACAGTTTTATTTAACTGACCAAACTAATTTTTTTAAAATCTTATGCTGATGAGAATAGCTTCCGACTCGTGAATCCACCAACTTCCGCTGCATTAAATTATGCACTGTGTTTTGTTAATGAACTGTTATTAAAATAATCAGGTATTGCAATTCTTGGAGTTGAAAAGAAATTTGAGTAGTAAAAATGGCAGAGCTAAGATATCATCTATAGACCTTACATCTTACCGTTCATCATTCCACCAATAAACTAAATCACGCAGAACACTAATTGTTATACAAGTCAATATTCTGAGAGCTGTAGAAAATAATTTCTCCAAAACCATGTGGTTAGAATATTGAAAATAGATTTAAATGTCTTGTCACTCCAATAACAAATATAAAACATCTTCCTTCACTTTTACTCAGTTACATAGATGAAAATAATAATTACTTAAAATAATATATATTATGACCATGCGCCTGAAAAACGACAGTAGGGACCTCTACAAATTTTACCACAAGATTTATTTTAAAAGACAAGAGCTCTTGTCTTTTAAAATAAATCTTTGTTGTCTTTTAAAATAAATCTTGTATTAAGATTTGTAGAGATCCCTACTGTTGTTTTTCAGACGCATGATCCTAAGGTTATATATAGCCTTAATAGATGAAAGTAATGTTTTTTTTTGGTTGATCTTAACATTTTTTCTTGAATATATTCTGAAATTAATAAAATTATTTTTCATCCAAAGCAAATATATTTGCTTATCCACATATCAGCTGACCTCAAAACTGTAAATGATTGCATTTTAAAAGTAGTGATAGTTGAAAAGTTAATATTTCAATTCAAAAGAAGATCAGATCCGTTCAAAACTAAATAATATTGACTTCTAAGACCAATAAGTTATGAAATAGACATTGTATTGAGTAACTCATTATTTCATAGCATAATTTATACTTACATATATATATCTCATAAGATCCTTTATTTATAGGTAAGTATTTTATAAAACTTTAGAAGCTGAACATTTCTAAGATTAATGGGAAAAACTGAATTGGTTTTAAACAATCCAAAATATATAAGATTTCAAATTTCTCTAAGCATTTCATATCCATTTTAATTTTCATCTATAACTTTTTCTCAGCTTATTCATACAAAAGTCTACTGATTTTTATTAATTAATTTTTAAAATAAATAAATAGTAAATCAATAAAAAAATAATGAGAATTATTATGTTAATAAGAGAGACTATAGTAATATTTATTTTACTCACAATTTATAAGAATCATTATCGTTTATTTTTAATATGTTAATTATTTTCTAATAGGCAAAAAATGTTATAGTTTATAAAAATTAAAAAAAAAATATTATTATTTATACTGGTAGCTTTTTTTTTTTTTTGGCTTAGTCATGTATAAAAATAATTTTATTTTACATGTTGCAATACAATATGCTATTTATATATAGGGAATTTGAACTCAGACTTTCAAGCACCCTTCAACTATCCATACTATCTCCTACCACTGATACACATGACCATATACATGTAGAAAAGTTAAATAATCACCAATTTCCGTATTTTGTGCTAAACTAGCATTCATTTATATATTTACATTTTACTAAAACAATTTTCATTTGGGTATAAACATACAAGATACTTAGAAACAAAAGACAGATGATATATATTAAATAAATTAACATCAACTTAACATTTTTATTTATATAAAAGTTGAATAGATTTATAAACATAAAAGATTCCATTCATAATCAATTTAAAAATATTGAAGATTTTAATTACTTCAATTTGATTTTAATTTAATAATTTTATTGCTAAATAGGGAGAAAATTTTGACACTCCTTTATGTTATATTTGAAAGTTTACTAAAAGATATGATCTATTTATTTATCATAGTTCCTTTCTCATCTTACCCAGCCAAAAATAAAAGATTGTAATTTGATTGTAAAAATAAATGATAATTGAATATTGCTTAATTTTTTTTATGATATAATTAAAATAAAACCTTTTTTTTTAAAGTGTCATAGCATCAGCCGGGACGTGAACCCGCAACCCGGGCAACCGCCCATAAGGCAGTCGCGCTGACCTTTCAACCACCAATGCAAGACTATTTTTTTACTTTTTAAAATTATTTAATATAATAAATTATCATTGTTTTAAAATGTTGAAAAAAAATGAACAAAAAAAAAAAACAATTGTAATGATTTTTACTTTTTTAAAAACAATTTATAAAGTAATTTATAAAGATATAGTAATTGTATTTTTTAACTGTAATATCAAATTACAATCTAAAAGTGATTGTAAAATCTATAAACTTTTTACATTTTACTATGTGATATATTTTCATATAAATAAAAATGATTTGTTTTAAAAAATTAGTCTGTGTTTTGCAAATTAATTTTTTTGCAAGATTTCAAACATATATATATTTCTCAGTTATTTAGCATTAAAACTAATATTGAAACATACATCAATGAATTACATGATATCAGATACAAAGATCCAGCCATTATTCACATCATTAAAACATTCTATGCTAAAATTAGGAACAGACCTATTCAAGTGAATGAAAACCATCAAATATCACTTCCATACATACTGGGAACTACCCACTGTATAAACAAAATTTGTGTTGAAACATAGAGTGTTAGTTTTTACATCCCCCCACCCTGAATTTCCTGATTAACAATATGAAAGATAAGCTGCCCGTGAGCAGATTTTCCAAGTTGTGTATAAAATTATATGCAACAAACTGCAGTTCAGTTTATTTTGAAGAATCTTGAATCAGTCTCTCTATGAGAATCATGCAGTATAAATATCAATAGTCACATGAAAACTAATGTGGATATTTAATCTATTTTTCTCAAATATGAATCTAAACATAGTCACAGCTTTGAATTCACATCCACCATTGTTGTCTGTTCCGAAAGAATTGATGCTAAATGCCAAGTTAAAGAGACTTGTCACATTGCCAACAATATATACATAATCAAAAAAAAAATACTATATCTCCCTGTCAAAAAAGTGGCTCATTTAAATAAATTCATTTGCATCTTATAATCAAATTTTAATGAAATAACTACTTTTGTGATTCTATAAATCTCCAATTCTCTTGGATAATTATAGCTAAGAATATGCCTACCAGTTAGTCAAAAGCATGCTTATTATACTATGTTGATGTATTTAACATTTTTATTTTAAAGTATTAAACAAGTTTTTCTTAATATAAAAGTTGTAGTCTGCTTCCGGTAGCCTGATTGTGCAGGTCACGATTCATGAGCTCTGACTGGATCAGTCTTATTTGCATGATTTGGGTCCTAAAAATTTTTGAAAAAAAAAAACAAAACAGATAAGTATTTATTTCTTTACTTTAAGTAATTTTTTTTTTTTGCATGGAAAAGATTTAAATTCCCATGCACAAACTTGACGGGGAATAGTCTGTTCTGGGAAATGTCCATGGCTGTTGTTAATAATACTACTGCCAAGCTAAGAAATAGACTTATTCCCGTAAACTCTGGAAAAGATCCAATGGATGAATTTAAAATGGATGAATTTAAAATTGGTAGCAATAATCGGAGAAGTTAAAAAGCTGCCAGTATTGCTGATCCTATTCATAAAGCAAATCTAGTATCTCCTAAGAAGTCATTTTCTTTAATTCCTTTGCCAAAGAAAACAGCGATCAAAAAGAAAACTGATAACATTAACTTTGATCAAAATAAAAACTGCTTTATCCCCTCTTCCAAAACAAAACCATACACTAAAATGATAGATAATAATTTTAATTTTAAGCCTACTTTGAAACCAACTAAATCGCTCGGAAAAAAAAGTTTTGACCTGAAAATTGCTCAAAATCTAAGTTATGATATGAAAAGCTGCTTCCAGAAGTGCCGGAATGTGGAAAAACTTTGCAGTGACAGAAAAACTATGAGAAACCAATTTCGATCTCAATCTTGAAGTCGAATAATACATATTCCGATGTAATGAACACATCGGTGAAAGAATTGGAATTTTTAAGCCACTACCAAAAAAGTTATCTTGAAAAAATCTTGGGAACAGTGGCACCATTGGAAAACAAAAATTCTCATAACGTAAATTTAAAATCCATCGGAGATAATTTTTTGTTAGATAATGATTCTCAGAAGGCAGAAAACTCCCTAAATATTAAAGCTAACCTAGCCAAATTTACTGAATCAATAGATTTTCTCTCAGAGAACAGTTCTCAGCCCAAACGTTCCCTCTCTAAAGCCCAACAAGAATTTCACAACAACAAATCTCCCACTTTGTTCTCCAACAAGAAGATAGATGGTAGTACAAAATTACAGATTATCCCAGATAAGTCTCAAAATTCCAAAACTAGCACTTCCAAAAATAACAAATCTATAGATTACTTCCCTATGAACAGTTCTAAATCTAAAATGACTCAACCCACTACAGTAAAAATGAGTTACACCAACTTATCTACAACTTCAATTACCAAGGAAAAGGTTGACTTTGGTTCAATGTTACAGAAAGCTCTGGAATTTGTCACTGATGAGATTGGATTTGAAACCAATAATCTAGAAGCATCCCAAAAATCATTGATGGCAAATAAAACACCCATGGATTCTGGAACTACATCTAATTCTAAATTTCAAGCAACACAGCCCTCTCACTTTTTTAAACCTTCACCTAGAAATAAGTCATCAACCAATGAAGCTAAGTGCACCAATAATCTTCCTCTAGATAGCTTCTCATACCCCAAAAATTACTCTAATAGATTTCTAAGCTCAGATTTCCCTGAATTAATTGCCAACTCTGAATCTAGACTGAATGGCTGATTTCCCTGAATTAAGTGCCAACTCTGAATCTAGACTGAATGGCTATTTGTCCAAGAGTAATCTTATAAAGTTTGACATTACATTGGGCAACAGCATCTGTAGGTCAGACTCTGATCTCTCCACTGATACAACCAACACTGTTGAGACTTTTGAAGACAGAGCCTTATCGAAAAAATCCCTAACTATAATACTGCCCAATTAGGCCTGAAACCAATGTCTTATGCAGAAAAAGCTGCTATAACTCTTAAACCTCCAACATTACCCATGGCCTCCAGACAAGGAAATATAGATGGAGGGTCTCAAATGGACTTATTCTCCAAGGCTATGCTTATCATAGATAATGAGGAGGTAGAATCATCTCAAGCAACTTTAGAAGTCTACTCACCTAATCGGAAAGTCAATCACCCATGTGATTTATCAATACATGGCAAAATTAATGAGAGGTTTAACCAGTCGGTCCCCAGCCTTACTACACAAAACATTCAAAAATTACAGAAAATGATAATGCTGTGATTTTATCCACAACAACAGAAACCTCAACCTATTTAAATTCCCTGTCCAAGACTTATATGATTTTATTTAAAATGCGTGGTCTTTGGAGTTCAATATATAAGATTCTGTTTCACCCCAATGATAGATACATGATTATCCAATTTAAAAACATTGTTACCAAAGAGGCAAATCACTTGTTAACTGATACCTGATTACTATTGATTTAAACCGCCCCACAATCTTAGAGGGAAAAGTGCATAATTGTGGGAAGCACTTTGAGATGGCTAACCTCCAAAAAGTTCTCTCCCCCTTTGGCAGGATTGTCTCATTTAATTATATACTGGAGAAACAAGTAGACTCTGAAGTGTATTCTAATGTGGCCCTGTTTAGGATTAGTCTTGGCAAAGGTATTTTTACCTTGTCTATCCCAGGTCTGATCGAAGATAATGAAGCCCCTCTCATAATAATACTCCATGGAGTGTCTCCCCAGTGTTTTTTTTGTAAGCATCAGGGCATATTATAAGGAATTGCCAAGACTGCAAATGTAAACTATGTGGACAAATCCCTAAAAAATACCACAAATGTACCATCAAAAGCATGCCACAAATGCTTCAACCACCAGTTACAACCACAGCCAATTCATCTAAATATCTTGCCACTCCTTCAAGAGAAACTGTGATGGCTGGACAATTAGTCTCTTTGCCTAATCCACAGGGATGGACAGAGATAAGAAAACTACTGATGAGCTATGACTGCCAGAACAGCCCACTCATCTGGATGGAGAGAAGTTAGATGAAACATTATCTGAAGATGAAGATTATGACCACATAATGACCTCTGCTGATGAGATAGTTATCAACAACAGATCCTGGTCCCCCAGCCCCAATGCAAAAGGAAAAATAGGAATGGTAAATCTAGGGCATCACCAGTGAATTCCACTGCCAGTGATGACAGCCTAACTACACTGGTTTGTACAGATCATTACAACCTCTTGAGGTCTGAATCCAGACCTAGAGAAAAGAAGATCAGATACACAGGCCCTGCAACAATCTTTTCTCCAGTAGGGGAATCAGTTATCCCTGAGTCAGACTGCTCTAAATGCACCATTCTCTTGACTAGGTCTGGTCCCTTCTCAGCTATGGTTGGGGATGAATTACAGTTGGACCAAGCATATGTGGTCTCTCCCCACTCTGGAGAGAACCCTGATCTGAACAAATTTGGTTCTAATAAGGTCAGGCCTCCTGAGGATGTGGAAATCGATCAGATCATTCCTGTTTAACATAGTCTCTATCAATGTCCGAGGTCTGAACTCTTGTGAGAGAGCCCATGCTCTAGCACATAGGTTCCATAATTCTGGCTTGGACATTCTCTGCCTTTGTGAGACAAAGCTACATGTGAAATCAGACTCAGATTTTGGGAGAGTTGCCATAGTTATTAATAAAAGATCCCTAATATCTCTTTTCAAGATTCTACATATTGATTCCAATTGCCTTATTGCCATAGTACAATTTAGAGTATGGTCCCTGAATTTAGTGAATGTTTATTTGTCAAAAGATTCACAACTTGTTCATAGTGTAATTCATATAATTAATTCCACTCTCAGGATGAGTCCTCTACCAACGGTGATTATCGGGGACTTTAACCACTCATATGAACTATTTCAATCAAAGTTCCTTCGGTGTTTGACTCAACCCTTTATTAGTGGTAGAAATTTTTTTTCCCAATCAGCATTCTCTTTTTATACCAGAACAACTTCTTCATTAATAGATCTTACATTCTTCTCTCCATCTCTCTCCTTCATCCTGGAGGCCCATCTCTGGCCAACTGTTCTATCAGATCACTTTGCTTTAGAGGTAAGAATCAATCTCAGTACTACCACTCAAACAGCAGTTGATATGCCTCGGACCATCAGGATGCACAATTCAATTAATATCAGAATCCTACATCACTTTCAATAGGGTGCAACTTCTTTCTCTCCCTGCACATATTGCCTGGAGTGTCTTTGTCAATTCATTAACAGACCTGATTAACCGATGCACTAGTGAATCCAAGGGTTCAATGTGGATGCTTGGTGAGCTAGACTCAATTTCCAGAGAATTAAAACAACTCCTTGAAGTAGCTCAGAATATCCCAAACATCCTAATACTAAAGGCTAAATACAGATTCTTACAGAGAGCAGTTGCTGAATATTTCTCAGTCAAAAGGGCCCATCAATACATTCACCATCATCATTGCTGGACCAGGGTCTATCTCAGATGGGCACTTAGATATGGCAAAAAGTCCAAGGCCCCAAGATCGATTGAGGTACAAGGCAACAGCTTTGCAGGAACATCCATGTTGGCCAGGATTCGTGAACACTACTACAGGAAATTCCAACCCTTTGGTGTGTCAAACTTGTGTAAAAAATTTATCATAGAAAGTTCTCCCACTCACAAAATCACCGAGATCAGAATTCTTCTAAAACTCAAGTCCATGCCAGACAGAATGCATCCTGACCTGCATGGCATTCCTAAGTTTTTACTGCTTTATCTTCGATCTTTCGCCATCCCTATAGTCAAGAGAATGGTGGATCTTCAGGAAGCTGACTGCAGAGAGATTGATGGGGTTTTTTTAATCACCATGATTTCTCTTATCAAAAAGTGGGAGGCACCACATGATTTGGAGAATCTCCGTCCAATCTCGATGCTTCCTTTACTGACCAAGTCAATAGAAAGCCTCATCAAAGAGGATATACAAGATAACATCATTAGTCATCTTTCATCTTATCAATTCAGTAAGAGAGGGAGCTCGATTGCCGATGCCATCAGCTGATTTTGTCTTCTGGTTGACTATGTTCATAGAAAAAGAAACCCCAGACCGGTCATAACTCGACTTTGCTGGGGCCTTTGACTGTTTTAAGATTGATGTGTTACTCAGTGTACTGAAGGGGCTCCAAGTACCTGCAGCTTACTTCCAAATGATAGAGAACCTCCTGCAAAATTGTAAGATATTTCTCTCTTTGGATGGCAGAGTTGCCCCAGGATTTCAGCCCTGTATTTTCATCCCCACAGGGCTCACCTCTAAGTGCTCTCCTCTTTGCAGCCTACATCAACCCACTGCTGTTACACATAGAGGCTTCTTTCCCTGAAATTGCAATACCTACGCTGAAGGAAAACATATGCCACATCTCATATATGGATGATGTGGCAGTATTCCTTTCATCCTAGAGTGAGTTGGTGGGGCGCAAAAAACTCTTGGACCAGTTCGCAAGCAAATTCAATCTCAGCATTGAAGTCAGCTATCTGGATGATCCTCACTGGCAAGAAGATCTCTGGCTGGTTTGAGGCCTCCTCCCAAAAGTTTCTTGGGTTCCATCTGGCCTCTCCCCCTTCCATCATGAGGAGAGATCTGGAAATTCCCTAGTCAACAAGATTGAAAGTTAATTACTTCATTATCCAAGGTTTATCTTTCTCTGTTTGGGAAGGTAGCCCTCCTAAATTCAGTGGTTTTACCCAAAATTTTATATTACTTGGCCGGTTTCTCTCCAACAATTAGATTTACCAAACAAATTGAAGCCCTATGCAGGAGATTGTGCTGGGAGAGCAAAGCTTCTGTCATCAGTCTGAACGTGCTTCAAAAACCAAAACTCCTCAATGGCCTCAGACTCCATTCTCTCAAAGTCTTCTATCTCCAAAGAACCCATAATGCTTTCTATAAGATTTTTAAAGATAACCTAGAGATGAAATGCCCTTTCCCAATAGAGGTGGATCCTACCGATAGGCCCTCTCCTAAACTGTGTAAACTCTGGATCCAACATCAAGTGTCTATCACTGTTCAAAACTTTAGAATATCGAGTTCACTATTCCAAAATAAACTATCTTACCGGCAAGTCTGCTAATTGGTTTCAGAGGGCAAAACCAAAACTGGTAATGTACTTCCAATTGGAATACCGCAACTCTCAAAGATAACAAAATTACTCAAACTAAGTCCCAAGTTTGTTGACTTTCTCCTGAAGGTCAACCTGGGGGCTCTTCCTACTGTAGCCTTCCTTTGTTATCAAAGGGAATATAATATCGACCCCCTCTGACCTTTATGCATGAAACAGGAGGAGTCCATGGTCCATATTCTTGATCATTGTGGATCATATACATACCTGTGTAACCTAGCACTGAATAGAACCAACAATTCAGACCCTGCCTACATCATGCTCAAGCCTGCATTCGAAAAAAGAAACATTGCATTGATACGTCTTGCCATGTTTATTAACTTTTCAATCTGGTCAGTCAGATGTAGAGTCACATTCAATAAAGGTTGTAATGACTCCATTGATAAACTCTTATTCAGTACCCTGTGTAAAATTTAAAGGGAATGATAAATGCACTGGTCAACCCTGGTTGGTGGACCAGACATGGGGACAGTTTAGACTTTAATTACATCACCGTACCGATCTCAACCGTATGTACCCACAGAAAGCTTAAATCCAAGTGCTCCAATGACCCTATCCCAGATCAAAACTTGATTGAACTCTACTCAAAGGATTCAGCTCTACTGAATCTTAACCTTATGAATTGGTTAATTGATAGACTATCTCACTCACCCTTTGCTTATAAAAAAAAGTCATAAGTTGTAATTGATTTCAATTGTAGCTGTTTATGTACCTAAAATTAGATGTAAATAGAATGCAAATAAATTGTTATTGAAAGTAAAAGTTGTATGTATTATTTATACTGAATTAATAAATTAATAAATATATAAACACTAGCCTATTCAAGTAAATGTACTAAACATTATTAACACTTTTATTTTTACCAATTCATTTATAAATATTAATAAATGAATATATTGTGGAATAAATATAAACTAAAAGAAGACAAATTTCTTGTAAGTATACTTTTTAAATATAGAAGTCTTTTAGCTAATTTTTCAAATTAAATTGATCTGTTATATATTTTATTTAAAGTAAAGAGATATTTAGATATCTCACTTTTTAGCAAAGACCACTCTTTTTCAAATTGTTCCATTCCTCATCAGATTAATTCATTACTTGTCATCTGCGAAATATACCTTTTTTTGTTTATTATAATTAACTGATGTGCAATAAAGTTAAAATAACAATTTTATTTATAATATTTTATAAATATTTAGATTTTGAGAAATGTTAATAAATTATTATTTTATATAAAAATAATATAATACCCATAGATAAAATTGAAGAAAGATAGTATTTTCATTACCAAATTAGTTTTCATTTCT
The DNA here is from genome assembly GCA_028023455.1 of Epiperipatus broadwayi. NCBI lineage: Eukaryota > Metazoa > Onychophora > Udeonychophora > Euonychophora > Peripatidae > Epiperipatus > Epiperipatus broadwayi. The sequence continues at coordinate 7,875,355 of JAQFVV010000023.1, read as the reverse complement.
TATTAAAACCTTTTTGAAGTAGACATTCTAAAAAAATTCCTATACAGGATAAAATTTAGTATCACATTGCAAATAAGTTCTATTTAAATTTAAATTGCCAACTGTGAACTATATTTAAAGTTACTATGTATTATATATTTTATAAGAAGACAAATATTATGGACATTTAAAGATTGAAAATTAATAATCTGAGATGAGTCAAAAATGATAAATATATTGTGAAGTTTGGGGGAAATACCTTTGTCAGTGGTAATAAAATTATATATGTGTGTGTACTAATGCGTATATGTATATAAGTCAAATAAACAGTTAAAATATAAAAATGAAAGTTTTTTATATAAACTATAATTAAGAATCTTTAAAAAATCTTGATTCTATGAGCTCTCTCTCTATATATATATATATGTACACTATAATGGTAGAATGGAGCTCTCAATATAGAAACATTTTGCATTTAATATTTAGTTGTTTTTTTTTATTAAATAAACAAAATAGTAGTGCAATAAGATTAAGAAATATTTTATTTAAAATCCTTAAAATATTTCAATTATGTTAATCTAATAACTGTGTGTGAATGTTGATTATGATCACAAACATAAAATATTATATGTTAATTGAATTATTTAGTATTCTCATTGTTAAAAATTTTGTTGGTATAATTAGATAAAAGAAAGAAATTTATGTTAATAGAATCATATAAATTCCAATGTTAATATATAAATTGAAATTGAAGAATGTTTATTTATAAAATAAAATATGAATGTTAATTATTTTTTTATGGATAAAACTTTTAATTGAATAGATATAATTATAGAGAAGAGGGGAGGGGTGAAATGGATGTAACCCATATAGTGATAATTTTAAAAAGGAAAAGGGTTTGTTGATAATTAGTTTTTAGTTGGAGTTTAGCAGCTGTCTTATGAGAATAAAGATTGGAGGACATTTTGTTGTTTAAAATATCAGATGAAAAGTTCAGCCGATTGACTGGATATAATTGATTCCTAGTAAAAATTTGAAGAAATGGAAAATAAAATTATGGCAGGCTAAATTTAACATATGCCTATTAAAAGTCTAAAGCCACGTGGTTGAACCAGTGGAGGTAATGCTCTATAAAGGAGTTTAAGCATGAAATGAGATCAAAAATCTGCCTTAAAATTATCATTTATCTGGGATTTAAATCTGTTATCACCAATCAATTAAATATCTTCTTATAAGAAATAATATTTAGTCATTAATTTTGGCTAAAAATGTATTTTTTATTTATTTAGTTATTTGTGTGTGTGTGTGTGTGTTTTTTTTTTGAAAATTGTTATTTAAAAGATGTTATCTGTCTATAATATCAATATTTCAATGCAAACATTTAGGAAGTCTATATTCTACTGAGAGAAGATTTTATTTGGAAAAAAAAAAAAAACTTTATTCAGGAAACCCCAAGTGTTGCTTCTCTAATATTATGAATATAAAGAAGTAAAAATAAATGCTTTGGAACATCTGACAGTTAAGTGGACCAACTGACCTTGGAATAAAGAAATTCTCATATTTTAAAGTAAAAGAGTGTTTTCTTTTGTATGATTATATGTGACATTAAAGAAATACTGTGGTAAGATTTAATTGATTTTCTAGGAAAGGCCTAATAATAATAATAGCTAAAAAGTTGTATTAGGTTTTTTTTTTTTATGCTATTAACTTTTTAAATTTATATATATGTAGTCATCATGAGTAATTTTATTATTATTATAAAATATTTGTTAATGATTTATTGTAAAGTTGCAAAATACTTATAAATATCTGTGGGTGTGAGTCAATTATCCTCATGTTTTTTTATATGTGCGTATGCTGTGTGTTTTCTTTTATTAAATGACTAACGAATAAAATTATATAAATTTATTTATCACATATTATTTTTGTGTTGTCTGATTGTTTGTTTCTGTCTTAAGAGAAATAGGTTCCCCAGCTGAATTATAGAGGATATGTATCTAAATTATTTTATATTACTGCTTATGTATTGGCTTTTATCACTCCAGAGACTGGCATCTGTATTCATTACAGACCTGTATAATTATTTATTCATCCTAAATGGATAAAATAAAATTTTGTATATATATATGAACAGTAAATTCAAGAGCTTTTCTGAATTAAAACTTCGGTTTTATGATTAGATGTAAGTTTCTGATACATTATATATTTATGGTTGAAGTTCAGAATTTATATTTGTTCACAAAGGGCATTGCTGAAATATCTTAACATCATGATTGGTGATTTGAATTTCTATCTATTTCAGCTTGTATTATGCATTATAATATTTTCTTTTATAATATTATAATAATATAGAAAATTAAGGGTTAATACAAAAACAATCTGAGATTACAATGTCCCACAATTGGATATCTATTTGTAACTGTACACTAAATTAGGTCATAATTATGAGAAGATAGGAACCTATTATCATTCCCAAATAAACAAAATATAAAATTTAATATCAAAGAAATGTGCATGAGATCATTGAAAAATTAGTCTGAGAGATCATCACAGCTAATTATATTAAGTATAAGCATAATTTCACCAGCATTATAAATATTAGTAATAATAATTCATCATTATAAATGATACAAAATAAAAATAAATCAACAGTCAATCTGATGATTGGATTTGAAATTTAAACATAATTTTGGATGCATAAACTTAAGTGCTAAATCAACAGAATATATATATATCAATAAAAACAATAATTCATGGGGTTGTAGTTTTGAGACTATACTGCCACCATCAGATGGCACTGCCATACCATCAACAACTAGCCTGAAAATGGCAAGTGATAAATTTTTTTTACAAAAACGCCTGAAAATCGACAAATAAAAATGCCTAAGGCAAAATATGTACAGCAAATAAATCAAAAACTATAAATTATAAAAAAAATGCAAGAAAATGCAAATTCAAATAATAAACCAAAAAACCATGAAAATTCGATTACGAGATATACCCCTCCTAAAATCAAAATTTCTTCTCTTAAATCAACAAATAAAAATGCCTCAGACAATATATGTACAGCAAATACATTGAAAACTACAAATTATAAAAAAAATGCAAGAAAATGCTAAAAAATTCAAATAATAAAACCAAAAAACCATGAAAATTCGATTACAAGATATACCCTCCCCCTCCCCCTCTAAAATCAAAATTTCTTCTCTTAAATTGACAAATAAAAATGCCTCAGACAATATATGTACAGCAAATCCATTGAAAACTACAAATTATAAAAAAAAAAATGCAAGAAAATGCTAAAAAATTCAAATAATAAAACAAAAAAAACATGAAAATTCGATCAAGAGATATACCTCCCCATACAATCTGAAAATTCACAAAGAAGCATGGTGGCCAAAAAGAGCGGGAAAATATGAAAAGATCAAATTATTTACCTTCAACATAAATATGCATCTAAGTTCATATTGAAAAGCAATTAATTGTTCTCTGGCTTTCAAATTACTGCATATGTAAATTGAGCATTAATATTTAAATAATCAAAAAGCAATCATTACAAAAAAATATGATCAATAGATACTGACCCCCCCCCTACAATCTGAAAATTCACAAAGAAGCATATCTAAATTGAGCAATATTTAAATAATCAAAAAGCAATACACAAAAAATAATTATCAAAGTCCTTCCAATCATTTTTAGTAGGCACTTAAATGTGTTCAGCATAAAAATCCATTAAGAACATTATTTTGATTTAGAGTTCACATTTTACATAGTAACAGAAGAATTCAGCATACATGGCAGAATTTTGAAGCTTTAAACACACTTGAATAGTAGAATTTTGAAGCATTTTGGAACAGATTTTAACATAAATATTAAGAAAAGATGGCAGAAATTAGCAATTATAATTTAGAAATTTAGATTGATGGTATATTGATCGCTTGCAATATTGCATCAAATAGATCTTCACCATCATGCAATCGTCGCCACATGAATTCGTCTAAGTAAGAATCAAGATAATGTCAGGCGGTCCCTCTCTCTTGTTTATTGTGACATTTTACAAGCCCCCAAAGTCTTTTTACATTCTGGATGTGAGCCCCAGTCATAGGATTGCCAAAATTGTATGAATGATTCACTTTGAAGTGTTGGAAACCTTCAGCATTCAATACATCCATTTTGTAGGCCTTCCAGCAGTCAGTATACTTGGTGGATCCTGTTGCTACATGTTTTTTAATGGCATCTAGAAGAACAGATACTGTTCAATCTGGAATAGCAACAATGAAACACATAAATCACCAAAAAACCACTGCTGTGGAAGAATTCTTCCCTGTTGATTTTTACATTTACTAAATAAACTTTCGTCGACCTCTACAGTTTTTTCTGGGCCTCCAACTTTGCAGGATGGGTGAGAGAGCAGACTTTCTTTACATGCTTCTCTCAAATACTGCTTCCACACAATGACAGTATTCCTATTCGAATCATTTTTCCCGATTGCATAGTCAATTGGTTTTTGCTCCAATAATAAATGATTCAGATGGATCTGACAAATGACAATTTGCAGCTTTCCAACCAGATTCCATTCCGAAGTGCTACATGACATTGACATGCCTTAATATTGCATTACTATTGTGCCCTTGCATTCACATAAAGCCTCATTTCATGGCCATTATTACAAACTCTTCGAGAAGGCAAAACTTTTTTTACTTTGGAGGAACTCCACTGCTTCAACTTCTGTCATTAGTAGATCCCAAAACTTTCATCATTTTGAGTAAAATAGATGAATATCGCAGAAAAGATGACACATAAATTTCAGATGCTGATATTTCAATGTGGTATTTTAAAATATTGCCTCAAAGTTTGCTGCATATTTAATGTTGTATTCTTCTACATGAAAAAAATAATCCTTAATAATCCTGTCAAAAAATAAAAATTATTCCAATAACTTGTGTTTCTAGCAGTCCAAAATAATTAAAACATCATAATAGAACTAAGCAGGTATTTCAAAACTCTACTTTAGCTACATTTTAATTAAATTTGTTAGCTTTGGAAATTAGGTTTCATGTAAAATGTCTAATTACATCATATTCATTTTGAAAGTACAAACTGATTTAATCTATATAACGGTGAAAACAATTTCTTGAACAAAAAAAACTGGAAAAATCCAAATGCCTACTACTATAAAGGAAGGAAGTAATCGGTAATTCTTTTTTGTGTATTACTTGTTAATTATTAAATGTTATTAATGAATTTAGAGAAATTCACTGTTTCATGTAAAATGTCTAATTACATCATATTCATTTTGAAAGTACAAACTGATTTAATCTATATAACAGTGAAAAACAATTTCTTGAACAAAAAAAAATGCAACAAGGTAATTTTTCCACCTTCTCTTTTAAACTTACTATAATTATATTTAATTACTTACTACATATTAATCTGTGTTATGAGTTGTTTTTATATCTGTTACTTAAATAATTTTGAAATATTGATAATATTTATTACATTTTGATTAGTGGGGGGGAGGGGTCAGTAATGATTGTTTTTTGATTATTTAAATATTAATGCTCAATTTTCATATGCAGTAATTTGAAAGCCAGAGAACAATTAATTGCTTTTCAATATGAACTTAGATGCATATTTATGTTGAAGGTAAATAATTTGATCTTTTCATATTTTCCCGCTCTTTTTGGCCACCGTGCTTCTTTGTGAATTTTCAGATTGTAGGGGGAGGTATATCTCTTGATCAAATTTTAATGGTTTTTTGTTTTTATTATTTGAATTTTTTACCTTTTTTCTATTTTTTTTTATAATTTTTAGTTTTCGATGTATTTGCTGTACATATATTGTCTGAGGCATTTTTACTTGTCAATTTAAGGAAAGAAAATTTGATTTTAGAGGGGGTGAGGCATTTTTATTTGTCAATTTAAGGGAAGAAAATTTGATTTTAGAGGGGGGGGGTATATTTCATAATCCATTTTTCATGGTTTTTTGGTTTTATTATTAGAATTTTTTAGCATTTTCTTGAATTTTTTTTATAATTTGTAGTTTTTGATTTATTTGCTGTACATATTTTGCCTTAGGCATTTTTATTTGTCGATTTTCAGGCATTTTCATAAAAAATTATCACTTGCCATTTTCAGGCCAGTTGTTGATGGTGTGGCAGCGCTATCTGATGGCGGCAGTACGGTCTCAAAACAGGTACCATTCATGGATATTAAAACATGCTGATCATCACCAATGCTCTGGTAATTTAGTATATTTGACATACTGGCCAACTATAAACTTAATTTCTAATAAATACTAACTAAACAAAATGTAGTGCATGGATTTTTAAAGGATATTCTTTTTGTACCAGCCCAGGATCATCACCAACTAAATACTTTATATAATAAACAATTAAGCATGAATCTAGCTCAAAGAACAAAAGCCCTATAACTGTTATTGTGAACAAGAGATATAATACATTATATAATAATTTATATTTTAGGGTTAAATTAGTTCACTGGAATAATTTTAACAATGAAATATCACTTTATTAATAACAATAAAAAAGACATTAAAGCCTGTCATAAATATAAATTCAGCATTCTGATTTTGATTAATATACAATTAGCTATCACCTTGTGATTTACAAATACCTCATAATGTCATCACATGAACATGTGGTATAATAATTTTTAACACATTTGAATTGTTATACAATAATGATAAAATTATTAAATTTAACATATATGTGTCAACATGATATACATTAATATAAGCACACAGATATGCAGTAACATATGGGAAATGTAATATAAAAATAATAAAATATGCTATCATATTGTGATTTACAAATTTGTCATAATTGTTTACATAAAACACATATATCAGAACACAGACTTGCAGTATAACAATTTATGAACATATTTGAATTGTCATAAACCTATAAATGCAATTCATTTTATATAATAAATAATTAGTGTCAGTATTTGAATTATGTGATATGAGATAAAAATAAACATATTTTGCAAACATTGTGACCCAATTTAGATTTTTCTATAGTGTCTTATCTGCATTTTAATAATAAAAATATGCAAATGCTAAAAGTAAAGATTTTGACAATACATAAACTTAGACCAATTATACACTACTGCAATGTAAATTTCAAAGCTGCATATCAAATGCAAAGAGAGGGAGCAGTTGATGAAGCTATTACTACATTTATGATCATAGTAGCATGGAGCAATATGAACCCTCAAAAAAGAATAAATAATACTACATTGCACTGACTCTAAACTACTAACTTATGTACTTCAAACTTAACTCTATAATAAATTTAGTATTTCATTCACTTATTATTTTATTTTATTATTTTATTTTGTATATAGCAATTATTTTAGTAGTAATTTTTAATAAATTACAGATTGTATTGAAGTTCTTTATTATAATATTAAAATTATGCTAATTATTTTTCAATATTAACTACTTGTTATAAGGGATGTTATTAGGGATGATATATTCATTGGAAATCCCTGTATGGAAATACATTTTGAAGAACTACTAGGAAAAATGAAAGGTACTAATGTCTTTATTCTATGAAATTTTCAAGTGATGGATTACCTTAGGTAAGTGTTATTATATACCAATTTTTTAGAAATTTTATGATTGAATCCAACTAACCTACTAACAAAAATATAATTTTAAGTTGTATGTATGATAATTTTGAATTTATAAAATAATATGAAAATAATTATTAAAAATATTAACTTTTATTCTTTTTTTATTACTTTGAATATCAATGACTATATGTTTTTAGCTTCATTACATTCTTTGATGTTTCATGTTTCAAATAATATATATTATGTAATTTTTAAGTAATACAAATATATGTTATGAAAAAATGTGTGGCTTAACATAATTTTTTAAATATTCAATATGGCTGCTCTGTCAGCCTAAAGATTGAATGTCATTTTCACTAAAAAAATATTTAACATATTATTTTCAATATATATATATATATATATATATATATATATATAACACTACTCATAGCAGTATATATATATATATATATATATAACACTACTCATCAGCAGTACTTTATATATATATGATGTAATACATTTATCTGTGGTTCTCTGCATAGAAATAAATCAGCATATATATAAATTAATTCTTGAGCAATCTCGTGGAGTTTCTTGGTAAGCTAGACCCCTTTAAAATATTAGACTGACTTATTCTCATTTTATAAAAGGTATAAATCAGGTGACTGTTTACATTCAATCATCTCCATTTAGTCTATGATGAATAGACATTAGGCAAGCCATTTAGTAACAATGTAATCTATCAAAATCACAAAAAAGCTGTGTCTTTCTTCCATGTGAATCCAAACACTACCATTGTGAACTAGTATCAGCCACTGGACTTACAGTCTATTGTCTTTAGTTATCTCTTTATGGTGGTTCTGTCATAATCTGTAAAACTGTTAGAACTTCTAATCTTTTTTCAACTTTTTTACAGTCAGGTTGGAGAAGAAAATACAGTAATTAAAAATAAGTTTTCCTATTTTGATTGAAAACAGTTAATGATACTATTTTCAATTTACTTTAATCCTTTGAAAAACAACTTTGTAAAATTTTATCAAAATATATTATTCAAGCATTAATTAGGAAAATAATTTATTAATCAAAATAGATAGTGGAATTTTATAATTACCAATATATCTAGTTTAACATAAAACATGCTTGTTTTAATTTCAAAATCAGAATTAATAAGATTAATTAGATCTTTTTGAATGTTTAATTTGTAAAAAAAAATTAAATTCAAAATTATTTAATCTTTAAGTGTTATTCAAGTGTAATGTAAAAAAGTCTACAAAAATTGTCTGTGTTTATTTTTACTTCTGTGTTTATTTTTTCTTTTACTTTCAAACTAACTATATATATATATCAACAGTTGGCGTTCTACCAAAAACACCATCAAGCGTATGATCTGACGTTTATGTAAACATACACTTGACGGTGTTTTTAGTAGAACGCCATCTGTTGACATAAATACAAGCGTTAGCAAGTTTTTAATCTCTGACGTTTATGTAAACATATGCTTGATGGTGTTTTTGGTAGAACGCCATCTGTTGACATAAATACAAGCGTTAGCAAGTTTTTAACTTGTTTTTTGTTTTTCATAAATGTACCTTTGAGGTCTTTCTAGCAATGATATATATTGCAGAGGCTTCTACTATGTGGTGATGCTGAACTGAGATCAGACCCCTATAGCTATCTGGCTTGCTATGCTGAGTTTGAAGACATTATGTGTCTAAAAGATTCACGCTTGCAAGCTGAATAGAAACTGTTTCATAAACGCTCAGAATTTGTGTTTAGATCTAGTTTCTAAAATTCCTGTCTTTCACTGATGATAGCAAATAGCTTGAAATCATGATCTGAAAGTGGAATTAAAGTTAGAGATAGTGAATGCATGCTCTGACGTTTATGTAAACCTACACTTGACAGTGTTTTTGGTATAACACCATCTGTTGACATAAATACAAGCGTTAGAAAGTTTTTAACTTGTTTTTTTGTTTTTCATATATATATATGCACTACTTTGTTGTTGTATGCCCTGAGACACATAATGGTCTCATTACTCACACCATGGAGAAAAGGAAAACAGAATTGAAATACCCATATAACAATATTTTATATAATATACATGTATAATCAAAATAAAATTTGTACCTCAAACAATGTACTCATCAATTTTTCTAGAGATTTGGCAGGCATCTGACAGTTAATAGAATAAATATTTGATATGAGATTCTGAGTTAGATAAAGAATTCAGTCACTGGATTATAAGTACACAATGCACCATGAATATCAAGATGGCTACCTCAATTTAGACATGATAAGCTAAGACAATCCAAAATAAAAATGCAAAAATCTTTGCAAAGCTCTGCTCCTTTGAGTCTCAAGAGATGTTAAATTTAGAACTATGCCTTGCTTCTATTCTTGCAGACTTAGAGGCTAGGATTATGGCAGGGCCATGTTAACTGCTCCATGAAAAACAATAAAAAATCAGAAAGTAGATTGGAGCAATGCATGAGATAGAACACCTCAGAGTTGCATGAAGACACTGTTTCCTCAAATGAATGACAATTTTTTTTCCATCATCAAAACTGAAAGTACAGCTCACAATCTCTAACAATTAAACATCCAATAAAATATTCAAAATCATAATTTTCTATTTAACTCAAAACATGAACTTTTTGAACATACATAAAAACTACTATTATAATTTATAACCATCAATACTCTTGTCACATATTTTACAGTAATACTTTAAAATTAATTTGGCATAAAATGCATACATTTTCTCTTCCTCAGATGTGTTCCTTGAGATCCAAGTTGAGTGACAAATTTTGTAGTGATATCCAGTAGTACATGAACATTATTGGCCCACAGTTGGGTAGCCATTTTCAATGGTATGGAAAATTGGAGATTAATATAAAAAGAATGATCTTTGTAAACAGTACACATTAGGGCATAATTATGAAATGGGAGTCTATCAACATCCCCAAATAAACAAAGTAATAATTTAATAGCAAAGGAATGAGCATGAGATCACTGAGAATTGCCTCTGAGAGATCAGCATAGCTAACTATATTAAGTATAAGCATAAGTTCACCAACATTGTAAATAAGCATAAGTAATAGTCATTCATCATGATGAATGATCTATAAATCAACAGTCAATCTTGTGACTAGATTTAAAATTGGTCTTCTATATTCAAGGCTAATTTTTTAGCCCTTTCCAGACTGAGAAGATTATTTAAATATTAATTTGGATTCACAAACTTAAGTGGTAATCCATCAGAATATATCAATAAAAACAAAAATGCTGAGATATTAAAACATGCTGATCAATCAATACTCTGTCCATTTAGTACCTTTAATGTACTTGCCAACTATAAACTTAATTTCTAATAAATACTAACTAAATGAAGGATATCTCCTATGCACCAATCAAGGATCATCATAAACTGCATGTCCAAAAACACTAAACATAAATTTCTTATATAATAGATCATTATGCATGAATCTATCTTAGGGACAAAAGCTTTATAACTGTTATTATGAACAAGATATATAAAACAACATATAATAATTTATACTTTAGAGTTAAATTAATTAACTGGAATAATTTTAACCATGAAATATCAATTATTAACAACAATAAAAATGAAATTAAGTTCTGCTGAGTATGTCATAAAATATAAATTCAGCATTCTGATTTTGATTAATATACAATTATTTATCACCTTGTGACTTACAAATATTTTATAATGCATTTACATATAACACATATATATCAGAACACAGATGTCCAGAATAATAATTTATGAACATATTTAAATTGTCATAAATATCTAAATCAAATTCATTTTAATAAAACATAATTGATGACTGATTTAACATATATGTATATGAACACTGACATTTATATAATATATTCTAATCTGTCAAAATAATAAAATCAAATAATATATTTTTCACAATTAATTCTATGTTGAAAGTATACATAAAATTTACACCTATATGTTTATATATAAAAAATAATATGAATCAGTTATTAAATTTTTTGATGGTCTGTTGTAAAAGTTTTTTTGTTCATTTTTTAAAAAAAAGTACTATGACATCTTTAACTGGTTACTATTGATTAAGTAATGAATGCTTTTAAAAAATACTCCAGCAAGTTTCTTTGTTTTCTAATCTAGAAATAGTTTTGGAATCTACTTTTTCTTTTATAAAATATAAAATTGTCTATGAATTAATTCTTTATTTTTAGATCTAAAATTATTTACTTGTTTTACTTTTAAATTATAGATTTTAAATGTCATTTTCAGTAAAGAAATTATTTAATCTATTGTTCTCAATATATATAACACTACTCACTATCTGTATTTGATATATATATACAATGCAATACATTTATCTATGGTTCTCTGCATATATATAAATCTGAATATGTATAACTAATTATTCAACAAGCTGATGGACTCTCCTGGTAAGCTGGTTCCTCTCAAAATAATTGACTTATTGCCATTTTTAGAAAGTGTATAATCTAGGTAACTGATGACATTCAATTGGTTCCATTTAGTCTAGGATTGGATAGACATTAGGTAAGCTATCTAATACAGTGTAGGCCATGGTGAACACAGAAAATCTGGGTCATGCTTCCATGTGAATCCAAACTGCATCATGAACTAGTAACAGCCACTGGACTTGCACTGTCTTGCCTTTAGTTATATCTTCAGGGTAATTTTGACATAATCTGTAAAACCCTTAGAAATCTTTTAATCTATTTGCCAACCCTTTTATTGTCAGAGTGGAAAAGGAATATAGTAAATAAAAATAAGTTTTCCTATCTTGATTGAAAAAAGTTAATGACTTTTTCAATTCACTTTAATCATTTGAAAAACAATTTTGTGGAATTTCATCAAAATATGTTATACAAGCATTAATTAGAAAAAATGCTGATCAAAACAAATAATGGAATTTTATAATTACCAGTATATCTATTTTAATATAAAACATGCTTGTTTTAATTTTAAAATTAAAATCAATAAAATAATAATTAGACTTTCTTAAATATTTATCTCTTTGACATTCCTTTCACAATTCATTATTTTTTTTGCTCTCATGTTCAACATAGAATTTAAGATCAAACCATTATTATTTATCAAAAAATAATAAATTTGACTTCATTTGATATATATTTGGTTACTACTGAAATAAATTTTAAATTTTCATTTTTTTCTGAAATCGTCATTAAAATAAAAAGATTATATATCATTATTTCTAAAAAGTTTATTTTTATTTTACAACATCAACAGAATCTTCATTATTTGTAATTTTTAAAAAAAAATCTGAATGAATATTCTTTAAAAGTTGAAAAATTTTCAATATTTATTGTAAAATTACAATATTTTCATACCTGATATTGTAAATAGATTGCTTACATAGAAAGCTTTAGGTCATATTTGCATTGTCCACTAATATAACATTCTATTTTTAAAAAATATTTACATTCGAAATAAGTTATTAATAATTTATGTTTTTGATATCTAATAAATATTGTGTAAATTATTGTATAAAAATATCTAGAATTGTAATAAATTTGCAAATAAACACATTTTTGGTTATTCAAACTATTTTCTTTAAACAATATCATAAAAATCATGATGTCAAAAACCTCTCATAATACAATAGATATACTTGCCAGAGAGAAGCTAAATTCTATTGTTTTAAAAAATTTTTTGATTTTTTTGCCATTTATGAAATTTTTTTAACTAAAATTTTTTATTAGGTATAGGAAAATACACATATTACAGTATAAAACTTGCAGAAATTTTCACTAGGGAGCAAATTAATGAAAAAACAAAGTAAATCATATGAAAACTAAATAAGGTCATAATAAAAAAAATTTAATTCAAAATTATTTATTCTTTAACTGTTATTCCAGTGCACTATAGAAAATATCTACAAAAAAAATGTGTTTATTTTTACTTTTGCTTTCAACTTTATATATATATATATATTCTAACCTAATAAATAAAGAAGACGATTCCTATCTTAATTAGGAATCCATCCGGAAGGCCTCAACCCTTCCGACTATGACTGGTATAGTCCAGGTAATCATATTTTACTTTACTTAATAATAATAATAGCTCTACTTTAGGTTAGTTCTATATTAATTCAGCTCCATCAATATGCATTTCAGACAGAGATAGAATTAAAAAAAATATCATTGATAAAATAAATTTAAAAAGAAAATGATTAATAAACTACCATTCTTTCTCTATCCAAAACACATCCTCTGGGCTGTAAGTACGTGCACTGTTCGACAATGATGATGATGATTTTTCATGTCATTGTTAATATTACTGACTAAAATAAAATATTCATTAATTTGCCAATATGATCTCAATATTTTTGGTTATTATACAATTAGATGTTTCAATCTCTTAAGCCATGCCACGCTTGTAATATTGATCTGAATTTGATCAATTATTAATTTAAGAGCACTTATAATAATGACCCTAATCTCAGGGTTCTCTGTTATATTTAATAAAATTGCTTGGCAGTATTGTGTTGTCGCATAGGACTGACATTCTGGTCGGCTATAGGAAACATTTACCTTATTTAAACTCTAGGTGTCTTCATCCACACATTAACTAATATAATATTTAACGAGATGATCACCATATTCAATAACAACGCATAATTTTGAATAAGAAAGCCTTTTAAATCCAGAATCTCAGTCGGAATGATGAAAAGACAAGGGTGCTTTTGTGTCCTTCCATTATCCCTGTCAACACAATAATTTAACTAATATTTATTACTTAGACACTTCCTTAAATGTGTATTCAACAATGTGTAACCAAAACTAGTAGTTTGGGGAATAAAGTGATTTTACACACATATAAAATAAAATAAAATGTCTTGGTCTGAAGTTTTCAATTCCATAAATAATTTTTATTAAATTAAAATATAATGAAATGTTTTGATCTGCTTATAATTGTCTATCTGGTGTTTTGGATTTAAGATTTCATAAATGATTTTGGACTCAAGAAAGTATTGCAAGTATTATGCAAATACTCTTTTATTTCGCACATAAGAAAAATGACTCAAAACAACTTGTAACAAGACGATAATTTATTATTAACTTATAACAAAATTCTAATTTTTTATTATTGTTTAACAAAAATATCTTTTATGATTAACATAATAAACAAACATATACAATTTATTTGATCCCATATGGATAAAACAAAATATAACTAATATTAATTCGTCTATACTTTTAGACTTGGATTCGAACTACTTCTTCATCTTTTCTTTTTACATTTATGCAAATTGAATATAACAAAATAAATAGTATTATCGATACATCAACTCATTCGTTTAGTGTATCTTATATGAACGGTTACTTAAATTTATTGACTAACGATCTGTTTTAAAACAAAAATAATCTAATTCTAGGCAATGCGTACAAACAATTTTTATTATCATATCTTTAATTAAATGATAGTTTTTATTTAGATAACTTATTATAATTTATGGGTTACATATCAGAAGTTACACTTATTATTTTAATGTTTACCTTAATAACAACTGAAGTTGTTATACACACTGTTTTTCTCAGTATAAGTTATATTGTGAGTGCTACTTAACCATTAACCTGAATTAAACTTAGTATTTGAACCCTCTATTGGCAAATGAAAATTTTTAATCACGTAATTTTAAAACTTACTCTCTCCATTGACTTACGTGTGGATTACCAGCACTATTCCGTCGCACAATTCAGACATTGATCATATATACTAGCACACTATTAATACTAAATGGAGCTTGAGGAATTAACCTCCAATATACCCGTTATCTTGCCATAACTTTCTAAATAAATATAATATTCAACACCTTCTGTGGTGGAATTATCTCTATTTTCTCATGAGGAATAAGGAATAACACCGAAGGGCTGTAGAATTAACTACTATATTAAAATAGTTTGGTGGGTCCTTGCCTCTTAATTGGGCATAATAGGAGCACACACCAAATATAATCCTCTCCTGGGATTTTAACGAATGAAATACCCTAAATACTATATAAAGTATTGATCATCCTACTCTGAGAAGCGATCAATTGGGTTATGAACATATGCCCGAATACAAGATTTATCTATTCCCCTCATGGAAAATAAAGCTTTTGGGGAGATTATTTTCTATCCCACAAAATAGATACATTACAATTATTACTTAGGTGCATATTAAGCCTATACCGATGCTATATCGGGGCAAGACAAGCAAATACACTAATTACACTAAATTTATGTTCCGGGGTATACTTAGATCAGCGTCTGATATCAATGGATATCACAGAATACAATAATAATTTTCACTTTTGCTAAAGAAACATTCAACAAATAATAGGAAATATAGTATTTTAAACTAAACCAAGTGAATGCGTTAATAAAAAAAAATAATTGGGAATAAGTTCCTTAATTAACATAGTATAAATTTGTTTCAAACTTTAAATAAGTAATATTTTGTATAGCACTTCTCTTTAATTACTTCTGATAATTTTAACTAGATATTTTACCTATTGAGTATCTAACATCTAAATTTATATTCATAACTGCATGTCATAAGTAAACACATTTTTAAAAAAAAATATTTTTTTTTTTTATGTCCAATATAAATTTAACCTAGAATAATTACATAAAAAAAAACATACCTTTATGATTACAAGGTCATTTGAATATTAATTGGATACAGCCTTTAACCTGCTGATATAAAAAAAAATACACATAATTTTACAAATTAGTAAAAAAAATCATTACTTAACAAGTGCTTATAATATCACTAAAAAAAAATGTTTTCCGTTGGGCACTTTATCCAGATGAAAAACTTGATCCATTCGTAGTTCACGAAGCAAATTTAAACAAGAAACACATTTTATTATTTCATTTATAAAAAGTTGCCTTCCTTCTGGTGCACTTAATAGTAGGCAAAGGAAAACATAGCAGCGTGGATTTTAATTCTTCCTTGAATTAACTGCTATAATTATGGGATCCAAGAAAACAATACAGATTTTAACGTAGACAAATCTTTTTATTCTAAACGATAACACACACATATACAATTCTTTTTTTTTTTTTTTTTTTTACGATTGGCGATACGTATCATTTTTAGCTAGCTGGCTTATGAATAAAAGAATGCTCGAATTTTTCCAAAATATTTTTTTTATTGACTGCAGCTTACGTGGATATAAAGTTTTATTGACTCCAATTCATGTATAATATAACATTTTATTTTATGGTTATAATTAAGTCACTAATGTTTATAGTTTTTATTCCTACTCTAGGAATTGTAATTTTTCTTTAATACTGAATTCTCCGTAAATACACACATACAAATTTTCTGATATTTGCCTTGAGAAAATTTATATTTCTTTTTAAAAAATATGCAGGTGCATAAGTAAATATCATTTATTATTTATATTATTTCTAGATAATTTTCAGTGAATAAAACAGATTTTAACGTGGGGAACTTGCATTATTTTCTAAAGCAGACAATTGCTGTTAGAAAGAGCGCGAAACTTTTTGGTTAACTTTCCTTGGCTTTTATAATATGTCTTTTAATTCTAGTTTTTCTTTTATACCATGAAAAGATTATTAAATAAGGTAAAGTTAACAAATAATTAATTATTTCTTGGAAATTACTTATATTGCTTAGTTTAACTATAATGATATTTTCCGTGATCGCTGTAGTCAATACAGTGATCTCGAACTTTAGCATAAGATAGCACATTTTGAGTATAAAAAGCTTTAAAATAGGTAGAGCAATAGAAGCTTATGGATGTCTTATCAAAATATTTTAGCTAGACATGATTTTGTTAAAATGTTACTTGAATTATATTTATTTCTGCAATAAAAAATATAAAAATTTGTTACCGAATTTCAGCACTGCTTCCTCTTGTAAAACTTATATCAGACTAGTTTTTCTACAAAGTTTCGCGGTCTTCTTTTAGCGACCTCTGACAGAAAAATCGTTATTTAATTATACATAAACAAAAGAAAAGGGAAAAAAAGAAAACTTATTACAGTTATATATTTCTGTATGATTTAAATGGATTACAAGATAATTTGACAAATAATGAAAAATAATAAATATCTTTAACTAATAATGCTTATTAGTGATGTATAATTCTGTATACATTATTATTTAAATAATTTAAAAAAAATTATCAGAAGTTACTGTGCTTTATGATAAGACATTCATCCACTCTCCCCTCTACCCCTCCAAAATCAATTACTGTTTATGATATGTGCTTTTATACTATATTAAATTGCTCTTATGGTTAATATTTTAAATTATTTATTTATGCTCTTCTTCAAAATGACATTGGATTACCAAATTTATTAATTATTTGCTTAAAACGCGTTCTAGTGAGTAAATAGCCTATTTTATTAATCACTTAATATTATTATTATTTTACTTTTTATTTCCTAGAAAAGGATTGCATTGTTTTCCTGTGGAAATAATGCTAAATAAACCAAGTGTCAATAACACTAGGTTACAATATATATGCACACACTACTATGTTGTTGTATGCCATGAGACACATAATGGTTTCAATATATATATATTATTTATATAAAGTCTAACTTTGAATGTGTATATTATAATAATAATAATTTATAAATTGTCTTACTAATCTCATTTTAATAAACTTGCTAAGAATGTTTTTTTTGTATCAATGCTAATTTAATAGTGAGCAAAAATATAATCCATTGTTAGCTACTTTTCCCATTTTTATATGTATAATAAATTAATTGTTGTCACTTGAAGAGATAAAATTAATATTGGAATATCAGTGTTGGAATATCAATGATTGATTTATAATTGAATGGCTTTATTATTTGAGAGTTCATAAGAAATTTGAGCATTGAAAAGTGCCAATACTGCAATCAATTCAAGGACCTTACACTTTAAAGTCTGATACTAACCACTGCACTAAATCATGCAGCACAGTGGTAGAGTGCCTCACTCAAAAACCTCATATTTTCAGATCAATTTCAGGGTTGGCACTTCTAGCATTTGAACTTTTTATAAATTCCCAAGTAGTAAAGCTATTTGATTATTTTTCAGGAATGATTTATTATCAATATGATAATATAGAAGTTATATAAAAATGGATCATTATTATCAAAGGTAGCCAACAATTCAATTGTGATTGACTGGTCGATTGTGAAGCAAATTTGGTTGATCGCAAGGCCAATCTAGCAAGAGCCATTGGGTTATGAGTGAAACAAATTAAGTCATGACTTTCAAATTTATTTTGTTATTTTTGTTCTAAATTTTTTTTCCAATTCTAGATAACAAAGTCCACTAAGTTGTATCATTATTGAAAATAATATTTTTAATCTTGACTTAATGTATTTCAGTTGTAACCAAATACAGCAGATGAATGTAATGCACAAATGCAATAGTATGCATGCAGTTATGACTCATAGAAAAACACAGCCATTTAGTTTGAGTATTTGATAGTGTCATATGGTAGCTTTTTTCTTTAGTATTAACAATATTATTATTATTAATTAATATCATCTATCCATGGTGTGACCACAATGAGTTCAATTATTTTTCTGTTTAAAATGTAAGAACTTTTTTATGCTTTAATTTAAATTGTGGCTTTTCTTACCTATCTACTTACTTGATTAGTGAGTGTTCTTGGCAACAGACAAGCTGAAGTCATTAATGACTACAGTTCATGAGTTTTTAATATCAATGGATAATGCAGCTGCAAAGATAGGTTGCATAAATGGATTTATAGCCCTATGTCAAAATGAAGATGAGTTACCAGCTTTTTTGAGCTGCCACTGTATAATTCACCCGCAAGTATTGGTCAGCATGAGACTAAACACAAAAGAAGTAATGACCATAGTGTTTAAAATTGTTAGTTCAATTTGAAGAAGTTCCCTCAAACAACATCTCTTCCAGCTGCAGCTCAATGAAGGCCAACCTGAATTATTATTAAATACCGATGGAAGATGGCTAAGCAGAGATAAATTTCTGAAACATTTTTGTAATTTATTGCCTGAAAGAATAGATTTTCTTCATGAGCAAGATGGAAAATGTAAAATTTAAATGATGAAACTTGGCTTAGTGACTTAGCTTTTCTTAATACTTCAATGTTAAATCATTTAAATTTAGAATTACAAGGTAAAAATAAAACAGTAATTGATATGATCTGCTGCATAGATGGATATAAAACAAAATTTATTTTGATAATAGATCTGCAACAAAGTAATCTGAATCATTTTTCAAATATGGCAGATCACCTACAAAAACATAAAAATATTAATTATAATATTGACAAATACATTGTGGAAATCCAACAAGTAATTGAACATTTTAAGGTAGGATTCCAAGATTTTGGAAAAATTAAAGAAATTGTGAAAAGTATATCTTTTCCTTTTTTTTAAAAAAAATTAAGTATGAAACACATTAGCCAAAAAATTTCAGAAATATTTTATATGGAGCAAAAGGCATTAGAAAATGAAATTATAATTTTACAAACTGATTTAATTTTACAAGCTAGAAAATTTGAAGAAGATTTTTGAAAATACGTCAATCAAGAAAAATATCTCAATATCACCAAATGTAGCGAATATATTTATTTTTGTTTCAGATCTACATACCTGTGTGAATCGGCATTTTCATACTTAAAGTCAATGAAGATTAAATAACATTTTGTCCTGTCTTATTCCCATACTGAGGATTCTTTATTATTATCTTTGTCAGGATATACACCTAATTATGATTTCTTAGTTAGAGACATGTAAACACATTCTTCCCATTAATGTTAAGGTAATAAAATAAATTCTAAATTTGTCTTTATATGTAGCTAATTTGAATTAATAAATATTATTAATAATTACTCATGTTGCTTTAATTCCCCCAGATATGAGTTTTTTGGTCCGTTAAATAATTATGTTATTTTTACATAGATAGATATATAAAAATAGTATTATTTCACACCTCCTTCCACTTAAACTATGCCTATGACAACAAGTTGATCACAACACATTTTTAAAATAAAAAGCAGATCTTATGAACATAAAAATTGGCCACCCTGATTATTAGCATTAATACAAAGAAGGTGGCTTTTTTTTTCCAAATTTGTTAAAATAAGACTAGTATGTCTGACTTGTAAATTGTTATTATAGTATACATACATAATATTCAAAATTAGCTTTTCCATAAATAGTATTATATATGCTTTTTTATAAATAGTGTTATATATACTTATGAGATTATTACAATTATTACAATGCATATATAAATGTATTTATTTTTATTTTATTACCGGTCAATCAAACACATATGGCTGTTCTAATTTTAAAAAATAATAAATAAACCATAACAAAACAAAGATTAAAAACTCAAATACATTTTGTGATGACTATACAAACCAAATTGTGAACAACAAATATGTTTATATATGTCACATGCTGTTTTATAAGATTGTTTTCTTGACTTTTCACATATCATCTTTTCAGTCAATTTTTTTTAATTATTTCAGTATCTTTTATAATTGTAGTTTTCCATTGTAATTTATCATCAGCCACATCTTCCCAAAGAGTGTGATTAATATTTATTTCTGCAATGTGTCTTTCAGATATTTTATATATTATAAAAAGGGGTTATCTTTTTCATGATAACTATTCTCAAGTTTATCACAGAAAACATTATAGATTGTTTGTTCTATTTTTTTTTTATTTAACTGATCATAAGGATGTATAATATTTAAATACAAGTATATTGTCTATACTGAACTTAATTTAATTAGAAGATATGTAAACTCAGATTTTAATCTTCCTACAGCTATACACTTCATCTTATACAACCAATACACATAACTACATGAATGTGAAAAAGATAAATGATTTTCAATATATGTATTTCATGCTGAAATAGCACTCATCAGTTGATCTAGATCATCCATCTCCAATCCATGTATATAGTCAGTGCTCAGTTTATATTAAGATAGCAAATCTTCAAACTTTAATGGACAGACTTCAATATTCACTACCCTCTAACTCTTCAGCCATCAACATCATTGAAAATCTGATGGTAGAATGCTCAAAACCCCTTATTAATGTCAATATTATTGTCATACCCATGATGAATTTAAGCCATTTTAACCCTCATATATAAGACTTTAATATGTCAATTTAAATACACAAAAGAGAGATGAACAGAATACAGGCTGAATATATATAAGATGGAGTGGATAGCTGTATGGAGCTTGAAAGTCTGAATTCAAATCCCTTTTAATTGCATTGAGTTCAGTATATACAATATACTTGTATTTAAATATTACATATTCAGTCTATATTTTGCTCAAATTGAGATATTAATTTTTATACATGAGAGCTCAGAGTGACTTAAATTCAACATGGGTATCACAATAATATTGGCATTAATAAGGGCTTTAAGCATTCTATCATCAGATTTTCAATGATATGGATACCTGAAGAGTTAGGGTGTGGAGAAAATTGAAGCTTGTTCATTAAAGTTTGAAGATTTGCCATTTTAATAAAAACTGAGCATGATTATATTTATAGATGAGAGATGATCTGAACCAACTGACAAGTGCTGCTTTAGCACAAAATACAGATATTGGTGATTATTTATCTTTTTCACATATATGTGGTCATGTGTAGTTGTGATATAAAATGAAGTGGCTAGCTATAGACAGCTTGAAAGTCTGAGTTTAATTAATGTTCTCCTCATTTTTAAAATTTACTATGTCATAAAATTCCTTTGTGTAAAAATTATCAGATGTATAGCCATGTTTCAAGAAAAACCTCTTCTTGTCTAATAACTGCTCCAAAATGATAGTTTGATTATATGAAATAGTGACTTGTTTAATTTTAAAGCTTAAATATATTTTTATTTATACACATTTATTGTGTTTAACTGATTACAAATTTATTCAATTTTTAAAATAAAACCAATCACCATCTTGATATATAAATTCAAAATTAGAGTATTATTTTTGAACCAAAAACACACCACATGACCAATAAAACATCCCATAACCTTAGCTTTACATGTTTCAATTTTGAACAAAAAAAACAATGGCGACAAAAATTATTTAAAAACTAAGGTCATGGTAATATTCAGAAACTGAATCAGTTTCAGATCTCTATGACAATATAAGCAAATAGGCTTGGATTGGAAAAAATTAAAAAGTTTTTTTAATTTGGGCATAGTAATTTGATAGTATAACAAAAAGTAAAAATGGCTACTGGAGAAAAAGCACGTAGATGCAAAAGGTCCAAGTCCACTGTTCAAAAAAATCCGAAAAGTTCCTCACTGATGAACCCATAAGCTAGAAACTAGTATAAGAATATTTGGATAGGAGAGCACTGAAGGATTTGATAAACACTACTATTTAGCATTTAAAAGTGGTTTTTGTATAGTAGGTCATATCCAGGTGTTGAGAGAAGTTATATAAAGGACAAATGAATATGAATTGTCATTATGTATTGGATTTGTAGATTATGAAAAAGCATTTGATTCTATAAACATTAATTCAGTGATTAGAGCATTGGATCATCAAGATATAGATCCAGGATATTGTCATATTTTAAAGAATATTTATAAAAATGCAACAGCAACAATTAGATTACATAATGATACTGGGAAAGTCAACATTGAGAAAGGTGTAAGACAAGGTGACTCTATATCTCCAAAACTTTTTACAGCAGTGCTGCAAGAAGTATTTTGTGGATTAAAATGGGAAACTAAAGGATTGAAAGTAAATGGAGATTATTTAAGTCATTTAGATTTCACAGATGATGTAGTTGTTTTTGCAAATAATGCTTCAGAGCTGCAGGAAATGTTGCAGGAGTTATCAGATGAAAATAGGACTAAAGATAGATGTTAAAAAGACTCAAGTAATGTTTAATTGATTTGCTCAAAATATAAAAATAAAGATTGTTTATGATGAATTAGAAGAAGTTAACAGTTACAAATACCTTGGTCAGGTTATTAATACAGATGGAAACATAATGGAGGAAATTAATCATAGAATTAAACTTGGTTGGAGTGCTTTTGGTAGAAATAACTTAATACTAAAACGAAATATGCCTATGTGTTTGAAAAGGAAGGTTTTTAACAAATGTGTTTTACCAGTTCTTAGTTATGGATCTGAGACTTGGACACTTAATAAAAGAGCAATACAGAGACTTCAGACCATTCAAAGAAGTATGGAGAGATGTATGTTGGGAGTAACAAGAAAAGATCGAAAATGCAATGTATGGGTAAGAGAACAAACAGCTCTTGCTGACCTCATTGAAAAAATTAAAAGATTGAAGTGGAGTTGGGCCGGTCATATTGTTAGAAGAGATGATAATAGTTGGACAATTGAAATTTTAAACTGGATTCCAAGAGATTGTAAAAGACCCAGAAAGAGACCACATGTGAGATGGATGGAAGAAATAAGAAAGTGCAGGGATGATGTGGAGAAGAGAAGCTAAAGATCAGAAAAGATGGATTAAACTTGGAGAGATCTTCATCCTGCAGTGTATTGATAATGGTTGATAATGATGACTATTTAGCATTTACTGATTACTAAAGCTTGCACAAAATGAGAAAAGAGTAGTGAGAATAAAAGAACTTGACAATGAATATTGTTTCAGGAATAGAGAAATTATGTATTTTAAGTCTTTACTTACCCGTTAAAGAGATTTGTCTCAATATATGTTATCTGATAATTTTTATATTGAGACATAATTACGACGTAACAGACTTCAAAAATGAGGAACATATTTATATAATAATGGAATGAAAGAGAGAAAAGAATATATATAATATTATATTGGCTTAGATGATTGTGCCAAATATTAGTGTCATTTATTAAGATGAAAAGTAAAATAAAAACACATAAACAAGTAATTTGTAATATATAGGGGGTTTAAACTCAGATATGAAAAAGCTTGTACTGTAGAAAAAATTCATATATTATAAACAAGTAATATTTAAGATGAGAGAGGCATATATAATTAAAAAAGTGTAAAACTTGAATTTAATAAAATAGATGTAGAATCTCATGTTGATCATTATAATGATGATGGTCATGGTTCATGTAAACAATTAATGCCATAAAATCAGTACACTCTATATATTAACTGCTTACATGGAACATGATTTTCATTCTGCTTTAGTTAGATTGTTTTATACTCATTTGTATCTTTTTCATTTAATTACGATATGTATATAATTGAAAATATTATGTATATTTTCAATTATATAAAAAAAACCCATCTAAAAGAAATAAAGCATTTTTTCTAACAAGCATTTTATTTTTATATTCCTTATTTAAACTGATTGTGCAATAAAGTCAACATGTGTGGTGGATTAATTTAGAAAGTAATTAATTTGAAATAAAGATTCACTACTGTGACAAATTATTCCTTTAGAAATAAATATGCCTAAAGAAATGTTTGCATTTTATATACAAATAAATAATGCATTTTTTTAAAAGGTAAAATAATAAAAAAAATTCAAAAGATTTTGGTAGTTTAATCATAAAATGATTAAAAATTTTACATATTTGTTAGTATTTTTTCACACTAAATATTTTATTTTCTAAAACAAAGTTTGTTACATTTTTTAATATTTATAAATAAATATCCATTTCTTTAAAATATTATTGATTTATATTATTTATTTTCTGGCAGGCCATTTAATAATTGTTAATGAATTTTAACACAGCTATTTTTTTTTTCATATGTCAAATGCGGTGACAGGAAGCGAACCCGGAACAGCCGCTTGGAAGGCAACCATGCCAACCACTAGACCACCAACGCTTTACAACACACTATTTTATTAGTTGAAAAATAAACATTTCAGATTAGTTTCATTCTATTATTGAGTATATATATATATAATATGCATGCAATATATTACAGGATTCAACTTCGATTGAACCAATAACATTTTTCTATAGTACTGAGATCATTATTTATCTTTATTCTTTATTTTTATCTTTTATTTTTTATTGCTTATAAAAAATAAAATAGCTCTTTAGGGAACATAAATATTTTTTCTGTCTTATATTGACAGTATGATTTTCACTAGTATTCAAACATAATTCTTAAACCAGATCCTAAAAGATTGTAAAAACCCTAAAAAGAGACCACGTGTTAGATGGGTGGATTAGGTAAGAAAATTTGCTGAAGTAATGCAGAAAGCTATGGATAAGAGAAACTGAATTAAACATAGAAAGACATTCATCTTGCAGTGAATTAATATTAGTTGAAAATATTGATGATGATAATCATAATATGGAAGTAATTTGTTAATGATGAATTTTTTATTGCTACATATTTTTAACATATGGCCATTGTATTTATTTTTTAATATATATTCAGTTTTCTTTTATATAATAGCTTTTTATATTTTTATTTAACGTGGTTACTGTCACATAATTAGCTATATACAAAAAAAAAACAAAAAACATGCACTTCTTTATAAATCTTGTTTTATTATATGAACTATTATAAAATAAATAAATAGCACTCCAACGTTTCAACTATATTTATTTTTATTGTCTTTATCTAGGAACAACTCAAAATTCTTCTAAATATTGTTTATTAGAAGTTTTTGAGTTGTTCCTTGATAAAGTCTATAAAAGAATATTGTAGAAATTTTGGAGTATTATTTATTTATTTTATAATAATTCATATAATAAAGCAAGATTTATAAAGAAGCTTATGTATTTTGTATATATATATATTGTAACTAAAATAAATGGTAAAAAGGATTTTGTAACAGAATAATAAATATAAATGAGGGAATACATTTACTATGTCAGCTGATATACTATTTATAAGTAAAGGAGGATGACGCTAACAGATGAATAAGAACATATACATATCATGTTTATAGTTGGGTGTCTATTTGTAACTCATTAAATATAACACCATAGCACGTTTGCAACTATCATAAATATTAATTTAGTTACGCTAATAATGAGATAAATAAATGATCCCATTTTTCAACACCTAAAATAACAAAAGGAAAATTAATCACTTTCATCATTTAAGATTTAACTTATTTTGATATTGGGAAGTCATTTGAACCAATAAAATATACTAGCCATTGTCATCAGATAAACAAATATTAGCCATAGTAACTGAATAAAATTACTGTGAAATCCATGGAGTGCATTACGATTATCTCCAATAATAGGTTCTTTCAACAAAGAATCCTTCCCATTCCTCTTTTCATATATATAAGACCATTGGTGGTCACACGCACACACTGGCATTATTTATAACAACTTATAAAAAAAATATCAAAGAACGTTAATAAGTTGAAAAGGGACTTAATCACTTATATTCAGCTTAGCTAATTACATGTGTTTTCCATGAGCGCCACTAGATTGTTTTAAATCTAGATAAATTTTATCTGTCCATAGTGTACTGAGTTCAAACCCATTTAGTACATTTTTATTACACATGGCTTAGATGACTAACGACAACAACAACAACAACTAAAAATGACATTCTTATATTTTATCCATGTCAATAAAATTATAAGATCCCAATATCACAAAATTTGTATATCCAACACTCCTATAGATATTACCAGCTCAGCTTAAGCATATTGATGAACAGATGCATGAATACTCTTATTAATGGTTTCCAAACAAACTTAGTGAAGACCATTACTTACATATATGGCCATTAAACCTAGTTACTTAATTTACTTATTTATCATAATATAACGATGATGATTATGATGATGATACCAGCCATAGCTTTATAATGAACTCACAACATCAAATATATCTCTACAAGCATATAGGCATTTTCCTAAACTTATAGGCACTTTCATAAAATCACATTATGTTAAACTAGGATTTAATTATAATACTCACTAGCATTTATATACGTTTATGGTTATATTTACTTCAAATACTATTATAGATAAAATTATAATTCAATTATTAGTATTTACCAGTGATGATGAATGATCATCATGAATCTCCCCACATGATATTTAGCTTTTCATAAACCCTTATTTACTAAACATATTAATTATTTTAAAGATTGGATTTAATGATTATTATTTATTACTGATGATGGTAATTTAACTAGTGATATACACCATTGACGATGATGGTTAAAACCTCTTGGTACAACATAATTTTATTCCTTTATTATTAACCTCTAATTATTAAAAAAAACTGATTATATGTCAAGCATAATCCTTAAACATCCTTATATGTAAATCAATATCCAATGCTTAACATTTGCGAGTAATGATGATCAATTAAAACGATAGAATTAAGAGAAGACAAAATATAATAATATTAATAATAATAACTTGGAACCCAAATATGGTATAATATATATTGAAATTAATGAGTTATTTTTAAAACAGAAGACTGTGGCTGTTAGTTATTTTTAATTTATATAATTAGCTATTAATCTCATATAGTTAGCAGTGAGAGACAGAACAACATCAATAAATATTATTGGCATTCAAAAAGAATCTCATGAGATATGTTATCATTGACAATTAATATATGGAAACTAAAATAAATTGTTTTAATATATTAAACAATAATATTGAATTAATAATATATATTCTTTCAGTCTTTTTTCAAGAGTTATACAAAGCTAGAAAGATCTTTTGAAAAAAAATATTTATCTAAAAAGTTCTGAATATATGATTTTTGATTCTAGTTAACTAATTCACTAAAAGCATTACCATATTTACAAGTAAAAGTTTAATGACTTACTTTTTCTGGATAGCTAATTAAATTTCTGAGATCTATTCTTTGGCATCAAAAAGTAGAATATGAATTAAATCTGACTTTTGAGAACAGATTAATATCTCTCACCAATGAAAAGCAAATTATTCTTAAGTCCCAGATCCTAACTATTCTTGACTCACATTGTAGAAGTTTTAAAATAAATTACTCAAGATAATTTTTGGTCTACAAACAAGCTTCTGTTCTTCATATTTTAATGCTATATATTTTTTAATAATCATATTAAGACTAGTCTAACTGAAATTTGTTTATTTATTATTCTTTTTTGATTATATATATATATATTATAACGATCGAAATGAAAGAGAAGATCGAATCTAACCGCAAAAACAATATCTGCAACTACCAGGGCGCCATCTAGGCATTTGAGCCTAGAAAAATTTATAAAGTAGGCAGATATGCGTTGTTAAGATTCCACTTTATTTAAATATTCCGATCATTAACCCAAGTCACTAGCTCAGTGGAGACGCAGAGATAAAAACCTATATCTTAATTTTATATCTTAAATATAAAAGAATAAAAGCCATTGCCAGAAATTAACACATAAAAATATTTATTTCCGCACATATAAAATAATATTTAAATTTTGAGGAATAAATTTAACGTTTATATTTTTATATTGATCTTTAATTCTAAATTTAAGTAGATTGCAAATAATAAGTTTACTATTTATTTAGAGGGTCGGGTATGAATAGACTACATAGACTTGCATTTGAAAATAAACATTCTATCCCTATTTAACCTTAGGCTAAAAGTTGCAGTCAAACCGGCATCAATCCATCTGATATATTTATGTATTCAATGTAGCATGAAAATACAACAGCACAAATATACTATACTGTCATGAATGAACATCTGAACACTATAGTTAGAGAAAACATTGACTCTTGTCCAATACAGGAATATGACGTCTGTATAGCAAGAAGAACAATAAAATAAAAACTCCATAGGAAGGGACCACGATCCTTTTTGCCGACTTACAATCCCATCCATAGGCAAAGGGTTGGTGCGGTGTATACAGCGATTCTGCACGTAGCGAAACTCATACTACATCTACTAATTACACAAATATATCCAATCCATTGAACCAATTCAACTACGAAATGAATAACCTAATATTACCCTCTCTTAATATAACTTTACAAAACTATATAGCCATTCATGCCCGACTTAAATTTAACATTTAAATACGTTCGCACAAATGCATTTTATAAAATTTGTCTTAAAATGTTAAGTACAGATTAGCTGCACAGATTCCACGGTCAAAAACATTCCAAATTAAACACAACCGATCAAAATACAAAGTCATCGATAAACGTCACTTGCATAGGGAATATACAAATCCCATTAGCATTCATCGTAAGATGCTTGCAGTGATATCGTTGACATATATTCTAATCGAATGTGAAAACCACAACATTATCAACCGCTAACGAATCTATGCAACGTCTATACCCAACCTAAATTTCATCATTTAAAATTTAAACAATAAACAATTTATACAATAAGAAAGAAAAAAAAAATGGAAATGATTTTTATCAATCGGAAAACATATAAAATTAAACATTATTAATTTGATTTAAAAACTTACAAAAGTCAGATAAGAGTCCGTTTTAACATTTATGTTGGCTTGTTTATCAATTTGTAAAACTTGACGAAAGTTCTTAATTGATTTCAATAATTGTTCATTTCATATAGCTTATGGTAGAAGAGTCCATGTTCCCATTGGCAATTCCCACGGAGACTTTCCTGGAAGACCGGTCTGATATTTTGGAGGTAGCATTAGCTGGTTCTGTTCTGGTATCACAGTCTTTGCATTTTTAAAATAAGTGAGTGAGGACGGCAAGTGCTTCTTGTCGCTCGACTCACCAAAATCAAGTTGGAAAAAACTGACTGGAACTCAATATTTTTTCTTTTTATAGTCCTCCTATGGATTCCATGAACAAAAACGTCACTAATCCAAATTTTCGTTCGGGTCCGGGCTGAGGTTTGGTGCTTCCATTGGTCAAGCTAATTTCTTTTTATTTTCTTATCTATCTTTCATCTGACTTTTTAATTACACAGCTTTTAGATAATTAATAAACAATCATTTCCATTTACAGATTACAGGAATTAATTAATACCTGTTTTTATTTTAACTTACGTTATTTTTTTATTAAAATATTTTTATATTTCAATCTTGTATTTTTTTTATTAAAAAAAATACGTTCAAATACTTTTTTTTTTGTTTATGAAAAAAATATTTTTAAAGTTTAGCATCTGTGCGAATATATATAATTTAACAAACATTTTAATTTTAACGTTTAGTTTTTTTCCTTTTATTTGCGAACTTTTAAGTTTTTATTTTAAATTAATGTAATGACATATTTATATATCGTTACAATATATATATATATACTTGGTTACTTTTATCATATAGAATTAATTATTAAATGATTTTTAAAAAAATCAGCTGCAAAAAAATACACAACAGTTCAGTGGGATTATTATCTTTTTCTTCTTTAGATGTTGATGACCTTATCAGTGACAGTACTAGCATGGGAATTGAGCCTAGGAATTTTAGATTTGTGATTAGTGAATTTATGGGGATGCTCTAGCCAATTAGGATACTTTTCCAAAGGCAGTATTCAATAGAAATTTTATATGCTTATCCATAAGAGGGCCTTTTAATTTCTTCATTTTTGCTGAAAAGCAAGGTAAATTAATGGATTCCAAACATTCTGTATTATCAGAAATGTCAAATTATAATATCACTTGATCTTATCAGGTGAACAGTTTCTTTATATTTTTGTTCATTTTCCCCTTTCTGACCAATATTCTTGTCTTATTCCAATTGAACACATATTCATTGATATATGCATGATCATCTATTTTACAAATATGATTAAATGATGAACGTGAAAAGCCACATTTTAGAGAAACCCAATATTCTATAGAAAATTAATTTAAAAAGTACAAAGCAATGATTAATGAGTAAAAAAAAGATGTTTCTAATATATCAGATCATGCATATACCGCAATTCAACAATTTGATTGAAAAAAAGACAAAAATATTTGATAGAGAGAAAAAGTAAAAAGTAAAAAAATTAAATCAGCTGATCACATGATAATACCAAATAACCCCATAAGTTGTCTAGTATGATAATTCATAATGTTTGGAAACTTTTCATGTATCTTGTCTTTAAGAAAAAATGAAGAAATCAAAAGACCTCTGATAGATAAGTATATAAAATTGGTTAGAGAATCACCTCAAATTTTGTATTCACAAACCTAAAAGTCCCAGGTTTCATTTCCATAGTAAGACTATCATGTGTACCGGTCAAAACATGTTTACCCATCTAACATGAGCTGGAACTCACAAACTGTATTTCAAACCCAGTCAAGCCCAAGATTTAGATCAGGGACCAGCCTGGATTCGAACCCACTCTCTAAGCCCCAGATCTAATACCTAATGAATAACATAATAGTGATGGCACATGAGAATTAATTTTAATCTGGCTGACTAGCAAAGCTGAGCAAAACAATGAGACATCTATTAACTGTGACTATATTAAAATATACATAAGCATGGCTGTAATATGTGGAAGTGGAGAAAAGAAAAATTTGAACTACTCATATAAGTTAGACAATAAAATATAGTTTAATATACTGACAAATTATTATACATTTATAAATTAAAAATTTGAACTACTCATATAAGTTAGACAATAAAATATAGTTTAATATACTGACAAATTATTATACATTTATAAATTAATTATATACATTAGTGTGTGCGTGAATGAGCAAGCGGTCTACAAAGCGATAGAAGATTACATAGTGTCATTCATGCTATTATTTCTCATATGCTCTTTATTAGCTAAATAATATATTACAAATAAACACACATCTTTGGTGGGTCCAATATTAAGATGCCAATCGAATATTAGAAAGAATTACATAATACTGCCATTAACGCTTTGATTTACGGTTCAGAAATATGGTGACTAACATATATTTTTCTAGGAGCATTCCGAAATTCATTATACATATGATATAAACTATTTTCATGCCATTGAGGTCGTGAAAATAAACAAAATACATTTGAAAACATTTGATTATATTTGAATCTATGACAAAATATTTAATGAAAAAATATTTTAACAATAGTAAGACGAACGCTTTATTTTTCCCAAGGTATATATTCTAAAATAGATATATAAATTACGATGGTGGAATTGTATATGATTGAAATAAATTTAATCAATAAAACTAGAAGTATTTGGCATTTATATATATTTTAAGCAGAGCGCAATTTCAATATTAGAGCATTAAAACTGGGTCATGAAGCAAAAGAAATAATAATAATAATATGAAGAAGTTTGCAGTGCTGACATAATAGCCTAAAAATAACTAAGAGAAAAAGGTCATGCTTCTGGATGAAAAATGAAATCTCACACTCCCTTCTTGGGTAGTGCTTAGAGAAAAGTGGATAGGCATGGCGTGACCCAGACTTTTGCTGGTATAACTGACGCGAGAGGCCTTTTATCTATGAAGTGAATATGCATAGCATGTGCCAAACTTACAGGATCATGACTAGAGGCATTTTATATAAAATAAATATGATTCTGGATAGCTCAACTATCTAAGGAATGAGATATGAGAAGAAATCTATGGGTTCAAACTTGACACAACCCCCAGATTAAGACTAAAAGCACGTAATATATATATATACGAAGATAGGCTAAATGTCAGTAATGCAGAACAAATGAATGTCCCTAACAAACATTGAATAAGATTTACTGCTTTTAAAAATAAATGACCCTTGTTTGAGTACTATAATTTAGACAAATAATACGCTATGCAGTTATAATATATATATATATAGAGAGAGAGATTTACATTTCATTTACTTAAAATATACTTGAAGATTTTATATAGCAAAAGAAACATTAAGATTTAGATTTCAAATTAATAAAATATACATTAAGATTTGATTTAGTAAAAGAAACATTAAGATTCACCCCCTTCCCTTTCCTACTATTTAAAATAATTCAATCCCACCTTCGTGGATTTTACAATAACTGGAATATATAGCATATATTTTAAGAGTATAAAAAAAAAAAATAACTAGCAGTTATATATATAAAACAATTAAGTCACCTTTTTTTTAGAATTAAATAAATAATATTTTATAAGATTTCAAAGCGTTAATTAGCTTGAGTTCTGGATTTACCCCGGGTAGAAAATCCAGAGTTAAACAAATCAATTTTTATATTAAAACGAACCTAAAATGTTGATTCATAAAACAATCTGGCGAACGTATTAATTTACAATGCATTATATATATATTTTAAGGGGACATTAATAACCTTTTCATGAAGGTTTAGTTAAA